>CM035156.1:104926549-105526549 GCA_020205615.1 Panax quinquefolius
TTTGTATGGGTCCTACTATGTTAGTACCCTTGGGGACCCAAATGCTTGATTTTGGGTCTCACATGCATAAAATTATAATGACAATTCGCAGCCTAGTAACCAACTCTGTTGCATTCAAAGCATTTGATATGATGCATGATAGTGTGTGTGTGTGTGTGTGTGTGAAAGTCTTCCTCCATTTGGACTTTTGTGGGTTATTGGTCATCCTCCTGCTAAGCTGATATTCCCTTTTCCATATGTTCTCTTGTTTCATTAATTGAGAAGAGTATATCTTACTTCTACTATATCTTCCTGGTTGGTTCGTAGACTTGATTTTATTGGACTCTACGATCCTTCGAGGTTGATGAGTAGTAGCTAGATTACTTTTCTCTTTTCGAAAACCTAGACCAAAGATGAGATCCCTTACTCTTGGGAATATGAATTGAATCAATTTCACCAAGGGGTTTGACAGTTCATCACTCTGTGAGGATTTCACAAATATAATGCCCCTACTTAACCTTGAGGCATCACTCATGCTATTTTCCTTTACTTTTTCCACACATGGCTCTGAGGTAGATTCCCCAAAGCCTAGCCCTGTTCTATCAGAGACACTTCTCTGATTAGGAGTCCATGGATGAAGAAGATTTATTCCATGTAGAGATGGTCTTTTCTAGATCCTCAATTTTTGAGGTTAGACTAGACTCTCGTTTTACATTGAGCTCATTTGTTTGTCTCAAGAGATTATTCTCAGCTTCAAGCTCGGAGAAAGAATTAGTACTGAGTATGGCTGTTTCCAGTTCTTTTTGAACCTTTTCTTTCTCATTTTGAAGAAGTGAATAATCCTTAGATAGAACTCTAAACCACTCCATGTATTGGTGTAGATCAAATGTTATGCCATGTAATGCAGTTCTCAGATCATCAATATCTACATCAGGAGAGTTAAAGTCAAATACCTCGTCGATACTTACTTCGTGTATGTTGGAGTTCTGTTTGTCCCTTGCATTTTTGGCCATTAAGCAGAGATTTGCTATTTGAGGATCTTCATCATCCCCAGATTCAGGAGTTGAGTCATTGTCTGAGTCACTCCACGATCCTCTAGCTACAAGGCCTTTTTCTTTCTTCTGTGGCCTTTTGTTGCCTCTATATTCTTTCTTTGAATGAGATTTCTTCTTGAGTTCTTCTCTGAGAGGTTTGTTGCATAGGTCATTTATTTGCTCCCGGTTGCTGTAGTTGCTGACTTTCTTCGGTTTGTTGGTTTTTCCTCGTCGCATGAACCTTCTTAGTCTTTTCCCTAGCATTGCAACATCCTCATCATCATCTTCATCGTAGTCATAATCAACTTCAGTGCTAACTTTGGAGGCGTTATCTGTTGCTTTAAGGGCAACACCTTTATCCATCTTTCTTCCTTCAGATAACATTTCTGCTCGCTGTGTCAGCTCCAGTTCGTACGTGAGGAGGTTGCCATATAACTGTTGAACATTCATTTCATGTAGATTCTTTGATTCTCTGATGGCAGTGGTTTTGGCATCCCACTTGCTTGGTAAAGCTCTCATGAACTTTATGATAAGATCTTTATTTAGATAGACCTTTCCATAGGCTCGTAGAGAGTTGAGCAGTACATTAAATCTTTCATAAGTGGCAGTAATGTTTTCTCCTTGAATGTAAGGGAACATCTCATATTCCTGAGTTAAAAGAAATTGTTTGTTTTTCTCGACTTCTTACATTTCCTTTATGCATAATGAGCCGTGCTTCCCAAACTTCTTTTGCTATTTTGCTGTTGACCACGTTTTCAGACAGATCATTTTCTAAAGATTGGAACAAGATGTTTTTGGCCTTTTTGTCGAACTAGACAGCTCTCTTCTTGTTCCTTGTCCATTCTTCCTTAACCTTGATCTGTACTCTGTTTGGGTCATCTGTAGTTGGTGCAAGCTTTGTAGGTACATAGGGCCCATTACGAATAGTTTCAAATAGATCTTCATCTCATCGCATCCATATAAGCTTGCATTCTAACCTTCCAGTTAGCAAATATTTCTTTGTTGCACATTAGTGGCTTGCTGCCTCCTCCAGTCTTTGATTCGCTTGGTAAGTGTACCATTGGATCTACTCAAGCTTTGTAGGCTGTATTATAGAACCTGCTCTAATACCAATTGTTAGTTCCCGGAGGCACGACAGATATCTAGAAGGGGGGTTGAATAGATAATTAAAAGTTTTTCTTTTAACTTATTTAGAATGATGATAATCAGTGCACAACGAAATGAGTATTTAATACGCCTTCTGTTAGATATCTTGAGTTAATGAGAGTGAGACAGTTATGACAGTTATAGCATATATACTTGATTATAGCGATTATAATGAACACATCAATTTTAAGTGGTTGAGCACTTAAAGCTCCTAATCCACTCTTCTACTCCTTGAGTAGGAAATCCACTAAGGATGTCATGAGAGCCCCAAATCCGGGTCCCAATTCACCATGATTGATTCAATCATTCTATAACTATCATGGAAGATATAAACATAAATTGTTTATACAATACACTTTACACACTATTCCCCAAAATCGATTAACCTTAACTTATACACAACTCATAAACTATCTAACACATAACATTATTATCCAACTATACTATTACAAACTAGCCGCATATTTTATGCCAAGCTGAACTTGACATTAACCTTTTTCCTGTATCCAAACGCATTCACCTTATCTGCAATGTTTATCATGATATAGCAAGGGTGAGCATGAAAGTTTCCCAGCAAGTTTAAATACAATTTAAGGATATATCATGATTGAAAGAGTCTGAATAATAAGTTGGCTATAATTCATCAATATAATTGAGAACTATACGAACAAATTTTTGAATTGAACAAGTATTGAACATGAACAAATATATCGGACCAACTGGTAATGAAGGTGATCGACCTTTCATAACGACTTATACATGCAATATGTATGAGTACAATTCCACATGGCAATCAACAATGATTAACCATAAGCATATCTGAATAAAACAACTCTTAGTAGAGTTAAGTAAAACTTACTCGAACCATTGATTCCGCTTATGCAATTTAATAAGCTTTAATCCGAAGACATATTATTAATAATATGTATTTCTAAGTTGGAATAATATCATCAAATATTTTACAAAAATAACCTAAAACATAACATAACTAACCCTATCACCATACAACACATAACACCTAGCCTCAAGTCAAACTATTGCAGTCAGAGTTGAGTTCGGAACAATTCTAACATCCCGACGGTCAAGTCGGACAATCATCGAGTTTAAGTTCAATTAAACTCTGCCTAAACACTTAACAATATCTTAGAAAATTTTCTTATCAATCAAAACAATTTTCATAGACCTTGCAATAATTTTTAGATAACAACTACCTTTAATTCACTTAATATTATTAATCTTGGTAATATTTAGTTCTCTCTTAGTATTACTAGTTCACTAATAACACTTTTATCCGCTTACTACTATTATTAATATCTTAATAACATTTTAATACTTTACTAATATTATTAATTCTTCTTAATTTTATATTTTAATTATTCATTAATAATATCTTACTTATGCTTTTAGTATCATTAATCAATTAATAATACTTTTAGTCATTTACCAATCGTAATAATATTTTATTTATTTACTAATATTATTAATCATTTAATAATATTTTATTCATTTACTAATATTATTAATCATTTAATAATACTTTAATCATTTAATAATATCCTATTCATTAATATCTTTATTCCATTACTAATATTATTAATTATTTAATAACATTTTAATCATTTATTGGTGCTTAAATCAAATATTATTACCCATTTAATAATATTTTATAAAAATCTTAATCTTAATATTTTTATTTACTTAACAATATCATATTCTAATATTATTAATATCATAATAATAATTTAATAATTTATTGGATTAATAAATAATTTATTCTATTTGTTCACCCTTTATTAAACCTCTTATTTAATATCAATAAAAGGTCATAAATGATATTTCTTATTATAAACTACCAAAATGCCCTAAGATGGTCATGATATAACATATTATGAGTATTCAAGCATAAAAATCACATTTTTCTTATTAAAGACATCATTTAACTATTTATTTCCTTTTATTCATAACTTAATCATTTATAGGAAAAATAGCAAACTGATTCCAAAAATTCTCATCTTTTGGATTTGGACAGATTATGAACCCACAATGATCCCCAAATTTTTGTGGAATTTTAGAAAATGATTTACTATTTTTAAAGTGCCCAAAACACACGGATCTTGCTTCATTTGTCATAAATTGAGTTTTGCTCAGAAAACTCTGATATTTTCAGGGTATGCTCTCCTAATGCACATGAACCTACTGTAAAAATTTTGAAATTTTCCAGTGTATACACAGTGAGATATTCGAAGGTTAATATTTCTGAGTCCTTTACGGAAATAGCCATTATGCACAACCTATAACTCAAACGCGCGTTCGTTTTTTTCCTACACGTATATAACTTCTTAAGGTACATTTGGGATTTTTCCCAGATTTTTAAAAGACAAGAAACTGACCGAAACAGCCTCAAGAAAAATAGAACAAGAATTATTTTAGGTTTTGAACCCTTAACATTCAAAGTGGACGTTTTGGGAAAACAGTCCCAAAGGTTTCAAAACTTGCTAGATTTGGGTTCTACCACTTGGGTTTACTAAGTAACTCATGTATCTAGCACCCCCTTTTGACGGATCACAAATCCAAGTAGTAAAACTTGAGTTACACAAGATTTAGTGGAAGAAAAAACAAGAGTTTTCACCCTTGGAGAACATATGCTCATTTTCTTCTTCTAATTCTTTGATCCAACACTCAAGATACTTAGTTCCATACATGATGATATGTAGAACTAGGTTATCTTGAGTATTTGTTCATCACCCCAACAAAACTCAAGCTATAAAAGATAGTAGAAGAAGAAAATGAAAGTTAGGTTATACCTTGATTTAATGGCTACCTTCCTTGATTTAGCAAAGTAAGTAATGAACTTAGGATGCATCAATTAACCTAGCACACCTCTCTCCTCCCTTTCTCCTCTCTCTCAAACCGGACCTCTCTCTTTTCTCTCTCTTGAAGTTGCTAGCTTGGGAGAAAAGTTAAAGAAGAAGAATGAGAGAAAGTGGAGTATTCTAGCAAATGAAATGGTTGATTCATTATTATCCCTATACTTTCTTTGTCCCATGGATAAAAGGCTTCACCTTATCCCTTTCAATTATGCTTAATCATGTGGTTAAGAGTGCTTAATAGATTTGCAACCAATGAGATCTTGACAACCATGTACTTGTGTGTAAGAGTTACTAATTATGGACATTGTTTAGCTTAATTAGTTGCCTTAAAAGGCCTAATAGGGCCAGCTATATATATATACCCACTAATTCCTTCATTTAGCCTTTATTTTAATGCATAAATTAGATAAATCAAAGGTCTAAAATACCCTTAATCAAGTAGACTAAGTTTGGGCTTGCATTTTATTTCTTTTGGGCTTCCCCTTTAATTGATTTGGGCCATGTAATGAACATGGTCTAACAATTTTAATATATGCTACCCAAATTGTTTATTTAGGGTTTCCATTTCCAATCTTATGAAATTTAATTACTTATACATGTGACTTTAGCTCATAACCTAATTAGGTTTACACGAAATATGTTTAAAATTATTAGTCACTTGAAATAATAAGATTATCCACTTAAGTTAGTATACATATTAAATACTAACCTTTCCTTATTACCATAACCTTAGGTTATTTAATCGTCTCACCTAATGTATAATTAGGTTACTGAAGCTTTCATTTTTTAATGAAATCTATAAATGTATATATCCATAACTATAGTATATATGTTTTTTGATCCATGCACCACTTCAGATATGTTGTCACATATTAAATCACTGTATAACACAAAGTTTTAAATATCAATAATGTACATACATATATAGTGACTTAAAATTCACGGTTATTAACCCTTAGGGTTTTCAAAAAAATAGAAAATTAATCTTTCCAAATTGTAATTAGGATTCTCAAATTAAATTAAACTTTCCCATTCATAAATCAATTTTGTTAATTAGGATTATTTTATCCCAATTTAAATTGCTAATTTAGCAATTAAGTCAACAATTGTACATTAAGGTTTTTGACGGAACAATTAGGGTTTAAAAATCTAAAATTAGGGTTTGCTAATTAATTAAACTTTACCTTAATTAATATTATATTTAATTTCACTTAAGCATTATAATTATCATTTAAATTCCCAGATTAGGTTTTCCAATTTCTGAATTAGGGTTTCAGATTCTCGGAACTGAAATTAGGGCTTCAGAACCAGTTTTAGGGTTTCTTATCAGTTATTAGGGTTTTTTAATTGAATGTTGACGTTCTTAATAATATTATGGTTTAACTCGATAAGATTTATCCGTCAACCTTGCCCCTATAACCACACATATCGTGTACGTAATACCATATCCACGTAACATAAACACATATACACTTAATCCGAATAATTCACCGAAATCCTTCACAAAATTTTGAAATCCTCAAAATTTCTTCCCAAAAATATCAAACGCATACACTCATTTTTCGTCTAGGTCTATCATTTAACCTTATACCCATCATTTAAGATTTTCATAAATTATCTAATTTCTCGGGTTGTCACATTTACCCCTTCTTCTAAAAATTTCATTCCCGAAATTTACCTTACACCTTACTCCTTATACCATGCGTTATACATCATTCATACACATCATCACATGCTACCCAATACACCACTCACATGAGTAAAAGTTTTCAAATTTGTGCTGAGGGGTCATATAGACCATGAACACATAGTTTTAACGGTATTCATACCTCAAAACAATACATTACTTGGTATGTTTACAATCACAAAGAAGGTAAACTAACATTACTAGTACTACTTTAGGTGACTAGCCTATCGTGCTCTTACTTTCATGCATGCATAACATATTAATTATGTCTAGCGAATATTTACGCTATTAGATTGGATTATTTATCCAAACAACATAGTTCACCTCAGTCTTATCATAGGATTCCGCACCAAAATAATTTGGTTCGGAAAATTTCTTTCAATGAAGACTTAGAGTTTTCATAAACATTAGTCTAGCTGAATCGAATAACATAAACTCACATCAATAATTCAATTCAATCGAATTATTTAGGTATAGTCAAACACCGTTGGCAAATTAAAATTTTGAAAACATTTTTGAGAATGACGTCATGATGCAGTACTATATTAACAGTCCGTTTGAGGATGTCGTCATTGTATGACTTCGTCATAACACATCATACAATAGTAGAATAGCGATTTTAGATCAAATTCACACTAAGTATTCCTGTATTTACAACTCCATCAACTTTTTATCATCTCTGCACCAAGTTACATGGTACATGAGCGATAAATAAAATAACTTTTGATATTTCAAATCATTTGCGTCTAGCCGAAATAAGTAACATAGACTGTACTTGAAATCGTTTCAAAAATGATTACGAGTCTACATATTTTTTTTTTAAAAGCACATAGTGCTTATTTAGCTTGATGTCAAAATTTCGAAGTCTAGCATAGCTAGGAGTTTTGGAAAACTTATGTCTCCACTAAAAACCATTTTCTTAACAATCTATCTATTCTTATAATCCTCAATTCTCCATTCACACATAACTATACCCGGGTTCATCAAACCACACTTATGAGTTCATGAACTTGCCACAATCATATGAGTTTAAGAACTTTTCCTAGTCGGACCTTTTTGGCGTCCATTCGCTAAGGGGTTCATAAATATTTCATATAACTATGAGTCAAGAATGTCACATAAGTATGAGTTTTAAGAACTCGTACTTAACCCTTATATTCTCTACCTATGACCTATCTATCTATTATACACATGAGAAAGGAATTACCCTCTTAAACATATGAATATAAACATTTCAATGATTACACAAACATTTCATAATCCCTTCTTAATCTTAAACTCCTTCTCAATTGAATCCCCACCTATTACTAACTCCCTTTTATTCAATTTCATTTCAGATTCATAATCCTTTTTCACGAATTTGTACTAATTCACATAACAATCTTGATGTAAACTTTCCAATCATCAAATTTATTCTTTTTCCATATTATAACCTTATCAGATCACGGAGTGATCTCATCGTATATATTATAATTTATTTCTATGTCTTGATCGTTTTGTTTTACGATCTCCTATCCCTATACTTTCAGTCTTTTAGACTCGATCTATTCACCACTATTGTTTAACTTTTTTACCAGAGTTAGGGAACTCTGTGTCTTAACAACTCGCCGAGATTCGTCTTTGAATCTTACCGAAAAACTAACTCTATGTGAGTTAGATAATATCCTAATCACTGCGGTTATTGGTCTCAGGTATTCCTACCTAATCTTCATAACAAACAACTTTGATACTAACTGTGAGAGCCCCAAATCAAGGTCCCAAATCACCATGATTCGATTCAATTATTCTATAACTATTGCGGAAGATATAAACATAAATTGTTTATACAGTACACTTTACACACTATTCTGCAAAATCGAGTAACCTTAACTTATACACAAATCATAAACTATCTAACATATAACATTATTATCCAACTATACTATTACAAACTAGCCGCATATTTTATCCCAAGCTGAACTTGGCATTAACCTTTTTCCTGTATCCGAACGCATTCGCCTTATCTCCAATGTTTATCATGATATAGCAAGGGTGAGCATGAAAGTTGCCCAGCAAGTTTAAATACAATTTAAGGATATATCATGATTGAAAGAGTCTGAATAATAAGCTGGCTATAATTTATCAATATAATTGAGAACTAGCACGAACAAATTTTTGACTGAACAAGTATTGAACATGAACAAATATATCTGGACCAACTGGTAATGAAGGTGATCAACCTTTCATACCTAACTTATACATGAAATTTATATAGAGTACAATTCCACATGGAAATCAACAATGATTAACCATAAGCATATCTGAATAAAACAACTCTTAGTAGAGTTAAGTAAAACTTGCCTGAACCGTTGATTACCGCTATGCAATTTAATAAGCTTTGTCTGAAGACCTATTATTAATAATATGTATTTCTAAATTAGAATAATATCATCACAGTATTTTATAAAAATAACCTAAAAACATAACACATAACCCTATCAGTCTATACAACACATAACACCTAGCCTCAAGTCAAACTATTGCAGTCCGAGTTGAGTTCGATACAATTCTAACATCCCGACGGTCATGTCAGAAAATCATCGAGTTTAAGTTCAATTAAACTCTGCCTAAACACTTAACAATATCTTAGAAAATTTTCTTATCATTCAAAACAATTTTCATAGACTTGCAATAATTTTTAGATAACAACTACCTTTAATTCACTTAATATTATTAATCTTGGTAATATTTAGTTCCCCTCTTAGTATTACTAGTTCACTAATAACACTTTTATCCGCTTACTACTATTATTAATATCTTAATAACATTTTAATACTTTACTAATATTATTAATTCTCTTAATTATATTTTAATCATTAATATTATTATTAATAATATAATATATTATTTATGCTTTAGTATCATTAATCAATTAATAATACTTTTAGTCATTTACCAATCGTAATAATATTTTATTTATTTACTAATATTATTAATCATTTAATAATATTTTATTCATATACTAATATTATTAATCATTTAATAATACTTTAATCATTTAATAATATCATATTCATTAATATCTTATTCCATTATTTTAATATTATTAATTATTTAATAACATTTTAATCATTTATTGGTGCTTAAATCAAATATTATTAACCATTTAATAATATTTTATAAAAATCTTAATCTTAATATTTTTATTTACTTAACAATATCATATTCTAATATTATTAATATCATAATAATATTTTAATAATTTATTGGATTAATAAATAATTTATTCTATTTGTTCACCCTTTATTAAACCTCTTATTTAATATCCATAAAAGGTCATAAATGATATTTCTTATTATAAACTACCAAAATGCCCTAAGATGGTCATGATATAACATATTATGAGTATTCAAGCATAAAAATCACATTTTTCTTATTAACGACATCATTTAACTATTTATTTCCTTTTATTCATAACTTAATCATTTATAGGAAAAATAGCAAACTGATTCCAAAATTTCTCATCTTTTGGATTGGGACAGAATATGAACCCACAATGATCCCCAAATTTTTCTGGAATTTTAGAAAATGATTTACTATTTTTAAAGTGCCCAAAACACACGGATCTTGCTTCATTTGTCATAAATTTAGTTTTGCTCAGAAAAATCTGATATTTTCTGGGTATGCTCTCCTAATGCACATGAACCTACTGTAAAAATTTTGGAATTTTCCAGTGTATACACAGTGAGATATTCGAAGGTTAATATTTCGAAGTCCTTTACGGAAATAGCCATTACGCACAACCTATAACTCGAAACGCGTCCGTTCTTTTTCCTACACGTAGATAACTTCTTAATGTACATTTGGAATTTTTCCCAGATTTTTAAAAGACTAGAAACGGACTGAAACAGCCTCAAGAAAAACGGAACAATAACTATTTTAGGGTTCTGAACCCTTAACATTCAAAGTGGACTATTTTGGGTAAAATAGACCCCAAGGATTCAAAACTTGCTAGATTTGTGTTCTACCACTTGGGTTTACTAGGTAACTCATGTATCTAGCACCTCCTTTTGACGGATCACAAATCCAAGTTGTAAAACTTGAGTTACACAAGATTTAGTGGAAGAAAAAAATAAGAGTTTTCACCCTTGGAGAACATATGCTCATTTTCTTCCTCTAAGCCTTTGATCAAACACTCAAGATACTTAGTTCCATACATGATGATATGTAGAACTAGGGTATCTTGAGTATTTTTTCATAACCCCAACAAAACTCAAGCTATAAAACAAAGTAGAAGAAGAAAATGAAAGTTAGGTTATACCTTGATTTAATGGCTACCTTCCTTGATTTACCAAAGTAAGTAATGAAATTAGGATGCATCAATTAACCTAGCACACCTCCCCCTCCCTTGATCTCTCTCTCTCAAAACTGAACCTCTCTCTCTTTTCTCTCTCTTGAAGTTGCTAGCTTGGGAGAAAAAGTTAGAAGAAGAAGAATGAGAGAAAGTGGAGTATTCTAGCAAATGAAATGGTTGATTCATTATTATCCCCCATACTTTCCTTGTCCCATGGATAAAAGGCTTCACCTTATTCCTTTCAATTAAGCTTAATCATGTGGTTAAGAGTGCTTAATAGATTTGCAACCAATGAGAGCTTGACAACCATGTATTTGTGTGTAAGAGTTACTAATTAAGGACATTGTTTAGCCTAATTAGTTGCCTTAAAAGGCCTAATAGGGCTAGCTATATATATATACCCACTAATTCCTTCATTTAGCCTTTATTTTAATGCATAAATTAGAAAAATCAAAGGTCTAAAATACCCTTAATCAAGTAGACTAAGTTTGGGCTTGCATTTTATTTCTTTTGGGCTTCCCCTTTAATTGATTTGGGCCATGTAATGAACATAGTCTAACAAATTTAATATATGCTACCCAAATTATTTATTTAGGGTTTCCATTTCCAATCTTATGAAATTTAATTACTTATGCATGTGACTTTAGCTCATAATCTAATTAGGTTTACACGAAATAGGTTTAAAATTATTAGTCACTTGAAATAACAAGATTATCCACTTAAGTTAGTATACATATTAAATACTAACCTTTCCTTATTACCATAACCTTAGGTTATTTAATCGTCTCACCTAATGTATAATTAGGTTACGAAGCTTTCATTTTTTTTAATGAAATCTATAAATATATATATCCATAACTATAGTATATATGTTTATTGATCCATGCACCACTTCACATATGTTGTCACATATTAAATCATCATGTAACACAAAATTTTAAATATCAATAATGTACATACATATATAGTGACTTAAAATTCACGGTTATTAACTCTTAGGGTTTTCAAAAAAATAGAAAATTAATTTTCTAAATTGTAATTAGGATTCTCAAATTAAATTAAACTTTCGCATTCATAAATCAATTTTGTTAATTAGGATTATTTTATCCCAATTTAAATTTCTAATTTAGCAATTAAGTTAACAATTGTAGATTAGGGTTTTTGACGGAACGAATAGGGTTTAAAAATCTAAAATTAGTGTTTCCTAATTAATTAAGCTTTACCTTAATTAAAATTATAATGAATTTCACTTAAGCATTATAATTATCCTTTAAATTCCCAGATTAGGTTTTCTAATTTCCGAATTACGGTTTCAGATTGTCGGAACTAAAATTAGGGTTTCAGAACCAGTTTTAGTGTTTCTTATCTTTCATTAGGGTTTTCTAACTGAATGTTGACGTTCTTAATAATATTATGATTTGACCCTGATAAGATTTATATGGTCAACCCTTGAACCAGAACCACATACTGTGCACACATAATACCATATTCATAGAACATAAATACATATACACTTAATCCTGAATAATACACCTAACACTACAAGAAAAAGGTCTATCAGCGACCGACTATCATCGACCGCACTCGGTCGTAGATAGATATCTGCTGATCGAAAGTGCGTCACGATAGTCGTCAAGATAAAATCTGGTCATTGGGATGCACATCAATGACCACTATTAGCTTGATCGAGAGATATCTGCGGCCGCTATGAGCGGCCAGAAATGACAAATCCGGTCATTTGAGTTGCGTCGGCATGGTCCAGAGCCAAAGTCGGCGTGGTCCACGTGTCGTGACCATTATCGATGACCTGGCGGTCACGATCATCGTGCCATCGCTAATAACGTTCAACGACCGTGACATTCGTCAGCCGATATGTAAAAAATTACAGCCCGATTTTTTCGCATTTTGATGAATTCTCAAAAAACTGCACTGCTTTTCTACCTGCTTTATCCCAACACACATACACACCAAGATAAACAACATACAAAAACAATATAAACATCCATCGTCCACCAACACATACACCAAACTAGTATATAAACCTTTAAAAACCAATATGATTTGAATAAATATAATAACATTTCAAAACATGTTTAATAACATACAAACATCCAAATAATGAATATACAAGTACAAGGTTATGTCAAGCGTCATCGCCTCCTTGATTACCCTGTAATTAACAAAATAATAAAACAAGTTACAAATATAATAAATATGTTGATACTAGTATATATTACGACAATACATACAACAAATTGATTTTATACCTCGTCGCCATCCCCATCTTCGTCTCTATCTGCTTGCTGCCATCGCTTGCTTGACTAACTCCTCAGGATCAAGAGCCCCCAGGTGCCCGCCTAGTATCTTCTGAAGATTTCGATCTTGACATATAGCTTTCACACGGTCGGTAGGAGTATGAGCAATTTGGATGACTCGATATTTGTGAAGACTGGGTAGCAGAGTTGCTCGAGCCAGCATTATAGGATGGGCGTCATCGTTGTCCTTGACCTTTAATGTAGTTCTTCTTCACAATGACGCCTCTCCCACAACTCTTGATCAATAGGCGGACGTGGAGTGCCTTCAGGATAACATTTCATTCAATAAAGCGTTTATAAGTATCCCGTCATCATGTTAACACTTAAATAGTTAAAAATAATATTTTGTAAGTATTAATAAACAAGATCGGGGTTGTTAAAACTTATTACCGCTTATCTGGATAGCCTCAGTGAACCATCACGGGTGTGCGTACACATCCAGCCAATGGATAGGCTGACCTTGAGATTGAGACTCCTATACAAAAACAACATAATATTACTAAGTAAAAATGGGATATTTTCTACAATTCATGATTGTAAACATATTAAAACTTGTAAATACGTACCCGGGCAGTGATATGCTGCAACTGTGAAATACTGCCGCCCTTGTATGTTCCTTTAGCCTTTTCGCCATCGGATACACCCGAGGCTCTGTTGGTGGCGGCAGTCTTTCGTCTTTTCACCCAGCTCTCAGCTCTCCATTGGGCACACATCTCAGCCCATATGGACTGGGTGCACCACCAGGGGCTGTGCTCGTGCATATAATCTTCTCCCTGGCCTGGATGGTCGATCTAGACATTGTGAATGGCTTTTTGTCGTTCTTTATTCAAGTTGTCCTTGGTGCGGACCGCGCACTTTTGCCAGAATAATGTCTGAATCACTGAAGCCTGCGCGTCCTCCCATCTATACCGTTTCTGCAAATAAAAAAACAATAATAACATTACTAAATAATTATCCTTTGAATATTATATTAATATTATTTGTCATAATTAAAAAAACATACGAAATTACGCCCAAACAAAGCATCCTTGTGGGCGATTTGTGTGCTCGCCCACGTAATCACATGTGTAGGCCAATTCTGTAAACACAGCTGTGATATGCACTGGACGATCTTATTATCTGAAAAATCACTATAATATACAACATCAATTAGCATATATTAAAGCAATTTACAACTAAGTTATAATATTTGTGAACATTTTTCAAACTTATACTTATAATACTTAAAAAAAATTCGCCATAGTCTCTCCTATACTATGGACTAGACACATGCATGACGGCATGCATATATGGACATTTCTAGGCACCCAAGACATAAACCAAGAGAAAAATACAAATTTTCAATACAATAAGACCAAAACAAAACATTACCAATATAATATCAATCAAAACATTACCAATATACAATAAATGGAATCTTAAATGCTTTTATATAAATGATATATCACGGGACGACGTCTTTATTCGGAGGAGGCGAATCTGAATAAAAATCCGATCATCGAGATTAGTAGGGGCCTTGGGCACATTATTAGGCCACCTACCCAAGCCGCGCTTTTTCTGCGCTGCTTCAGAAGCCATCTGTATATTACAAATTTAAAGATGTTATTAGGAGTCATATTTGATTACATGTATATATGACAATAAACATGACAGTTATATTAACATTAATATATATATATATGAATATAAAATGACAATAAACAAAAGTTGCATTTAAATAGTTTAGTACATAAACATGACAGTGATATAAACATGTATATATATGAATATAAAATGACAATAAACAAAAGTTGCATTTAAATAGTTTAGTACATAAACATGATGTTGATATAAACATGTATATATATGAATATAAAATGACAATAAACAAAAGTTGCATTTAAATAGTTTAGTACATAAACATGACAATGATATAAAAACATGTATTGCTAAACATACATTTCATGAGTTCAAGTGTCAATGTCTCGATTCGGAATCATCTTATGTCGTGTTGTAGATTCATAACCATCATCCGCATCGAGATCTCGTGGTCGATTCAACCAATAACTCTTCCTCCTCGGTATCAATGTCATCCGACACAAGTATTGACTCAGGATCTAATTCATGTGGTTCATCTCCACCATCTAACTGGATTACTTCATTGTCACCCTCCACATTTATTATAGTCTGACTATGAAGCATCTGCTCTAGGTAAATCTCCCCATCAACAAATTCTACATGACTACGCGCGGGAGTATAAATTACAACTTGCCAATCTGTAGGCGGTCTATCCCTTTTCTGAATTAGGGTTTCAGATTCTCGGAACTGAAATTAAGGCTTCAGAACCAGTTTTAGGGTTTCTTATCAGTCATTAGGGTTTTCTAATTGAATGTTGACATTCTTAATAATATTAAGGTTTAACTCTGATAAGATTTATCTGGTCAACCCTTGCCCCATAACCACATACTGTGCACACGTAATACCATATCCACAGAACATAAACACATATACACTTAATCATGAATAATTCTCCGAAATCCTTCACAAAATTTTGAAATCCTCAAAATTCCTTCCCAAAAATATCAAACGCATACACTCATTTTTCGTCTAGGTCTATCATTTAACCTTATACCCATCATTTAAGATTTTCATAAATTATCTAATTTCTCGGGTTGTCACATTTACCCCTTCTTCTAAAAATTTCATTCCCGAAATTTACCTTACACCTTACTCCTTATACCATGCGTTATACATCATTCATACACATCATCACATGCTACCCAATACACCACTCACATGAGTAAAAGTTTTCAAATTTGTGCTGAGGGGTCATATAGACCATGAACACATAGTTTTAACGGTATTCATACCGCAAAACAATACATTACTTGGTATGTTTACAATCACAAAGAAGGTAAACTAACATTACTAGTACTTTAGGTGATTAGCCTATCGTACCCTTACGTCATTCATAACATATTAATTATGTCTAGCGAATATTTACGCTATTAGATTGGATTATTTATCCAAACAACATAGTTCACCTCAGTCTTATCATAGGATTCCGCACCAAAATAATTTGGTTCGGAAAATTTCTTTCAATGAAGACTTAGAGTTTTCATAAACATTAGTCTAGCTGAATTGAATAGCGTAGACTCACATCAATAATTCAATTCAATCGAATTATTTAGGTATAGTCAAACCCCGTTGGCAAATTAAAATTTTGAAAACATTTTTGAGAATGACGTCATAATGCAGTACTATATTAACAGTCTATTTGAGGATGCCGTCATTGTATGACTTCGTCATAACACATCATACAATAGTAGAATAGCGATTTTAGATCAAATTCACACTAAGTATTTCTTGTATTTACAACTCCATCAACTTTTTATCATCTCTGCACCAAGTTACATGGTACATGAGCGATAAATAAAATAACTTTTGATATTTCAAATCATTTGCGTCTAACCGAAATAAGTAGCATAGACTGTACTTTAAACTGTTTCAAAAATGATTACGAGTCTACATATATTTTTTTAAAAGCACATAGTGTGTATTTAGCTTGATGTCAAAATTTCAAAGTCTAGCATAGCTAGGAGTTTTGGAAAACTTATGTCTCCACTAAAAACCGTTTTCTTAACAATCTATCTATTCCTATAATCCTCAATTCTCCATTCACACACAACTATACCCAGTTCGTCAAACCACACTTATGAGTTCATGAACTTGCCACAATCATATGAGTTTAAGAACTTTTCCCAGTCAGACCTTTGGCGTCCATTCGCTGAGGGGTTCATAAATATTTCATATAACTATGAGTCAAGAATGTCACATAAGTATGAGTTTTAAGAACTCGTACTTAACCCCATATTCTCTACCTATGACCTATTTATCTGTTATACACATGAGAAATGAATTACCCTCTTAACATGAATATAGAAAATAGCGCGACACAAAACATTTCATAATCCCTTCTTAATCGTAACTCCCTTCTCAATATGAATTTTTATTCAATTCGTATTCATAATGCTTTCCTGAATCTGTACTAATTCACACAACAATCTTGCTGTAAACTTTCCAATCATCAAATTGATTCTTTTTCCATATTATAACCTTATCAGATCACGGAGTGATCTCATTGTATATATTATGATTTATTTCTATGTCTTGATCGTTTTGTTTTACGATCTCCTATCCCTATAATTTCAGTCTTTTAGACTCGATCTATTCACCACTATTGTTTAACTTTTTTACCAGAGTTAGGGAACTCTGTGTCTTAACAACTCACCGAGATCCGTCTTAGAATCTTACCGATAAACTAACTCTATGTGAGTTAGATAATATCCTAATCACTGCGGTTATTGGTCTCAGGTATTCCTACCTAATCTTCATAACCAACAGCTTTGATACCAACTGTGAGAGCCCCAAATCCGGGTCCCAAATCACCATAGATTCGATTCAATCATTCTATAACTATTGCGGAAGATATAAACATAAATTTTTTATATAGTACACTTTACACACTATTCCGCAAAATCGAGTAACCTTAACTTATACACAAATCATAAACTATCTAACATATAACATTATTATCCAACTATACTATTATAAACTAGCCGCATATTTTATACCAAGCTGAACTTGGCATTAACCTTTTTCCTGTATCCGAACGCATTCGCCTTATCTCCAATGTTTATCATGATATAGCAAGGGTGAGCATGAAAGTTGCCCAGCAAGTTTAAATACAATTTAAGGATATATCATGATTGAAAGAGTCTGAATAATAAGTTGGCTATAATTCATCAATATAATTGAGAACTAGCACGACCAAATTTTTGACTGAACAAGTATTGAACATGAACAAATATATCTGGACCAACTGGTAATGAAGGTGATCAACCTTTCATACCTGACTTATACATGAAATTTGTACAGAGTACAATTCCACATGGAAATCAACAATGATTAACCATAAGCATATCTGAATAAAACAACTCTTAGTAGAGTTAAGTAAAACTTGTCTGAACCATTGATTACCGCTATGCAATTTAATAAGCTTTGTCTGAAGACCTATTATTAATAATATGTATTTCTAAGTTAGAATAATATCATCACAGTATTTTATAAAAATAAACTAAAAACATAACACATAACCCTATCAGTCTATACAACACATAACACCTAGCCTCAAGTCAAACTATTGCAGTCCGAGTTGAGTTCGATACAATTCTAACATCCCGACGGTCATGTCGGACAATCATCGAGTTTAAGTTTATTTAAACTCTGCCTAAACACTTAACAATATCTTAGAAAAAAATTTTTATCATTCAAAACAATTTTCATAGATTTGCAATAATTTTTAGATAACAACTACCTTTAATTCACTTAATATTATTAATCTTGGTAATATTTAGTTCCCCTGTTAGTATTACTAGTTCACTAATAACACTTTTATCCACTTACTACTATTATTAATATCTTAATAACATTTTAATACTTTACTAATATTATTAATTCTCTTAATTATATTTTAATCATTCATTAATAATATCTTACTTATGCTTTAGTATCATTAATCAATTAATAATACTTTTAGTCATTTACCGATCGTAATAATATTTTATTTATTTACTAATATTATTAATTATTTAATAATATTTTATTCATTTACTAATATTATTAATCATTTAATAATACTTTAATCATTTAATAATATCATATTCATTAATATCTTATTCCATTACTAATATTATTAATTATCTAATAACATTTTAATCATTTATTGGTGCTTAAATCAAATATTATTAACCATTTAATAATATTTTATAAAAATCTTAATCTTAATATTTTTATTTAGTTAACAATATCATATTCTAATATTATTAATATCATAATAATATTTTAATAATTTATTGGATTAATAAATAATTTATTCTATCTCTTTCACCCTTTATTAAACCTCTTATTTAATATCCATAAAAGGTCATAAATGATATTTCTTATTATAAACTACCAAAATGCCCTAAGATGGTCATGATATAACATATTATGAGTATTCAAGCATAAAAATCACATTTTTCTTATTAACGACATCATTTAACTATTTATTTCCTTTTATTCATAACTTAATTATTTATAGGAAAAATAGCAAACTGATTCCAAAAATTCTCATCTTTTGGATTTGGACAGAATATGAATCCACAATGATTTCCAAATTTTCCTGGAATTTTAGAAAATAATTTACTATTTCTAAAGTGCCCAAAACACACGGATCTTGCTTCATTTGTCATAAATTGAGTTTTGCTCAGAAAAATATGATATTTTCAGGGTATGCTCTCCTAATGCACACGAACCTACTGTAAAAATTTTGAAATTTTCCAGTGTATACACAGTGAGATATTCGAAGGTTAATATTTTGGAGTCCTTTACGGAAATAGCCATTACGCACAACCTATAACTCGAAACGCGTCTGTTCTATTTCCTACACGTAGATAACTTCTTAATGTACATTTGGGATTTTTCCCAGATTTTTAAAAGACAAGAAACGGATCCAAACAGCCTCAAGAAAAACGGAACAATAACTATTTTAGGGTTCTGAACCCTTAACATTCAAAGTGGACTATTTTGGGGAAAATAGACCCAAAGGATTCAAAACTTGCTAGATTTGTGTTCTACCACATGGGTTTACTAGGTAACTCATGTATCTAGCACCTCCTTTTGATGGATCACAAATCCAAGTTGTAAAACTTGAGTTACACAAGATTTAGTGGAAGAAAAAAATAGAAGTTTTCACCCTTGGAGAACATATGCTCATTTTCTTCCTCTAAGCCTTTGATCAAACACTCAAGATACTTAGTTCCATACATGATGATATGTAGAACTAGGGTATCTTGAATATTTATTCATAACCCCAACAAAACTCAAGCTATAAAGCAAAGTAGAAGAAGAAAATGAAAGTTAGGTTATACCTTGATTTAATGGCTACCTTCCTTGATTTACCAAAGTAAGTAATGAAATTAGGATGCATCAATTAACCTAGCACACCTCCCCCTCCCTTGATCTCTCTCTCTCTCAAAACTGAACCTCTCTCTCTTTTCTCTCTCTTGAAGTTGCTAGCTTGGGAGAAAAAGTTAGAAGAAGAAGAATGAGAGAAAGTGGAGTATTCTAGCAAATGAAATGGTTGATTCATTATTATCCCCCATACTTTCCTTGTCCCATGGATAAAAGGCTTCACCTTATTCCTTTCAATTAAGCTTAATCATGTGGTTAAGAGTGCTTAATAGATTTGCAACCAATGAGAGCTTGACAACCATGTATTTGTGTGTAAGAGTTACTAATTAAGGACATTGTTTAGCCTAATTAGTTGCCTTAAAAGGCCTAATAGGGCCTGCTATATATATATACCCACTAATTCCTTCATTTAGCCTTTATTTTAATGCATAAATTAGAAAAATCAAAGGTCTAAAATACCCTTAATCAAGTAGACTAAGTTTGGGCTTGCATTTTATTTCTTTTGGGCTTCCCTTTAATTGATTTGGGCCGTATAATGAACATAGTCTAACAAATTTAATATATGCTACCCAAATTATTTATTTAGGGTTTCCATTTCCAATCTTATGAAATTTAATTACTTATGCATGTGACTTTAGCTCATAATCTAATTAGGTTTACACGAAATAGGTTTAAAATTATTAGTCACTTGAAATAACAAGATTATCCACTTAAGTTAGTATACATATTAAATACTAACCTTTCCTTATTACCATAACCTTAGGTTATTTAATCGTCTCACCAAATGTATAATTAGGTTACGAAACTTTCATTTTTTTAATGAAATCTATAAATGTATATATCCATAACTATAGTATATATGTTTATTGATCCATGCACCACTTCACATATGTTGTCACATATTAAATCACTGTATAACACAAAGTTTTAAATATCAATAATGTACATACATATATAGTGACTTAAAATTCACGGTTATTAACCCTTAGGGTTTTCAAAAAAATAGAAAATTAATCTTTCTAAATTGTAATTAGGATTCTCAAATTAAAATAAACTTTCCCATTCATAAATCAATTTTGTTAATTAGGATTATTTTATCCCAATTTAAATTTCTAATTTAGCAATTAAGTTATCAATTGTACATTAGGGTTTTTGACGGAATAATTAGGGTTTAAAAATCTAAAATTAGGGTTCTCTAATTAATTAAGCTTTACCTTAATTAATATTATAATGAATTTCACTTAAGCATTATAATTATCCTTTAAATTCCCAGATTAGGTTTTCCAATTTCCGAATTAGGGTTTCAGATTGTCGGAACTAAAATTAGGGTTTCAGAACCAGTTTTATTGTTTCTTATCTTTCATTAGGGTTTTCTAACTGAATGTTGACGTTCTTAATAATATTATGATTTGACTTTGATAAGATTTATCTGCTCAACCCTTGAACCAGAACCACATATTGTGCACACATAATACCATATTCACAGAACATAAACACATATACACTTAATCCTGAATAATACACCTAACACTACAAGAAAAAGGTCTATCAGCGACCGACTCTCATCGACCGCACTCGGTCGTAGATAGATATCTGCGACCGAGTGCGATCACGATAGTCGTCGATCATAAAATAAAACACATTTGGGATGCACATCGACGACCACTATTAGCGGCCGAGATATATCTGCGGCGATCGCTATGAGCGTAATCGAAATGACAAATCCGATTCATTTGGTGAAATCAATCATGGTCCGAGGCCAAAGGCGGCGTGGTCCGACGTGTCGGTGACCATTATCGATGACCTGGCGGTCACGATCATCGTCTTGCGTCGCTAATAACGTTCAACGACGCATCACGATTGACGATATGAAAAAAATTACAATTTGATTTTTCTTTGTTTTGCAGAATTCTCAAAAACATGTACCTGTTTTCTACCTGCTTTATCCCAACACACATACACACCAAGATAAACAACATACAAAACAATATAAACATCCATCGTCCACCAACACATACACCAAACTAGTATATAAACCTTTAAAAACCAATATGATTTGAATAAATATAATAACATTTCAAAACATGTTTAATAACATACAAACATCCAAATAATGAATATACAAGTACAAGGTTATGTCAAGCGTCATCGCCTCCTTGATTACCCTATAATTAACAAAATAATAAAACAAGTTATAAATATAATAAATATGTTGATACTAGTATATATTACGACAATACATACAACAAATTGATTTTATACCTAAATCGCCATCCCCATCTTTGTCCCTCTGCTCATCGCCGCCATTCTTGCATTTAACTCCTCGGGATCAAGAGCCCCTGGTGCCCACTTTAGTATCTTGAAGATTTCGATCTTGCGATATAGCTTTCACACACGGTCGGTAGGAGTATGAGCAATTTGGATGACTCGATGATTGTGAAGACCGGGTAGCAGAGCTTCACGAGCCATTGAAGGATGGGCGTCGTCGTTGTCCTTGACCTTTAATGTAGTTCTTCTTCATGACATGCGCCTCTCCCACAACTCTTGATCAATAGGCGGACGTGGAGTGCCTTGAGGATAAGCGCTCATTCAATAAACGTTTATAAGTATCCCCGTCATCATGTTAACACTTAAATAGTTAAAAATAATATTTTGTAAGTATTAATAAACAAGATCAAAGTTGTTAAAACTTATTACCGCTTATCTGGATAGCCTCTGCTGAGACCATCACGGGTGTACGTACACATCCAAACCAATGGATAGGTGACTTTGAGACCGAGACTCCTATACAAAAACAAAGACAATATTACTAAGTAAAATGGGATATTTTCTATAATTCATGATTGTAAACACATTAAAACTTGTAAATACGTGCGAGGCGTTGATATATTTGCAAATGTGAAATCTCTTACGCCGCCCTTGTATGTTCCTTTAGCTCTTTTTTTGCCATCGGATACACCCGAGGCTCTGGTGGCGGCGGTCTTTCGTCTTTTCACCCGACTCTCGGCTCTCCATTGAGCACACATCTCAGCCAATATGGACTGGGTGCACCACCAGGGGCTTTGCTCGTGCATATAATCCTCTCCCTGGCCTGGATGGTCGATCTCGACATTGTGAATGGCTTTTTGTCGTTCTTTATTCAAGTTGTCCTTGGTGCGGACCGCGCACTTTTGCCAGAATAATGTCTCGAATCATCTTTGAAGCACTCGCAAGCGTCCTCCCATCTATATACAAGTTTTACGCAAATAAAAAACAATAATAATATTACTAAATAATTATCCTTTGAATATTATATTTATATTATATTAATATTATTTGTCATAATTAAAAACATATACGAAATTACGCCCCAAACAAAGATCCTTGTGGACGATTGGTGTGCTCGCCTAACGTAATCACAGTGTGTAGGCCAATTTCGTAAACAATTTGTGATATGCACTTGACGATCTTATTATCTGAAAAATCACTATAATATACAACATCAATTAGCATATATTAAAGCAATTTACATCTAAGTTATAATATTTGTGAACATTTTTCAAACTTATACTTATAATACTTAAAAAAAATTTGCCATAGTCTCTCCTATAATATGGACTAGACACATGCATGACGGAATGCATATATGGACATTTCTAGGCACCCAAGACACAAACCAAGAGAAATATACAAATTTTCAATACAATAAGACTAAAACAAAACATTACCAATATAATATAAATCAAAACATTACCAATATACAATAAATGGAATCTTAAATGCTTTTATATAAATGATATATGCGGGACGTACGTATTTATTGGAGGAGGAGAATCGAATAAGAATCCGATCATCGAATTAGTAGGGGCCTTGGGCACATTATTAGGCCCCCTACCCAAGCCGCGCTTTTACTATACCGCTTGAAGCCATCTCAGATATTACAAATTTCAAGATGTTATTAGGAGTCATATTTGATTACATGTATATATGACAATAAACATGATAAATGATATAAACATTAATATATATATATATATATGAATATAAAATGACAATAAACAAAAGTTGCATTTAAATAGTTTAGTACATAAACATGACAGTGATATAAACATGTATATATATGAATATAAAATGACAATAAACAAAAGTTGCATTTAAATAGTTTAGTACATAAACATGACAGTGATATAAACATGTATATATATGAATATAAAATGACAATAAACAAAAGTTGCATTTAAATAGTTTAGTACATAAACATGACAATGATATAAAAAACATGTATTGCTAAACATACATTTCATGAGTTCAAGTGTCAATGTCTGATTTAGAATCATCTTATATACGTGTTGCAGATTCATAACCATCATCTGCTTCAGATTCTGTGTCAGATTCAGTCAATAACTCTTCCTCCTCAGTATCAATGTCATCTGACACAAGTATTGACTCAGGATCTAATTCATGTGGTTCATCTCCACCATCTAACTGGATTACTTCATTGTCTCCTCCACATTTATTATAGTCGACTATGAAGCATCCGCTTCTTGGTAAATCTCCCCATCAACCGATTCTACATGACTACTGGCGGAGTATAAATTACAACTTGCCAATCAGAGGCGGTCTATCCCTTTTCCTAATGGGACTAGGAGTGTAATATACTTGTCTTTGTTTGAGTTGGTAAAATAAATGGTTCGTTGGAGTACGCAGAGACTCTATGGAGGTCAATATCGATGATTCCATGTCTATCAACACGTATCCCTTTCGAATCGAATCAAACCAACGGCACTTGAACAAGTGAATATGACCCCGACGCGTCTCTTGTACGATAACTCTACGATTTCCTCCAACTCCCCATAAAAGGCACGACCAAGCTCATTGTAACAATCTCCTTGAACACACACTCCGAGTTCGTTTGTTCTTTACCGCGCCCTATATGCCTTTGTGTGAAATTCACAACCATTTATTTTGTAACCCATCATGGTGACTTGATCTTTGTCTGGTCCCATAGCTAGGACTTGTACATTAGCCGGAATCGTTGATCCGTTAGTCAAAGCCTACAAAAACTCCATCTTATTAAATGAAGTCATAGTTAACATATGGAGTATATATATTATATATATATATATACACTACGTGCTTAAAAATTGAACTTACTTTGTCATTTAGCCAAAGTGCAAAGTTTTTATCCCGATTGATTTGAATATCTTTATCGGCTTATGTCTAAGATGCTTCACTTTTAACTCGTCATCGTACAATCTATACCATGTTATAAACATTAACATATTAGAATAAATTTTCAACTTAAAAGATAAAATATCAAGTTTACATGTGTACCTCACAAATTAAATCAATCTCCTCGCAATCGACAAGAATGTACGTATATGCGGCATGTAATTCTTGCTTTCGAGAGAGAATACGCGCTTCCCTTTTCTATAAAGCGCGGCTTAGATAGACCAAATCTGAGAGCCGACCATTTAGTTCAACATTTCCCCATCATCATGTCTCGATACTCGATTGGCCTTTGTCAAGACTTCATCAAGAAAAATAGTGCGAGACAAACGTAGATATCTCATCAAAACTGTATGCCTCGCATATCGACCCCTCGACATAAGCTCTATTCTTCACCTTCTTCTTAAGGTTTCCCATCACCCTCTCGAAAGGGTACATCCATCTATATTGAACTGGACCCCCAACACGAGCTTCATAGGGAATATGGATTTGCAAATGCTCCATGGAGTCAAAAAAACAAGGTGGGAATATTTTTTACAGTTTACGCGTGATCTCTATGATGTTCTTCTCAAGTACAAACATGTCCTTCTCATTCAATGATTTTGAACACAAGTCTTTGAAGAAACGACTAAGATCCGTCAAAGCATCCCATATTGGTTTATCAAGCAGATCCCGAAATGCTATAGGCATGAGTCTCTCCATGAACACATGAAAGTCATGACTCTTCATCCCTTGCAATTTCCCACCCGTAACACACCTTGCAATGTTTGACGCATATCCATCTGGTAGTTTCAGAGACTTAACCCATGTGCACACATCTTCAACTTGCTTTTTGGACAATGTGTACCTTGCATGCGGTTTGACAATCTTACCATTAGGAGATTCATAAAGTTCTAATCCAGGACGCTTACAAATATCTTTCACGTCCAAACGTGCCTTATCGTTATCTTTTGTCTTCCCCGTAACATTCATCACAGTGTTAAACACATTATCAAAAACATTCTTCTCAATATGCATCACATCTAGATTATGAGGAATCAAATTTGTAGACCAATAAGGCAATTCCCAAAAGATGCTTCTCCGAACCCAGTTATGAGATTCACCAAATCCATTGATTATGTTTGTCGCATCAACCTTACCAAATGGGATAACCGGCAATCTCATCACACGATCTCGCATCTCCGTTCCCGACAATCGTGCGAAGAATATCATTATCTACTTTCCCTTTCCTAAAGTGTTCTCTATTTCTTGAAACGGGTGATCTACCCAGTAAGAACCGACGACGACAGCCAAACCAACAAGGCTTTCGACCTTTTGATAGATTAAACGACTTTTGTATGCTCCATACAATACGGACAAGCCAACTTCCGTGTGTACTCCATCCAAATTAACATACCATATAAGTGGGAAGTCACTTATAGTCCACATGCTTAGGCGCCCTAAGGTTGAAATTTGTTTTCGTTGCAACATCCCCGTATCTGTACTCCATCCTCCCACAATACCTTTAACTCGTCTGCATAAGAGGTCTCAAGTAAACATCTAAGTTCTTTCCGGGACTCTTAGGACCGGGAATCACGAAAGTGAAAGAAATAAGTATGGTCATTTCATACACATCCAAGGAGGCAAGTTATGGAGTAACAATCGCGAGCCAACATGAGTATGGAGCAATTTGAATAACAAACAGATTGAAACCATCGATTGGACAATCCAAGCCTCACATTTCTAGGTTCCAATGCAAATTCGGGATGTGCTAAGTTGAAAACTTTCCAAGCCCCGCCCATCTGCATGGATGATTTAGTTTTCCATCTTTATTTGGAGATTTCGCATGCCAACTCATATGTTCGGTGATCTTGAAGACATGTACAATCTTTTTAGCCGATGTGTTATTGGAAAATACCTTAGAATCTTAAACGGTATACTTGATTTTTTTGTAGTCACACCCTCTTTATTAGGCCTAAACCGATCATGACTGCAAAACGTGCACCTTGTCATATGTTCATTTTCCTTATAAAATAACATGCAGTCGTTGGGACATGCATCGATCTTTCGGTATCCAAGACCCAACTTCTTCACCATTTTCTTACAAAAGTAATAGTTACCAGGTAATTTCTCACCGTCAGGCAACATACTCTTAATTGCCTTCAAGAGCGACTCAAAACACTCATGGCTCATGTTGTGATCACCTTGATGTTAAGTAATGTCGCCAAACGCTGAGACAATGTAGTGTGTTTGGTGCAACCATGCCACAATGGCTTGCTACCCTCGTCTAACAAAAGAAGTCTTTGGCATCGAATTCATAGGTTGCTCTCCGCCTTGCTCCCAATCAAAATCGGCCTGCAATATCATGGACCATTTCATTCATAACGATGAGTACTCTTTGCTCGAATTGTGTACTTGTGTGATGCCACCATCTCTTCTCGCCCATGTGCCCACCCCGGCATTCTTCGTAATTTCTCATGAACCCGAAACAAGTAAATGATAGTTTACCATGTCTTTGTCCATATAATTTACATTCTTACACTTTAAACATGGACATCGAGATGCGACTTACCATTCATACATTACGGGTGACTATCGCATACTCTAAAAACACTTGGCAACCAAACTCTAAATTCAATCAGAAGCATTTATCTGGGCACTTGACTTTCGTCGTGCCATCCAACTACGGTCTGAATAGAGGTCCATGATTCCACGGTACCTACTACAGACAACATTATAAATGTTAATTAACATATGACTTGAGCATACTTGTAACCATATGACTTGAGCATACTTGTAAGCATGCATAACTTGGTTGAGCAATTTATAGCTTCTATAACATTTTGTAGCTTTATTCTTATATACATAAGTGTTAAATACCCTTGTTAAAAAGATAAACAGTCTCTTTATTGACCATGTGTGTCTAGTTACCTTCTCTGTTGCACTAACAGTTCCCTAGCACTGCCTATTTTGGCTTAACAGCCCCCCAATAGCTTACCATGCTAACAACCAAGCTTGGCTTGGCCCCGTGAGGCTTGGCTAAGCTTGGCGTGGCCTCGTGTGGCCTCGTTGCCCCAAGCCCAGCCCATCAACTCCAATAGCCCCTTAATAGGCTCTAGTGGATCAACAATAGGCTCGTTAATAGTATAAATGTTCGCAACTACCCGACTAATAAAAAAAATTCGCCAGAGTCTCCCCTATAATATGGACTAGCCACATGCACGACAACATGTATATAAAGTCATTTCTAGGCACCCAAGACACAAACCAAGAGAAATATACAAATTCCCAATATAATAAGACCAAAACAATAACGATAAATCAGTATCAAGACTAGATAAACCAAATTACAGCTCTAGAAAACACACTAATAAACCAAATTACATTTCTCAGATCCAATTTAGGTTTGGTTCATCAATGGGTAAAATATTATCAAGACTAGATAAACCAAAGCGGTCTACGGGTTTTAGGAATGGAATTTATAGGAAGATTAGTGGGGAACCACCAGAATCAAGACAATGAAATAAAATCAAAAATAATCCTACAAAATTTGCTATTGCAAAAATGAATAAGGAAACTAAAAGTTTAGGGATATACGTGTCGGGGCATGAAACTTAATTTCTACGAAATAGTAAGTCGAGGAGATAAATGTTACTATTCCATATATATATCAAATATACACACTATACCTAAACATGCATAAACAAACCAAAATTGATACATTCTTTTACATTCATACATTACATATCAAACTCAAATTTATACAAATTAAAACTTAATTGTAGAATATGTATTTACACAAATCAAACACTAATTGCGTTATACAATACAATACATATCAAATCCAAATTTCCAATATATCAAACCCAAGTTGAATTGACCTCGATTAATATATAACAAATTAAACCCTAGATTAAATTTCAAAACTCAAATTGAACACTAATTCATTCGAGGATTCATCATTTTTATAACAAAATAAATTAAAACCCTAAATTAAACACAAATTCTAGCATATTAAACAAACAAATTAAACCCAAAATTAGTTTATCGGTGTGGTGAAGTGGTGGTGTGGCGGTGGTGAAGCGGGTAGTGCGGTGGTGGCAAAAAGCAGTCCTCTCTTCCCTACTCCCTCTTCTCCCTCGTGTATCTCCCTCTTTTTTTTTCTTCTACTGATATCGCGAACCTGAGTCTGAATAAGTTTTAGTTGATCAGCGACCGTGTCTAGTGACTGTAAGACCCGGAAAATTTTTAAATAAAAAGGAATTTCCTTTATTTATTATTTTGAAATAGTTAGGGTTGATTTGATTAAAGTGGATAGTTAAGGGTTAAATCATAAATATTTCAAAATAAGCAAGTGGTTATAAAATATTCATTGTTGTTGGGGAATATTCGTTTTGGTCGTGGAATATTAATCTTTGCTTGGGAATATTAAATGCGACGACAGTAGCGACCCATGTGTGGGCCCCATAACGGAAAGTGATTGGATGAAGAAAAGCGATAAATATAAGTTGTTTTTAAATAACTTGGCGTAGTTATTTACTGAATTATCTTGTTGGAATACCCGGTGGTTTAAAACACACTATCTGGCGTTGTTGAGCAAGTAGCTTTTCGGTATTGCACCAATTATTGATTCTTACGTGAAGGCACTACTCAATAATGGTTCTGATAATCTTTATTCGATATTTTATTGAGTTAATAATTGTCTGCGTTGATATTTTATATTCTTTGTTGTTTTGATAATTGTCATTACGGTATTTTTCATTATCGAAGCAATAATTCATATTATCTGAATAATATTATTAGATAACATTATTGGCAATGTCTAGAAAGTTACATCTAAGGAGAGGTTTGGTCATCTAATTGCGCTACCAAGAAGAAGAAATTCTTATTGGAAAGCCCCTCTTTCTGAGGCTATGCGGTTGTCAATATTGTGATTACGTAATATTATTTGTGAATAATTAATTATTGATTTATATGATGGGAAAAATATTGATTTTATGTGGATATAGATGGAGAAAATTTTAAAATGACAATTGTTGAAAATTAATATTTTATCTTTTTACGATAAAATAATTCATTTAAATATATTATTTTAATAATATATTACTTGGTGATATTTTACAACGAATGTGGGATATATGAGTATCTGAGGAGGAAGAGTATTTTGTTGCAATAAATGTTTAAAACATGTTAAACATGTCGGTGGACCCCATTTATTATTGAAATTTGATTATAGCTTTGTAAAATCGCCTTGGTTTGTGGATTTCGGTCAATTTCTATTTGGAATTTGGAAAACTTTCTTCTGCAAAGTTGTAGAGAATTGAATTTCCTATAAAAACTCATGAGATTCGAATTTTTTGATGAAAGGGCTATTTATTATGAATTATTGAAGTTACGAAGTTCAAATAATTGATTTTGGAAGTTTAAAATATTTTTAATTACAAAAACGTTTTTTTTCTTACTTTTCTAGAAGGTGGCATGTGGGAAATGCTAGGATCTGAATTCTAAGGTTGGCGTATGAATTTAATAATTATATATTAATATTTTATTAAATTTTCTGCTTTGGTGTTCTAAGCAATTTCCTATAAATAGGGTGCTTAGGTTAGAATTGAAAATCACAATTAAAGCTGAAGTTTTCTCTCTCTATATTATCGAGCGTATTCTTGTGAGTATTTTGAGTATACTTTGAGTATTGCTATACGGTGCAAGTCCAAGTCATAGCCTATATCCGGTGTTTCAACTAGAAGTACTGATCTTTCGAGGTAAGGGATATTATTTTTTTCGTAATGATATTATTTCTTCAATATCATTATCTTTGAAATGTTGATCTGAAGTTTTATCAAATTTGGAACTTTTTCATGTCGGAGTTACTATTCATGAGTTACTTATTCACGAGTTACTATTCATGAGTTGAGTTAGTTATTCACGAAAGTATTATTCATGAAGCGTAAAGATGTTTTTGTGGAATTTCTATCTTTTGGTGTCGAACTTACTATTCACGTATCGGCACTATTCACGATATCTGACACTATTCATGTATATACGGTACTATTCAAGAAAAATAAAATTTCTTCTTTTCGTCAAAACATCTATTACGGATACTAGCTTTGATTGTATCCATGTTTTGATCATTCTTGAATTTTACACCACTATGATTATTTTTGAGGTATTTTTGGACGTGGATAAAACCAAGTACGAATCCTTAATCCTTAATCCTTGTCATTTTGTTTCTTTGGATTCGTTTCTTTAAAAATATTTTTCATCATCCTCAGTCTTAAATGATGATATTATTGAATATCTTTGGCACAGTAGTGCAAAGATGAATGATTCTGAAGAATATCTTTGGCCTCTAGTGCAAAGATGAGCAGTTGTTGAGATGAACATGACCGATTGATTAATATCTTTGGCACGTAGTGCAAAGATGAGCAGTGTTTAAATGAACATGATTAATGATGAATATCTTTGGCTGTAGTGCAAAGATGAATATTTGATTCGGATGTATATTGATTGATGTTCTGAGGATAAAATATTGATGATGGACTATTAAATTCATAGATTATAGTAGATTTCATTCTCTACGTAATTCTTCTATGAATTATTATTTCATTGTGAATATTGATCTCGAAACTTGTTGTCTATTGTATTCTATCAGATTTTTCCTGTTGAAGACTAACGATAATTTGTTGTATATTATCTTAGTCATAATATTCTTCTTGGGCTAGTTGAGCTCACCCTTTTCCTTGTTGTTCCATTTTTTCTTCTCGGGAGGCGAGAATGTAGCGAGTACTAGTCTGGGGTATGGAATGAAGGGTTCTAGAGAGAGTTGTTTAGTAGTCCTCACCATTTTTGTAAAATAATGAATCAATAATGTGATGAGGATTTATTTGAGTATAGATATTGTCTAGAAGATAATATTTGTATTCAAACTCATAGTATATATTGTCGTATTTCACACGACATTTGTATTAATGAAGTTGTAGTTTGCTTTTTGTACCATGTATTTGGCGACTCGGAATGGGTGTTGTGTATACCTATTTTGGGGGCGCCATGTTGGTATCGAGCTTAGGGATATGATCTCTAGCGGAGATCGGGGAATAGAACTAGGAGGGAGAGGCGAGTAAATCCTTAAGCTAGTGTGTCCTACCTAAGCTTATTTGTTAGTTGGTCGATATATAGGGATATTATGTGATATATTGATTTCCTTAATTAACCCTTGTTTTTTATGGCGATATTTGAGAATGTCGTGAGAATATTAACAATGGAAATGAGGACCAGTGGAGATGCTGTACTTACCAACGAGGAGAGCGCGTGCAACAGTGGCAATGTTCCTCTGTGAACAACAACACTTGAAAGAGATGATGAGCGAGGGGATGTTTAGAAGCTTTTTGCGGTTCATGCAAAATCGACGAGGAGACTCGTGTTCAAAATCTGAGGAGGAAATGATAGCAATTCACGGGTGGTCACACCAAGCGATTCGAAGTTGGGACCACGAGTGCAGGGAAGCGGATCCGATTAAGGTGGAGGCGTGGGTCAAACAAATTACCAAGATATTCGATGTCTTGGGATGCACGGAGGAACAGAAAGTTCCATTCGCCACCTTTATGTTGCATGGCGAAGGCGATTCTTTGGTGGGAATCGTGAAGCGTACCCATCAATTGCACTTCAAGATGTCATGGGAGAGCGTTTGAAAGCAGTTCAATGACAAGTACTTCCACGAAAGTATTCTTCATATGAAGGAAGTGGAGTTCATTAGACTAGAGCGAGAATAACATGGCGGTGTCGATGCGGCGAAGTTCGCGGAGTTATCGAGTTTGCACCTCATTTGGTGGAGAATGAGGAGCGTATGACGCGGATGTTTACGAGAGGTTTGAACCCGACAGCATCGTCGAGTATCTCATTTCTCATAAATTTTCTCTCTATTTAGATGTTGTCAACAAAGGCTCGGTTGTTAGAAGCGAGATAACGAGTACGTTCAACCGAGGGACCATAACGAGGATCATCTACAGAAGATGGCGTCATCATCGAATAACGATAACCGGCGGAGAAAGAAGAATACTGAGACAAAGCGGTAACCACTACGGTGGTAATCGTGGCCATGAAAATAGAAGAAGCGAGTCGGGAGGAGATTTTAAAAAGAGGAGATTCAACAACGACCATATGAAGGCGTCGGCGCCCGATGCAACTAGTTTTAAGGGAGGAGAAGCGACCACCGGTCGTATATGCTACAAATGCGAAAAAAGAGGACATATCGGTCAAAGCGCCCACAACAGTTTAAGGTATGCTATAATTGTGGAAAAGAAGGACATATCGCTCGAGATTATACGATATCGAAACCCGATCCAATGAGAACGATGACTCAAAAGACATGTCGAAGAAAAGTCAAAGTCAGCGATTCTTGGAAGAGCGTTTGTCGTATGGGGGTCAAAATGCAAGGAAACGACGAAGTTAGCACGGGTTAGTTAATTATAAATTCTTGCGAAGTATATACCTTACTAGATATTGGTTCTACCCATTCTTTTATCTCTCTTACTTGCGCTCAACGTTTGAACTTGACTACGGAGAAATTAAACTTTGACCTATCTGTGGAGACTCCATTAGGAGAAACTTTCATTACATCCGTTGTTTAAAAATCTTGCTTGATTCAAGTTGGCACTATCACATTACACCGTTAACCTTATTTCTATAGAGATATTTGCTTTTGATGTGATTTTAAGGTTAACTACTCATCATGCCAAATTGATTGCTTTTGTAAGGTTGTTAGTTTTCATATTCTAAGCAACTTTGTTATTCAATTCAAGCAATCAAACCATTGTAGTCAAACATTTTCATATCAAGCCATGAAGTCATTCGTTTATTACGGATGTCAAGTTTTCTTAGTCCATGTTATGGATTTGAATAAAGACACGTCGATTTGAATAATATTTCTGTTGTTATTGATTTTTCTGGACGTATTTCTGAAGAATTTCTTGGCTTACTCCCAAAGCTCGATATTAAATTTTGTATCGACTTTGAACCCTAAGTACAAAACTCATTTCTAAAATCTCATATCGAATGGCTCTATTGAACTTGAGGAGTTAAAATTCAACTATAGAATTTGGTACTGAGCCTTTATCTTGTGACTTCCTTTGTGGAATTCACCTAAGCAGACTCTCTGTAGGGGACGTCATATTAAATGCGATAGTAAAGCGATAGGTGTCATTGTGACGTGCTATCCAAGATTGGGATATAAGTCGCGAGTTGAGAGCAACCTAAGTTAGTAATCGAAAATCGTAGCTTTCTAGGCTTAGTTGGTTATTATCGGAGATTCGTTGAAGGATATTCTCGAATCGCTATTCCATTAATGGTGACTCGTAGAGATACAAAATTCGAATGGAGCAAGGAATGTGGGAAGAGCTTGAAGAACTCAAGAGGAGACTCATTTCAAAGACATGTTACGATCATGTCATCTGGAAAAGCGAGCGTGGTGTAGAAATGACGCGATGAGTAGAAGATTATATGCGAGAACGAAAAGTGCGATGATGTCAAGTATATCGATAGAGCCAACTTTAATAGAAAAGTTAAGGTTGCTCAAGCCACCAGGCCGGAGTTGATGCGTATGAAGAAGAAAGTACAAGAAGGAGCTATTCCTAAGCGAGAATTGATGAAGAAGGAATACTTGAGTCCACTCTAGACTTTGTGTTCCTAACGACTACGATTTGAAGTACAAGATTATGGTGGAGGCACACAATACGCCATTTGCAATCCATCCTAGAAGTACTAAAATGTATCGTGATCTTGACATACATTTTGGTGGAACAATATGAAGAGAGATTGCAAAGTTTATCTCGATGTGTTTAACTTGCCAACGTGTAAAGCGGAGCATCTTGTACCTAAGGGTCCGTTGCAACCACTTGAGATTCCGGAATGGAAGTGGGAAAACATTACCCTGAATTTCATTACTAATCTTCCCAAGGTTTCTCAAGGCATAGATGCGATTTGGGTTATTGTTGATAGATTAATTAAGTCTACTCATTTCTTACCGATACGAGAAACTTATTCCCTTGAACGTCTTTCTCGTATGTACGTAAATGAGATTGTGAGATTGCATGGCATGCCAAGTATCCATAGTTTTAGATCGTGACCCAAGATTCACTTCATGATTTTTGGTTAGTTTGTAGAAAGCTATAGCGCGCAATTTACGATTGGTTTGGCATACCATCCTCAAACGGATGGGCAATCGAAAGGACTACTCAAACTCTTGAAGATATATTAAAACTACGTGTCCTAGATTTCAAAGGAAGTTGGGATAAGTACTTGCCATTGGTGGAATTCTCATACAACAATAGTTATTAAACAAATATAGGCATGGTTCCATTGAAGCATTATATGGACGAAAATGTCGTTCTCAATATGTTGGGATGAGGTGGGTGAAGCAACATTGTTTGGACCCGAGTTAATACGATTATGACTACCTAGAAAAGATCCAAATGATTGACAACGTATACAAAGCGGCACAAGATCGACAAAAAAGAGTTATGCGGATCTTCATCGAAAGGACGTGGAATTTAATGTAGGGGATCATGTATTGTTGCGAGTTGCTCCATGGAAGGGAGTTACAAGATTTGGGAAGAGAGGAAAGCTCAATCCACGATTTATTGGTCCATTTCAAATTCTTGACCGAGTAGGAAATGTAGCCTATAGAATTGCGTTACCTCCGAGTATGTCTCGTGTTCATAATGTGTTTCACATATCTGTACTTCGTAAATATGTGAAAGACCCGAACCACGTTATTGAGTTAAGCCAGGACGAGATAGCCAAAGACTTAACGTATGAGGAGGTACTGTCAAGATCTTGGATAGCAAGAAGCATGTCCTACGCGCAAAGGTTATACCACAAGTTAAAGTTTTGTGGAGGAATCATGCTATAGAGGAAATGACACTGGGAGTTGGAAGCGGAAATGAAAGCGAGGTATCCTCACCTTTTCAAACACCAGTGCGTCACGTCAATTTCGAGGACGAAATTTCATAAGGAGGGAGGTTGTAAGACCCGAAAATTTTTAAATAAAAGGAATTTCCTTTATTTATTATTTTGAAATAGTAAGGGTTGATTTGATTAAAGTGGATAGTTAAGGGTTAAATCGCAAATATTTCAAAATAAGCAAGTGGTTATAAAATATTCATTGTTGTCGGGGAATATTCGTTTGGTCGTGGAATATTAAATCTTTGTCGGGGAATATTAAATGACGACGGTAGTGACCATGTGTGGCCCCATAACGGAAAGTGATTGGATGAAGAAAGCGACAAATATAAGTTATTTTTAAATAATATGGCGTAGTTATTACCAATTATCTTGTTGGAATACCGGTGGTTAAAACACACTAATACGGCGTTGTTGAGCAGTAGCACTTTTCGGTATTGCACCAATTATTGATTCTTACGTGAAGAAGGCACTACTCAATAATGGTTCTGATAATAATTCTTTATTCAAATATTTTATTGAGTTAATAATTCTTTGCGTTGATATTTTATATTCTTGTTGTTTCAATAATTGTCATTACGAAGATTTTTCATTATCGAAGCAATAATTCATATTATCTGAATAATATTATTAGATAACATTATTGGCAATGTCTAGAAAGTTACATCTAAGGAGAGGTTTGGTCATCTAATTGCTATGAGAAGAAGAAATTCTTATTGAAAGCCCCTCTTTCCAGGAACTATGCGGTTGTCAATATTGTGATTCTGTAATATTATTTGTGAATAATTAATTATTGATTTATATGATGGGAAAAATATTGATTTTATGTGGATATAGATGAGAAAATTTTTAAAATGACAATTCTTTGAAAATTAATATTTTATCTTTTTACGATAAAATAATTCATTTAAATATATTATTTTAATAATATATTAAGCGGTGATATTTTTACAAACGAATGTGGGATATATGAGTATACGAGGAGGAAGAGTATTTTTGTTGCAATAAATATTTAAAACATGTTAAACATGTCGGTGGACCCCATTTATTGGTGAAATTTGATTATACTTTGTAAAATCGCCTCGTTTATGGATTTCGGTCAATTTCTATTTAGAATTTGGAAAACTTTCTTCTGCAAAGTTGTAGAGAATTGAATTTCCTATAAAAACTCATGAGATTCGAATTTTTGATGAAAGGACTATTTATTATGAATTATTGAAGTTCTGAAGTTCCGAAATAATTGATTTTTGGAAGTTTAAAATATTTTTAATTACAAAAACGTTTTTTTTCTTACTTTTCTAGAAGGTGGCATGTGGGAAATGCTAGGATCTGAATTCTAAGGTTGGCGTATGAATTTAATAATTATATATTAATATTTTATTAAATTTTCTGCTTTGGTGTTCTAAGCAATTTCTATAAATAGGTGCTTAGGTTAGAATTGAAAATCACACGAAGCTGAAGTTTTTCTCTCTATATTATCGAAGCGTATTCTTGTGAGTATTTTGAGTATACTTTGAGTATTTCTATACGATTGCAAGTCCAAGTCATAGCCTATATCCTGTTTCAACTAGAAATCACCGATCTTTCAGGTAAGGGATATTATTTTTTTCAGTAATGATATTATTTCTTCAATATCATTATCTTTGAAATGTTGATATGAAGTTTTTATCAAATTTGGAACTTTTTCATGTGGGGTTACTATTCATGAGTTACTATTCACGAGTTACTATTCATGAGTTACTATTCACGAGATTCTTATTCACGAGTACTATTCATGAAGCGTGAAGATGTTTTTTGTGGAATTTCTATCTTTTGGTGTCTGAGTTACTATTCACGATCACGGCACTATTCACGATATCTGATACTATTCAACCGAAAAATAAAATTTCTTCTTCGTCGTCCAAAACATCTATTACGGATACTAGCTTTGATTGTATCCATGTTTTGATCATTCTTGAATTTTACACCACTATGATTATTTTGGACGTGGATAAAACCAAGTACGAATCCTTAATCCTTAATCCTTGTCATTTTGTTTCCTTTGGATTCGTTTCTTTAAAAATATTTTCATCATCCTCGGTCTTAAATGATGATATTATTGAATATCTTTGGCTGTAGGCAAAGATGAATGATTTGAAGAATATCTTTGGGCTCAGAGTGCAAAGATGAGCAGTGTTGAGATGAACATGACCAGATTGATTAATATCTTTGGGCTGTGAGTGCAAAAAGATGAAGCAGTGTTTAAATGAACATGACTAATCGATGAATATCTTTGGCTCAGTAGTGCAAAAGATGAATATTTGATTCGGATGTATATTGATTGATGTTCTGAGGATAAAATATTGATGATGGACCGTTAAATTCATAGATTATAGTAGATTTCATTCTCTACGTAATTCTTCTATGAATTATTATTTCATTGCGAATATTGATCTAAAACTTGTTGTCTATTGTATTCTATCAGATTTTTCCTCGTTGAAGACTAACGATAATTTGTTGTATATTATCTTAGTCATAATATTCTTTCTTGGGCTAGTTGAGCTCACCCTTTTCCTTGTTGTTCCATTTTTCTTCTCGGGAGGGCGAGAATGTAGCGAAAGTACTAGTCGGGGGTATGGAATGAAGGTTCTAGAGAGAGTTGTTTAGTAGTCCTCACCATTTTTGTAAAATAATGAATCAATAATGTGATGAGGATTTATTTGAGTATAGATATTGTCTAGAAGATAATATTTGTATTCAAACTCAGATATATATTGTCGTATTTCACACGACATTTGTATTATTGAAGTTGTAGTTTGCTTTTTTGTACCATGTATTTGGCGACTCGAGAATGGGTGTTGTGTATACCTATTTTGGGGCATGCGATGACCGCTGCAATCATCGATTTTTTATGACGTGGCCCCTTTAGCGATCGCAAATGTTGGCCGATATATATAGTGGTCGCAACAAATAAACGCGCCACCTTTTCGCACCAATTTTTGGGAGGGAAACTAATGTCAGCGACCGCATGCGGTCACTGATAGTAAATTACGGTCGCTGATGTTGGTTGCTATAAGTATTATCTGCGACCAGATATGTGGTCGCTGATATCCTTGGTCGCTGATATGCCTTTTTCTTGTAGTGTAAATCCTTCACAAAATTTTGAAATCTTCAAAATTCCTTCCCAAAATATCAAACGCATACACTCATTTTTTGTCTAGGTCTATCATTTGACCTTAAACCCATCTTTTAAGATTTTAATAAATTGTATAATTTCTCGGGTTGTCACAATGTATGTTACACTTCTTGAATCTCACAGATTCCTTCTAGACCAGCAGTCTAGGTACATCTTAGTTCACTCTTGAAATCTTCAAGTCCAACAGACTTGGTTTCTCATAGTTCACTTAGAACTCTTCAAGTCCTGCAGACTTGGTTCTCTTACTTTAGTTGATTGAAATGTTGTTTAGATCATGATTGATGCTACTCAGTTGCTATTAAGCACTAGTTCGAAAGAACTGAGTAGCTGAGCAAACTTTCCCTTTTTCTCTGATTGTAGAGTTAAGCGTTGAGTGTTCTTGTGCATTTTTGATCAATGCTTGTCTCTCTTTCTCATCTGTCTTTGATTTATATATATGTGCTCTTGAAATCTATCCGTTGAAGTCATCTGATGAGCCATTAAATGCGTTTGACATTTCTGAGCTTTAATGGAGACTTTTCTGCACATCTTCTGAATTGCACTCTGGCCCACTGACACAGCAGACTGCTTTCTCACCTAACACCTCAAAAGGTGTTTTCCTCTACCCAATGGTCCTTTTCTTAGCTTCTTGAATACGTTTCTTTTGATCAATACTAAGGATATCTTCTTTACCATTGGGACTGGTTAGAACTTCAACATTCAAAACCCATTCCATATTTGTTGGAGTCTATCTTCAAATGAGCTATAGGGCTTGATGTTTCTGACACAAGACAGATGTCACTCTACTATCCATATCGTAGTATTTTGCCATATTGATGCTTGCTCTTAAGAGAACACTACGATTTCTCGCAAGAATTTGCACACTACGATCTTTTCACACGACGATCATCACTTGCTCGTCTTGCAGACTCTGCATTTTCGAAAGCACACTACGATCTCTGAGTTAACTTCGCCAAACGTCTGGACCACTCTACGATTTCCTGAAGAGGCCCTTCAAGGTAGATACACTACGATCATTTCAGCATTACGATCCTGCCTTAGATTCTGCATTTTGTTGGTCAGCCGAATAGAGTACGATTCTCTTCAAAGCCTATCTATTTCTTTCTATCCATAGATCAACCTAACATATTTGATCTCTTTATCTATACAAGTGAACATTAAAGGCTAAGATCAACCTAACAATTTTGATCTATCACTAAGTCCTTGTACATATATTCCTCGAAGGACTTTACACATAATCATGAGCTTTACTTTAAACATCAAATCATAATATGCATTCTTCCAATAGGTTCCATTCTTTATTATTCTTTTGGAATATCATGTCTGTGCGGATTACACATGACCTGGTTCCATTCTTTATTATTCTATTGGGAATAACCTGTCTGTGCGGTCTATCGCATGCATGGTGAATTATTCTGTTATTCCATTCCTTATTATTCTGTTGGAATAACCTGTCTATGTGGATTACCGCATGCATGGTGAATGTTCATTTGTATTCATTTCTTATTAAATTCTGGAAATGATTTGTTTACGTGGATTACCGCATGGCGGGTTAAAATCCATTTTCAGTTTCGTAATTTTTTTGACCCTCAAAAATTCTGGAAAATTTTGGGAGGATATTATGATAAGTTTTCTAACATCTCCAAGTGGAATCACTGAAAGAGGAGTTGTAGATTTTTGTATGGACTATTTTTAACAAAGCACGAAAAAGTGACAAAGGAGAAAAAGCTACTGCCCAAAATTTTGAAAGGGCTGTTTCGGCCACTTAATTTGTGAGAAGAATTCCGGCCTTTTGGGACATGAAAATATATGGTATAAAGTACATCCTGTCCCAAAATGAGCTCATTTCGACTTAAAATGAGCAAGTTATGACTATTTCAATATTTAGGTTTTTCTGACGAAAAACGCTATAACCGGAGTTCTATAACTTCGATGACCATGAAATTTAAACTGAAAACTCACGTTAACATGTGTAAGATCCTGCCAAGATTTGGGAATTTCTGGAGTTAAACTTAAGGTAGCTAATTTCTTAAGGAATTAATTAGAAATTGATTTTGAAAAATACTTAAGGAGTTGAAAAATTATAAAAAAATACTTGTTGTGTATGAAATATATGTATATATGTTTGGACAAAGGATAGAAAAATAATAGGTTGATTTGGTAACTTTTCATGAAAATGGTTTAGTTACGAACATATGAGTTAAATATGTTATGTGAAGTTGAAAAATTTGTAAATAGGATTTTATGGCTTGAAAATCCTATATAAGGATTTGATCATTGGTGATGAAATCTTATGAGTATGGCATTTTTGAATGATTAAATGCATTATTTGGTAAAGTATAAACAATTAAAATAAATTGTTTATAAGTTTAAGAAATGATTAAAATATTGTTATAATATTAATGATATTAGATTATGAGATTATTAAGTGATTGATAACATTGGGATATTCTTGAACCCTTGATAAATTATATTACAAATGTTTAATATTTATCCTTTATCTCATTTGATTGATTCTTTATATCATTTTCATGATCCTCATGCTTATATTGTGTTGAAAGTCATCTGTGGCTTACGTGTATAGATGGACTTTGTATGATTATGACCAGGGATTATTCGGTATAATCATGACCGTAATGTTACAAATGATGTGGTAAAAGCCATCTTTGGCCCGTAGTGTATAGATGGACTTGGTATGATTATGACCAGGGATTATTCGGTATAATCATGACCATAATTGAAAACACGAATATCCTTGGCCCGTAGGGCATGGATAATTCGTGGTCGTAATACTAATGAATATCATTGGTCGTAGTACATGGATGATTCGATGAGGTGGATTAATTATGAAGCTGAGTCTCAGCGATAACATTTTGATAATACACTTTTAATTCATAGAAGATGTAAGACCCCAGCTTTTATAAATAAAGATGAAATTTTTTTTTTCTATAAATATTATTTTTGAATATTATGGAATAAATTTGATATAATGTTATAGTTGTGGGTAATATTTATAAATTTTGCAAAGTATGCAAGTTGTTATTGAAAGTAGTATGCACACAAGCCAATCATGTTTGATGATAAAGCATATACTTTGTAACAATCTTATTCATTTATTAATAAAAGTATTAATTTATTAAAGGCTTTTAATTATCTACATGATCTTTGTTTTACAATATGTGATAAACCCATAGTTTTAAGCAATGCTTTTAGAATAATGATGATGATCATTCTAATGAGATCTAAATTCTTAGAAAGCTTAAAATTAAAATAGTTCCTAATCGTTGGATTACTAAATTGGGGATTAGTGAATCCAGGATAGATTGGTACATACGTTGCTTGCTCATTGGATGAGGATGATTGATCTCATGATCATTTGTGTGGAGACACTAAAGCAAGTATGTAGGTGCTTATTAGAGAATAAGTTCATTGAACGTGGCTCGCTAAGGAATACCTAATGGAGTTTTATTGCTGTCAATAGGAATTTCAGTAGTGATAGTAGTACAAGTAATCCTTGGACTTGAGATCATCATAGTATCTTGTGTATGATGAGTTATACTTTGACTTATTCCTTAAGACCCTTAGGGTATATCAAAGGGTATGCTTGGGTATAATAAGTTGTACATGGAGATAATGTATGATCAATAAAGAATCTACCACTTCTAATAAAAGAAGAGAAATGTCCTATGTGATTCGATAAATGACAACCCAAAGAGTCCTTGGTTAGGCGAGAATGAAATTAGAAATGAGTTTCTAATTTGCATTATTTGAGTTGTGCATTTAAGAGTCGAAATACATATAATTAAATAAAATAAGACTTGACAGTAATTCCATGTCTTATATTTAATTGGGACATTGTATGGTGGAAGGATTGAATTAGACGATAACTATTTACTCAAAGGTTCTTTTATGATTAATGTTGAAATCTATATTATCCGGAAAGTCGTTGATCGCTAGGAGGCTTATCCCTATTGTAGAATAAATATTATTTATTTAAATAAATTAATTGTTTAATTTATTTATTTAAATAAGATTAGAATTGTTCTAATTGATTTATTCACAACCTAGGTTTAATATGGAGAACCTAAAGGGTCACACCATAAAAGGAAGAATAATTATTTAAGAAGTTAATGACATAATCATAATAATATGTTAAGTATATTTAATTTAATCTATGGTGATAGAATAAATTAAATAGCTTAATATTTATTATTTAATATTTTAGAAATATTAAATATAAATTAATAAGAGAGTCTTATTAATATTATTACAATTATTATTATTTTAATTTCTAAAAGAGTTTAGGAATTAATTTAATATAAGTACTCTCATTTATTCCTAATTGGATTAGGAAGGAAAATTAGTTAAAGGAGTTTAATTAATTATCCCTAATAAGATTAGGGAGCTTAATTAATTAAAAGAATTAATTAATTAAAACCCAATTCCTTAATTGTTAAGGTGGGTTGCCCACATTTATTAATAAGAGGAGTCTTATTATGGGTGGGTATGGGTTGTTGACTTTAACAACTACGTAATAATTCCAATTTGTTGGAGAGTACCCTTTTCTATAGAGATAGAAAACTAGGGTTTGAGCCAAATACCCATCTTCTTGAATTTTCTTCTTCCTTGGTGGATCACCTCTAGAGGCCAAACATTTGGGTGGCTAACGTTGATCAAAGGAAGGAACCAAACCCAGTGGATTCAAGATTGAACGCGAAAGGATTTGGAGGTGAACTTGTACCTGAGGAAGCTCGATCTTCAAGGGTATGATTTATTCTTTATCTTTTCGTTTAATTAATAATTGTGCATAAAGGATGATCCGGGTTTATGGTTTGTAAATTTTTTTAAACTCTGATTTTTACCACGCTTCAGCACTTTTTATGCAATTTGATTCAATTATGAATATTACAAACCTAATAAAGTGGTATCCAGAGCCAAACCTTTATGCAAATTATTAATTGTTCTGATTTGATATGTATATTGATATGTGTTTAGAACAATTTAATTGGGCATAATTTTATTATATATATATATATAATATATACCGAATATATATATATATATATATATATATATAACTCGTAGGAATATATATATATATATATATATATATATATATATATATATATATATATATATATATGTTTTTTTTACTGTTAGTTAACTATTGTTGTATTATGTTTTTTTTTTACATGGTGCTTAATGTACATGCATTTACGAAAGCAATCAAGTGGCTTGAAGATGGCATTTTTTTTTTTTATGTTAACTGATGCACGAAAATCGAATCGCACTTGGCATTTAAAAAAAAAAAAAAAAAAAAAAGCGATGCACGGAAATCCAGAGAGCGGATATCAAGTTAAGCTTATATATATATTATATATATATATATATATATATATATATATATATATACTATATATATATATATTATTCTTAATTATTTTATAATTAAAATAAAATGTTAATTTTAATTTTAAAATAAAAGGTTTATTTTAATATTAAAATATAAAGTTTATTTTAATTTTAAAATTAAATTTCATGCTTAACTAATTAGAGTTGGAATTGGATTCCATAATAACTAATTGGAGTTGAAATTGGATTTTATTTTTCCTAAAATAAAGGAGTTTATTTGTAAATAGGAAAGTAAATCCATCTTTCCTTAAATAAAGAAGTTTATTTAGATATGAAATAGATTTCATTTTATTCAAAATAAAAAGAGTTTATTTGTGAATAGGAAAGAGAATCCTAATTTCCTTAAATAAAGGAGTTTATTTAGATATGAAATATGATTTCATATTATTCAAAATAAAGGAGTTTATTTATGAATAGGAAAGAATATCCGTGTTTCCTTTAATATTTTTTTATATGGAATTGGATTCCATAATTAATTAAAATAAAAGAGTTTATTTTAATTAAAGATTTTTTTTACATGGAATTGGATTCCATAATTAATTAAAATAAAGGAGTTTATTTTGATTAAAGATTTTGATTAAAATAAAATAGTTTATTTTATTTAAAATTGGATAAATTAAAATAAAATAATTTTATTTTGACTTAAATTTGGATTAAAATAAAGGAGTTTATTTTGATTCAAAAATTAGATTTTATACTAACTAATTTTGCCCATTAAATGATATCAATATATATTAAATGTTTATTATTCATAAGATGAATGTTATTTATTGATGCATATGGTGATGTGTATGATAATAAATGGGATTGATTAAGGACTATTGACCAATGTGATTGGATTTTATTTTAGTTGGATGCACGAATGTATGGGTTTTATTAAATGGGGTCTGCGTACCTCGTCTTCTCTAATTTTTTCTTAATGTAAATTCTATCTCTCTCCTATGTACTTCCCTTTGACTGCTGATCAAGGTTTCTATTTATTTTAAATAGTTTTGTAATAGGAATAGTTAGAATTAATTTTTGAAAAATTGGAGATCAAGAAGGCAAAGCGCTTGAAGACCTGAGTTTGTAATGGAGCCGGGTTTAAATGTAATAGTTATATTTAAATATTATTTCTTGCACCCTGGGGTTTTGACTTTTGGTTCACTTGATGGCTCTAGTGAACCAAACTAGAATAAAAGTCCATAATCAATCGGGGAGAATATAGTATTCTATATGTGCATGCTTATACTATATATATTATATATTATGCAAACATGCTTCAGATGTTAATTAATATGACGCGTATTTTATATATATATATGCATACACGCTAAACAAGATGAGACAAATTAATAACAAACCCCTCAATTTTTATATTAAGTCCTAAGCGTTCAAAGATATTTGGAATATCGAACGTCAGCTTTCTAGCATGATAAAATTAATAGAGTATTAAATATTTAATATGAGTTTGTTGTGTCACCACAAGGCAAGTATTAAGTATTTAAGATGTTAATTTATCACATTTGATGCTTATAAAGAAAATTGAACAATATTGTTTTGTTGTGTCACCACAAGGATGATATTTTTCTTTTTGAATATATGGAGTGCTAGGTCGGACTTAACTTGGATAATTTTGATTCGGATGTGCCACCACTTGATCAAAATAATCTAAGAGGCAAAAGAAAAGGAGTTGCATAGTTGATGTAATTGACAAAAGTTGTCTACCTATTTATTTATATATAGTTTGTTGTGTCACCACAAGGCTATATACATTTGAAATGGGATCCTTATTCTCACTAGCAAATCTTTAATTAGATTTTCTTAGAACTATATAAGTTAGGGTAATATAGTTTGAAGAAAATAGTGGGAGATACCAATTTAAAACAAGACCTAATTTATTTTGGTAATTAATAATAGAATGTATGTTAAAATGTTGTTAATTACAAATTCATTTACGTAATTTTACAATGTCTAAAAATTACTATCACCGCAAAGCATATTAAATGCTAAATTAACGTGCATCAATTAAATGCATTGGTTAAGGAATTTGAGAATAGTTCTCATAAGTTGAAAAGCTATCTTATGTCCTTAATACGCCTATCCCTCAGAATGGTTGCGAGATAATGCCTCCGAGGAAGAGATTGCTACTTTTAGAAAGTGGCAAGATGATGCCTGATTGGCTCAATGCATCATGCTCGCATCCATGAGTAACGAGCTTCGGCCACAAGATGAAACTATGGATGCTCTTACTATATTCCTGCATATCAAGTAGTTGATGGTGAGGAAAGTAGGACTGATAGATATCAGATATCTAAGGAGCTCTTCCGATCTAGAATGACCGATGACACTACAGTACAGATAAAAGTCCTTAACATTATCAATTTGATTGATCAATTAGGACAACGAGTTTTGTCATGGATGGAGAGTTGAGCCAAGATTTAATCTTGCACTCACTCCCGGACTCCTTTCACAATTGTTGTGAATTTTTCATATAAACAAGCTAGATATCAGCCTCGCTGATTTGCTTAACATGTTGAAAAATGTTGAGAGTCACTTTCCAACCAAGAAAGACCAAGTCTTACTGGTAGGGGCCAAAGGATCTTCTGAAAAGAAGAAAGATTCAAAGAAGGTAAATGAAAAGGCAAAAACAAAGGATAATAAGAACAAGACTGATACGGATAGCAAAAGAGTTTGCTTCCACTACAATAAGCCTGGACACTGGAAAAGAAACTGCGAGAAGCATCTTGCAGAGGCTAACCAAAGAAGCTTAGTGAAGTTTCAGTTATAAATACAATTTTGTTCATGATTTAAATAAATTTTTTCTTTAAGTCAAGGTTCTACTTGGGTATTGGATACCGACTTTGGTTATCATAAATATAGATTTATGAAGGGACCAAACAGAAGTAGAAAGCTAAACAAATATAAGTAATCTATATATGCGGAAATGTAACAAAGGTTGCTACATTAGCCATAGAAACTTATAATTTAACAATGCCTACGGCAAATCTATTAAGTCAATAAGTTGTTATTGTATTCCAGTTCTTGTTAAAATATTATTTCCATTTTATTGTTGGACAATGAAATCTTTGGTATTATAATAAAGAACAATTGTTGTTCTATTTATAATAATAATGTTTTGTATAGAACCAGAATATTACTTAATAAATTTTGTATACTTGACTTACATGAAAATAATTTTGCATATTAAACAAATTAGTATAAGAAAAGGAGATGATCATTCAAAGAGTTGAATGTATGTATTTGTTGAAATACAAGTGTGAATTATTTGAAAGGTTCAAAGAATTCAGAAGTGAAATAAATTGACAATGTATTAAGATTCTTTGATTAGATCAATGAATAAATACTTGTGCAATAAGTTTCTAGATCATCTCAAATGGTTTTCTCATAATGGACACATCCTGATACGCAATAATTGATTGATGTATCTGAATGAAAAATCGTACCTTGTTGGACATGGTGCGGTCCATAATGATTTTACCGACATTCCAAAGATCCTTCTAGGGTCATGTCCTAGAAATGGAACATATCTACGAAAATGGTAACCTCTAAATCCTACCCAAGACTCCATAAAAGTTATGGATGTGGAGGATTCCTATCTTAAGTATGTTAAGATAAGGGTTGTCCAACTTATGTAAAAAAGGTTTCAAAGGATAAGCTTGGGACAAAATTTGACATGTACTGATTTGTGGGACATCCTAAAGTAAGTTTAGGGCATGTGTTCTATAATCCTACTTAGCAAAAAGGTGTTTGTTGCGAAAAACACGCCTTCTAAGATAAAGGTGTTTATCATTGAAAGGGCTAGTGGGAGGATAATAGATCTTGAAGAGTTCAAGAACCACAAAACACTATAAGTCAAATAAGAGGAACCTATAGATAGACCTTATTGTACCACAACCGAATCAAAACGGAATAGTCAAGAAGATACCTAGGAGGTATGGATTCATCATGGATGATGATGATGAGGTACGATCATAGAAGATGATGATCCGAGTTACATACGATGAGGTAAGAGTTTTAGTGTGTACAAAAGGTCGATTGGGAGCGTCGTGAAATTTCTAGTATTATATGTTGATATACTACGGATGAGGAATTACATACCAATGCTACAATCAGTAAAGATAAAGTTGTCTAAACATTCCTCCATGAATGATTTGGGAAGAGTATCCTAAATTTGGGATATAAATCTATATAGATAGATTTAAAAGGATGCTCAGCTTAACCCAAGGAACGTATATTCATTTGATGCTAAAGTCGTTTAGCATGGCAAACTCCAAGAGATGTCTCATGTGGATGAGCTATGGAGTGTATCTCTCTTAATAGTCCCCATAGACTCCAAAGAAGAGAGATTGCATGAGTGACAATCATGTATGCAATGAAATGTACGAGACCTGATGTTGATCGATCATATTCGGAGAAGATCAACAGAAGATGTTGAAAAACATCTTAAAGTTCTTAACCGACACTAAGGATGTGAGCATACATGGTGGGTCTGAATTAAAACTAGAGGGCTTTACAGACTCAAGTTTTTCAGACAGACCAAGACGACAGAAAAATCCACTTTAAGGTAAAGTGTTATCTTGAATAGTGGTGCAGTGAATTGGAAAGGTTCCAAACAGCAAAGAGTTGCTGGTTTAGTGATAAAGACAAAGTAAATAGCTATAAATGACGCTGCAAGTTGATTGTTTGGATTAAAAGTTCATTACAGAACTAGGAATAGTTCCTAAGTCTCATCTTGGATCTAAACATGTGTTGTGGCACTTTCATTTGATTATTAGAATCATTGAAAGATGGGAAATCACTATAGAGATAGTGGACTCTCATAAACAACATTACATATCCATTAACTAAAGCTTATCCAACAGCAGGATAATTGTCACTTAGAGAAGAAGAGTATGAGTTACCATGACGATTGGCTTTAGTGCAAGTGGGAGATTGAAAGTAGTATGCACACAAGCCAATCATGTTTGATGATAAAGCATATACTTTGTAACAATCTTATTCATTTATTAATAAAAAGTATTAATTTATTAAAGGCTTTTAATTATCTACATGATGCTGTTTTACAATATGTGATAAACCCATACTTTTAAGCAATGCTTTTAGAATAATGATGATGATCATTCTAATGAGATCTAAATTCTTAGAAAGCTTAAAACTAAAATAGTTCCTAATCGTTGGATTACTAAATTGGGGATTAGTGAATCCGGATAGATTGGTACATACGTTGCTTGCTCATTGGATGAGGATGATTGATCTCATGATCATTTGTGTGGAGACACTAAAGCAAGTATGTAGGTGCTTATTAGAGAATAAGTTCACTGAACGTGGCTCGCTAAGGAATACCTAATGGAGTTTTATTTGCCTGTCAATAGGAATTCCTGTAGTGATAGTAGTACAAGTAATCCTTGGACTTGAGATCATCATAGTATCTTGTGTATGATGAGTTATACTTTGACTTATTCCTTAAGACCCTTAGGGTATATCAAAGGGTATGCTTGGGTATAATAAGTTGTACATGGAGATAATGTATGATCAATAAAGAATCTACCACTTCTAATAAAAGAAGAGAAATGTCCTATGTGATTCGATAAATGACAACCCAAGAGTCCTTGGGCAGGCGAATGAAATTAGAAATGAGTTTCTAATTTGCATTATTGGAGTTGTGCATTTAAGAGTCGAAATACATATAATTAAATAAAATAAGACTTGTGGTAATTTCATGTCTTATATTTAATTGGAACATTGTATGGTGGAAGGATTGAATTGTCACGGTAACTATTTACTCAAAGGTTCTTTTATGATTAATGTTGAAATCTATATTATCCGGAAAGTCGTTGATCGCTGGGGAGGCTTATCCTATTGTAGAATAAATATTATTTATTTAAATAAATTAATTGTTTAATTTATTTATTTAAATAAGATTAGAATTGTTCTAATTGATTTATTCACAACCAGGTTTAATATGGAGAACCTAAAGGGTCACACCATAAAAGGAAGAATAATTATTTAAGAAGTTAATGACATAATCGTAATAATATGTTAAGTATATTTAATTTAATCTATGGTGATAGAATAAATTAAATAGCTTAATATTTATTATTTAATATTTTAGAAATATTAAATATAAATTAATAAGAGGAGTCTTATTAATATTATTACAATTATTATTATTTTAATTTCTAAAAGAGTTTAGGAATTAATTTAATATAAGTACTCTCATTTATTCCTAATTGGATTAGGAAGGAAAATTAGTTAAAGGAGTTTAATTAATTATCCCTAATAAGATTAGGGAGCTTAATTAATTTAAAAAATTAATTAATTAAAACCCAATTCCTTAATTGTTAAGGTGGGTTGCCCACATCTATTAATAAGAGGAGTCTTATTATGGGTGGGTATGAGTTGTTGACTTTAACAACTACGTAATAATTCCAATTTGTTGGAGAGTACCCTTTTCTATAGAGATAGAAAACTAGGGTTTGAGCCAAATACCCATCTTCTTGAATTTTCTTCTTCCTTGGTGGATCACCTCTAGAGGCCAAACATTTGGGTGGCTAACGTTGATCAAAGGAAGGAACCAAACCCGGTGGATTCAAGATTGAACGCGAAAGGATTTGGAGGTGAACTTGTACCTGAGGAAGCTCGATCTTCAAGGGTATGATTTATTCTTTATCTTTTCGTTTAATTAATAATTGTGCATAAAGGATGATCCGGGTTTATGGTTTGTAAATTTTTTTAAACTCTGATTTTTACCACGCTTCCGCACTTTTTATGCAATTTGATTGCGTTATGAATATTACAAACCTAACAGTTATAAAATATTCGTTTGGTCGGGGAATATTCTTTTTGTTAGGGAATATTCGTACAACGTCTCAATCATTGGTGGACCCCACAACAGAATTATTGTCGGATTGAGAAAGCGACAAAAATATTTTATAAAAATAACGGCGAGGTGTTACCGTTAAAACTGTTGAACTACCCGGTGGTAAAAGTACGATGTCTGGCGTAGTTGCATAGTAGCTAGCACGGTATTGATTATTGATGCTTACGTGAGAAGTCACTTAGCTATGCTCAATTATTACTACGATGAATTCTTTGCATTATATCTCTTATAATATTGATTCAATTATTGTCACAAAGATTATCATCGTATAATATGTTATAGTATTAAATCAATAATTGAGACGACAAGTTATAAATGATTAATAATTGTTGAAAGATTAAATATGTGTTATGATTTGTGGTAAGTTTAATTATTTTTATGGGGGCTCATATGTCATCATCTAAGAGTCTCTTCAATCGATAGTAATTACCTTCGTCAATAGTAATTACCCTTGTGAATAGTATTTACCTTCGTCAATAGTAATTACCCTTGTGAATAGTATTTACCTTAAATCGATAGTAATTACCTTCGTCAATAGTAATTACCCTTGTGAATAGTATTTACCTTCGTCGATAGTATTTACCTTCGTTAATAGTAATTACCTTTACCGGATGTCGAACCACTTGTCGTTTCACATTACTAAAGCGTCGAACCACTTGTCGTTTCACATTACTGAGCGTCAAACCATTCGTCAAGCCACTTGCCTTTTCACGCTCAAGCGGTGCTAAGCTAGAAATCTTCTATAAATAGAGGCCTAGGGCTTCATTATTTTCACTTAATTCATTCAAGCTATAGAGAGAAAGTATAGAGATAATAAGAGAGAAAGAAGAAGAGTATTTTGTTACTACACTGCTATTGCATTATTCAATCTCCTACCAAATGTAAGGGTGTTATTCTTTCTTATTCATGAAGAGAGCTGTTGTTATTCCATTGCTTATTATTCATTGGAATAACTTTGTATACAGTTTACCTATACTTGGTGACATTCTTCTATTATTACATTGGAACATCACATGCATGTGTTTTACACCGGACTGGTTAAAATCTTTTATTATTCTGTTGGAACATCACATCATGTGTGTTTTACAGGACTGGTTAAAATCTTTATTATTCATTGGAACATCCATGTCATGTGTTTTACATCGGACTGGTTCCGTCTTTATTATTCTGTTGGAATATCCTATACGTGTGTTTTACACGGATCCGGGTTCCATCTTTATTATTCGTTGGAACATCCCGCTTGGTGTGAATTTCACGACTGGTTCCGTTATTTATTATTTCGTAGGAATAACACATGCATCGGTCTCTATCGCATGCATGGTGATTTCTTTTGTTATTCCATTCTTTATTATACCCGGTTGGTTAAAACTTTGACTTCTATACTCCATGAAATTAGTGGAATATCCTTGATATTTGCGTTTCATCCAAAGATATCTTTTCATGAAAATATTCTTCCGATCATTCTTGAATTTTACTCTACAAAGCACAAGATATCATGTTGATAATTTGGATGTTAATAATTCACGGATAAAATAATTCTTGAACTTGTTTTATTGAATTCTTATATCATTGTCATCATCCTCATATTTATATATTTTTTAAAGTCATACGTGGCACTGTAGTGCATAGATGGACTTGGTATGATTATGACCGAGAGACTATTGATTGTAATCATGACCGTAATGTTACAAATGATGTGGTAAAAATCCTCGAGGGCCAGTAGTGCATTGATGGACGATTATTGGCATGATCATGACCATTAATGAATACACAAATATTCTTGGCCCGTAGTGCATGAATAATTGTGGTCGTGATACTAAAGAATATCCTTGGTCAGAAAAGTGTGCGGGGTGATTCGATGATGTGGAATATTTATTAAAGTGAGTCTCAAACTATAATGATGATGAAAAACCTTTTAAACCTAAAAGATAGTAGACTTTATTTTCTACTTGACTCTTTTAATGGATTGCGATATTCATTGCAGATTAAACTGGTTGTCTATTGTATTTTATCGGTTTAACATTGTTGAAGACTATTGATAATTTATTACGCATTATCTTAGTCATAATATTTCTTCTTTGGGCTAGTTGAGCTCACCCTTTCTTTCACTTTATTCTCTTGAAATGAGAATATATATTTTAGACGAGGGAAAAGCAGTGATGGTCACGAAGATAGCATTAGTAGTCCTCACTATTTCGTAAAATAGTGTGATAATAACTCATAATGAGGACTTTTTGTATGAGTTTGTATAATATCTAGTAGATGATATTGTATTTAAACTCACGATTTATGTCGTATTATTATACTTACAGTTATGTTAATAAGTTGTATTTAAATTCTGTACCATGTAAGTGGCGACCCAAGATGGGTGATGTATACCTAATTTTGGGGGCGTCACAGAAGATAATAGATATCATGCTCTACTTTACTCTTCTATATACAGTTGTATGTCTTTCACTTGTAGAACAAAGATGAATTGTTGATGAATATCTTTGGCCGTAGTGCAAAGATAAATTTATTAGTATGATGACGAACAAGAATTGTGATTTGGTATAACCATGATTTTTGATGTTTCAGGTGAAGATAGGCGATGAAAATTATCTTCGTCTTGGGTGCGAAGAGGAATTTAGAATCATAATTATGATTATGAGTTATTCATATGATTGTGGACACGAATTGTTGATTGATGTTACAGGGATAAAACATTATTGGTGTTGAAAGTCATCTGTGGCTTACGTGCATAGATGGACTTGGTATGATTATGACCAGGGATTATTCGGTATAATCATGATCGTAATGTTACAAATGATGTGTTAAAAGTCATCTTTGGCCCGTAGTGCATAGATGGACTTGGTATGATTATGACCAGGGATTATTCAGTATAATCATGATCGTAATTGAAAATACGAATATACTTGGCCCATAGTACATGGATAATTCGTGGTCGTAATACTAATGAATATCATTAGCCATAGTGCAGGGATGATTCGATGAGGTGGATTAATTATTAAGCTGAGTCTCAGCGATAACATATTGATAATACACTTTTAATTTGTAGAAGATAGTAGATATCATGCTCTACTTTATTCTTCTATATACAGTTGTTTATTTTTGGCTTGTAGAACAAAGATGAATTGTTGATGAATATCTTTGGCCGTAGTGCAAAGATAAACTTATTAGTATGATGACGAACAAGAATTGTGATTTTGTATAACCATGATTTTTGATGTTTCAGGTGAAGATAAGCAATGAAAATTATCTTAAATCACAGGTGCGAAGAGGAATTTAGAATCACAATTATGATTATGAGTTATTCATATGATTGTGGACACGAATTGTTGATTGATGTTACAGGGATAAAACATTATTGGTGGACTTTTAGCATGGAGAAGATAATAGACTTGATGGTCTATTTGACTTTTTTAATGAATTACTCGTTCCGCTGCAACTATGGTTGAAAAGTTTTATCATCTACCATATGTTCTAAATCTCTGATTTATTATTGATGAAAGCTATTGATAATTTAATTATCTTTAGTCATGATATTCTTTACTGGGCTAGTTGTGCTCACCCTTTTGCTTCACAACTCCTTTCAGGTAATAAAGGTGTAGCTAGGTCGAGCGGGGTATTAAGAGGATTATAACGGTGGTCTATAGCTGTTGAGGTTCTCCCTAAATAGTATGAAAATAATTTTATTAAGAACTTTAGATAAGTGTGTCATATTGTATACGTCATTTGTTATTTAATTTTGGTGAGCCGAATAGGGTGAGGTGAACCCAACTTTGGAAGGGTGTTTTGCCACTATCACACAAGATGTCTAATGACATATAACCTCGTGTTATCATAAGACAGGGTTGTGCACATCCATTTGCTGAGTATATCTACGAGCACTACCTATATAATCTTGGAGTTTATTTGAAATATAATTTTCACTTGGAGGCAATGGAGATAATTATATGTCAAGAGAAGACTCACCATTGGAAGGAAGATGATAGTAATCTTCTCATTTTTCTTTGGGGTCTATTAGGTCAACCAAGGATAATTCTGTGGACATATGATATCTATCATAACCTAGACCCATGGCCTCCCATGTACGAAGGTTTCCTTGAGCACTTCCCAAAGATTTTAATATCTAAAATAGTTTTTGATTGTACTTTTATGTAAAGTACCATTGTAAGGTTGTGGTCGAGGCACCATGAGAGTTGCATACATTTGTATTAAAACTCACAGTTTAACTTTGGTCGTATTCTGCACGACAGTTCAACAGTTGTATAAATGAAGTTTGTATTTGATTTTTATAGTATGATATCTGGCGACTCAGAATGGGCCATGTGGACCTATTTTGGGGGCGTCACAATTATCGGTTCAGATTACTTCACAACTATTGATTTGTTGTAGAAGGGTAGTACAAAGAAAACATTTAATTCTTTCAGCTAATATTTATAATTTTTAATACTTGTTGGGCACTCAAATGCTCATCCTTGCTTAATTTAAATGTTTTCAGCTAAGTATGAAGAACCAGAAGGCTCATGCAGAAATAAAGGAAAAGGAAAGCTAACCAAATAAGAGTTGTGGTAGTTTATGTAATAGTTTGATATTATTAAGACAATGATATATATTATCTATCATGCTATGTAATGAATGTAATAAAGGTTACGTACTTGGGAGCTAGACTTTGATAATTATATAAATTAAGTTTGTTATTTATATTATTGTTATTATTATTAATATTATTCCGCTCATAGAAATGGTATCGTGAAGCACCGAGTTCGGGTTTCAAGTACCTAGATTTGGGGGCTTTACAGGTTGGTATCAGAGCTATAAGCATGAATTTAAGAAGAGCCCCGAGCCTTTCGTTGGTGATTTCCTTGTCTGGAATACACCGAAGACAGACTCTCCGTAGGGGTCGCCGAGCCAGTCGGTGGCATGCTAATAGGTACCCTTGTAAGGTGCTATGGTTGGAAGCACCATGAAAGTTATAGGTTGGTATTAGAGCTTAGGGTTAGAAACCTTAGGTGGGATAGACCTTAGGCTATAACCTTAGAACAGAGGGAAATGTTGAAAATATAAATAACTCATATAGAGTTTAAAAAGAGATGAATTGAATAAATTCATCGTCAAACAAAAATAAAAGATAACTTATATAAAACTATTGTTTGCTGTGTGTATATACTATATGCTAATCAGGATAATTCATGTGTGTAGATGTCTGGTGGAAAAGGCTTGTTATATGCTTATAACATGAAGAAGGATCAAATCCATACACCCGAGCTAATATCGAAGCCAATGAATGAAATAGAGGCTTACAATGAAACCAACTCGAATGAGGTGGTTATCGTAGAAAACGTAGTACCAGATCCGAAAATGGTGGAACTGACATATAGTGATTCAGACACTAAAGTTGAAGCTGATCAAGCATGAATGGAAGTGCAGAATCTGAGGAACAAGGTTTCTTCTTTGGAAAGGTTGTGGGAGATAGAAAAGCTGCTAAATAGTCAATTGCGTTAGGTGTTAATTGAAACAATGGAAGAACAAGATAAACTTAAAATCCAAATTGATCAGATGGGAGCCCCAAGCAACACATCGTGTGCAGCTCCGAGCAAGAAGGTAAAAAGAAAGATAGAAGACCATGACTTAGGAAAACCCGATAAGAAAAAATGGAAAAAGATATGTTACCTTTGTGGCTATGAGGGGCATACCACTCTTTATTGTCCCGACTATAAACCAGGTGCATGTTTTATTTGTGGATTGGAAGATCATCAGGTGAAAGGTTGTCCAAGAAAAAGGCGTAGTGAATAGGTATTATAGGTTATGTTGCATAGGTATGTTTAAGATAATATGTGTGATCAGTATGTATGTGTAATATAATATTCTAAACTTTTGTATTAGTCAAGGTTGTAAATCCTGACTTTTGTTGTTACAAAGGGATAACTGATGTTTAAAGCAGTATGTGCTATGCTATGTAAAATATTCGTTAAATGAATATGAATCTAAGTTTTTGTGATGAAACAAGTTTAATATATTAAACTTATATGATAAGGTTTAGAATGTAAGTTAAATTCATGTTTATTTAATCAGATAATGCCGCCAAGACGTCAAACTGGAAACCAAATGGCAGAAGAATCTGTTAATAACGTTGAGGGACAACAACAAGTAGACCCGATGTGACACTTTGTGAATATGGTAGCTCAAGCTATGCAACAAGGAATACCAGCCACAGGGAACCAGCCGTACAACTGCTTAGCGAATTTCAAAGATTTTAAGGCTGTAGGACCACCAGAATTCAAAGGTACAACTGACCCTGTAGAAGCCCAAACTTAGGTTAAGGAGACTGACAAGGCATTCATAATAGCTAGGGTAGCTGAGGGGCAAAAGACAGCTTTTGCCACCTACGTGATGAAGGGGGAGGCGAACTTTTGGTGGGAAGCGAATCAGGCAAGGGCATGAGAAGGTGTACTTACATGAGATAGGTTTAAGACACTGTTCTTCGAGAACTATTTCTCATCCAGTATGCAGGCTAGGATGGAGGTGAAATTTTTAGAGTTGAAGCGGGAGAATATGACTGTTGTGGAGTATGCCGCAAAGTTTAATGAGTTGGCTAGGTTGGCTCTGCACCAAGTTGATACGGAGGCTAGGAAAGCAAGAAGTTTTGAGCTGTGATTAAAACCCTAGCTCTACAACAAGGTGGCAATGTTGCAGATCCCTACATTTGCAGCACTCATGGAAAAAACTATTATTGCCGAGGAGGGGAGTGAGGCCATGAGCCTCTACAACAAGGAGAGAAAGAACAAGGGAAAGGTCGTAGGAACTAGGAAGGTGGAAAATAATAGCGGGAATATGGTTGAAAAGAGGAAGGTGAATAACTTTGGGAATGTTCAGATCAAGCAGGAAGGAGTTAAGAAGCAAGATGTGCAATGTGGAAACTGTGGAAAGAACTACTCTAGGGCATGTCTGAAGGGGGAGTTAGTGTGCTACAAGTGCGTGAAGGAGGGCCATATCTCTCCCAACTACCCTAATCCAAGAATGAATAATGGTTGTTTTATCTGCGGGTCGATGGAGCATAAGGTGAAGGATTGCCCAAAAAGGAGAATGGAGGCAGGAAGCGCGAACACGGGGCGAGGCGGTAGAACTAACTCGGCAATCACGGGACCAACGTCATCGAACAAGCCAACGAAATCAACAACAAGGATCTTCAACATGACGGTCCAGGATACGGTGGCAGCTAGCGATGGAACTCTAGGTATTATTCGTATAACTTTTATTTTCTTATATACATGATTTTCATATATATAGTAAATTATTTTATAAAGAAATTTTGAACGAGGAATTTGAGTTCTTTTAGAAATCAAATTTCCGTTTAATCAGATAGACAAGCTTTACGTGAAGAGTTAAAGATCAGTATGATCATTTATGATCAAGATCTACTTGTAATGATTGTGTATTTTATGTACCCTTTTATTTATAGGTTTTAAAACGGTGATTCCAGGGATGAAATCTTTATAAGGGAGGGTGAATATAACAACCCGATATTTTCTATACAAATAAATCAGAAATTTTGCGTATAATTTTTTTTAATTGTTTATTAAAATAAATATGGGGAATATGTGCCAAGATAAATTGGTGCGGTATTTAAAAACCCTAGTTTTACTGTGCTTAACCCTAATTTGAAACTCAAATTAGAGTTCAAGATTGTTTGTAAATGCGTTAATGTTGTTAATTAACAAGTGTTAGAATTATAATTAGGGAAAACCTAATTAGTAATTTAAAACCCTAATGACTAGAACCTTAATTTGAAACCCTAATTATGATTTAGTAACCCTAATTACCAAAATTATAAACCCTAATGGCTAAATTAACAAGGATAATTATAATTAGAAAATAATACCCTAATGTTCATGTATAATTAGAAATTAATTTTATTTTAGAAATTAAAATTTTACATTTTTCAAACCCTAATTCATAAATCCTACAAATGTTATATGCTAAACCTTAGGGTTAAACTCTAAGGGTCAAACCCTAAAGGTTTGTCAAGATTACAATTTGGCCATTAAAATTACAAGCGCAATGACCATAATGCCATTTTGAATTCTTTAATGAGCTTGCTTGTAGATCTAGCTATATATATATATATATTGAGTTGTTAACCAACTCTTACTAACCCCACGTGACTTAAAAACACTGAAATCAGCTACATATGCTAGTCAATTCATGCATCTAGCTTAGTATATATAGATTGGAGAGAGAGAGAGAAAAAAATCAATTTCTAGCTCATTTTTTACCAACTCTCAACCTAAACTCTCTCAAGCTCATAGCTCTGAAATTTATTGTTAAGATCAGTCACTATGATGCCCCCAAATTTGGGTATCTTCTAACTCGACATATGGTGCTACACGGTACTCATAACTATACAATCATTCCATTGAAATACAACATAATGAATGTAATTACTATCTTTTTATTACAATCAAAGTGAATCCCTTCCCAGGTTCATAAACCGATTACATCGTTTGTTGTTTGTAAGGTATAATATGTACAAACATACTAATTTATTACATGCTGGTTAATCATCCATCTTGGCTTTGCCCTTATCTCTCTTAGCATTCTCGGTACGTTCAGCCTTAACTGCAATCATATAATTCACGCAAGGAGTGAGCATAACAAGCTCAACAAGTTTAACAAAGGATAACATTAATACCACATTCGTGAATTATACGACAAATTTTCCATAACTGAACAAATAGTTATGAAGTATCATGAAATAGTAATACTTTAACAAATCACAACATTAATTCCTAAAGTATAGAATAGATTAGGAATTATGAACCGGTCGATAGACCATGAATAGTAGCTTTCTGTTTTCATACTTAAAAAGGACATCACAACACTAAGGTTGTACATTCAGCATTACTTACGAGCTCTTCTAGGTGATCAGCCTATAGTACTCTATGTTGATTAACATTAATCCGTTAAACATATTTACGTTTAAGTTTTGGCAAATTCGTGTGCCCATCGAATAATCGATGAAAAATACTTTTGTTTGATCATAGACAAACCTTACCTTCGAATCCGTACCAATTACTTGGTATAGGATAGCGTTAACATTTCTATATAGAAAGATATGTAGACAAATCAATCTATATCTTACGAATAGTCTAGCCGAGTTAAAACTGGCATTGACCCTTTCTTTAAAATCAGTCATGCAATTCAGTACAATGAATCACATATAACTTGACTAACTTGAAGGTTAGACAAGTGTCTTCAAATAACTTAATCGACTGTTCCCAGGCTTTACAGAATCTACATGATATATTCACATAACACACTGTAATTAGCTACCAAACAATTATTCACATTGTTTCTACCAACTTCTTTCTCTTCTATGTCCCAGTTAACTTCATTTCATTAATAAAGTCAATTCGACTTATTGCCTCTCATCCCGACTTATTAACAAACTTACATCATTAACCGAACTCTAACATCATTGATGAAATACCAATGTTATTTACCAATTATGGTTCATTAATAACACTTTGTGTTCTTTGTTCACAACTTATGTTAAATTCCTAAGTTCATCACCATATACCCTAGTATATTTAACATAGAAATAGTCTTAGAACATTCATTGAGTATATAAACTCAACTCATGTAGGTCTAGGAACAATTGAAGTTCAAAACCTAGCTTTTCTAACAAAACCACCTTGGTATACGGTGTGACACTTAAGCCTAACACTTGGCATATGCTGCTTAGTTCATGATGGATTGAACCACAGTCTGGTGTGGTTGTATTGTGACATTTCTTCACATGAATGGCATTGCGGTGCCACTCTCCAGTAGGTAATGACACTGTACCGTAGTTGTGGCGCGGTACTTTAAGCTTTGTCTGGCGCCGCGGCGCCATACCTCAGCACTAGAAAACTTTGGAAGATAAATATTTTGGCGAGTTTCCCGGATTCATAACTTCTTCTTTATAAGTTCAATTTGGTCCATTCAGAAGCCTATAACTCATAAATTACATACTCTACGTGTTCATATAAGAATTACACAATTTCGAATCCGTTAACTTGGAATTCATTATTAAGTTCATTTTTAAGCGTTCGTTAAATGTTAATGAGTGTTCAATACTCATTTTCTTCGTTTGAAGTCAGAATCCGACGATTCTTAAGTCCACGACTCTCAAATACCCTATCTCATGTGTTGACATTGAAAAACAACGTTATCAAGTCTCAAGGCAACTTTCGACTACCAATCCGGAATTTCTATGTTTTTGACGTTTAACGTCTAATTCTGTAAAATTCGCCATAACTTCGTTACTAGTGTTCTATAAGCCAAATCACATGGAATACTCCATTGATTTCATATCTACATCCTAACCAATCAAGATGCACATATATTAACATTGATGGAGTTTAATTATTCATCAACAATCAACCTTAACAATCAATATTTTCACGGTTTAAAACTTATGTCACCCCTTACGATTTCTATGTCTTCATGACTTATAAAGATTGTTTATATTACAAGTCATCCTTATTCCTCCATAAGAGGCATACACTACCAATTTATGATTCTTCATACACAAAGAAATCAAAAGAGATGGAAACTATTATTAAGGAATATTACCTTTTTGTTCTTGATGTTCTTGCTAAATTCTCAAAAGAAAAACTTCAAGGTGAGATGATGGCTTAAGTCTAGCTCTTTCTCTCTCTCAAAATATATGTTAGACAACTTGAAAAAATCTCAAATGGCCAACCTTTGCTCTCAATTTATAAGCAATTGAAATGGAGGGTAAAAGGGTAATTTCTCCCACCTCCTTACTATTCACTACTTCATCACCAAGTAAAATACTTGGTGATCAAGTAGTTAACTTAGCTTGCACACCAAGTGGCAGGCTCACCATGCCCATGGGTCATCCCAGTGGGTTGCCCCAATGGTTTTACCCATTCGGTGACCCACTGGTTCAATCTATGGTTCGGTTTCTTGGTTCATGCTTAATTAATTCTATCATTGGGCTTTTATATCATACTCACTTGGGCACAACATAATTAATCACTTGGGCCTGATATAATCCAACTCAATTGGATTATACTAAGTCCTAATTATAAGTCCATTACACCAATCATATTATGCACGTACAATTCATGTAATCTCTCCGTATAATACTCGTACGATAATCATATTGTACTTCATATTAACTCTTCGTGTTATACATAGATACTTAATAGTATCCTACTTGTATAACATACACTTTATCATTATTGTAATTCCTTCTACGCGTCTCATTTCCTACTCAGAAATCGTTATATTCAACCAACATATACATGGGAAATTACAAGAGAAATACCTACCAATGGAAATAGGTAAAATCCTAGCCAAGCCTCCGTCAAGCCCTGCTAATGCATGTGCATTCCTTTGAGGAAATAGGCGAGGGTGTAGGAGCCCCAGTCATACTCTCTGATATGGTCCACATGTCGTGTGGCACTCAGTAAAGAGAATGACACCATAGAAGAGTTATCAGCTATGAAGCAGCCCCTAATGATCATCAGGAACAATCGTCGAAGAATGCAATCCCTGAATCTCACATCATCGGGTATAGGTTCACTCAACAACATGCTTATAGCATCCACGCTTAAACGACCTATATGATCGGTTATGCCCTTGAGCGCCTCAGGCGAAACTCCTAGCAAGGATCAAATGGTAGTTGGGGTAATATCCACCGTACATGGCACTAGATCCCTTCAAAACTCTATACTAGTGATAAATCGCCAATCCATCGGCGTCATCATCACCTCAGAGTCTAGTAAATGGAGAGACTAAGTCTAGTGAAACCAGCTCTCAGACAATGCCCTGAGGTAACCCCAAGGACACCGACGGTAAAGGATGGAAAAGAATGCTCCAAAACCCTAACCATGCATAATTGCTCTATAATCAGGATGCATGGTCTGGTATGTGGAGTGAATGTTGAACCACTTTACTCTTGGCTGTGTAAATCCGGGAACCTACATCACAAAGAAGATTAACGTCAGAATATTTTACTCCTCATTAATAATAAAAAAGGAAGATCAAAATCTAGCTTTTACCTTGTTTGTTTGCAAGTAAATCGAGGGGTGTTTACTCAAATCACCCAGAAGCTCTAGGATCAACACCTGAATGCCTGGGAAATCCCTACGGGGAACATGTGCAGCAGGAGTAGGGTTCACAATCAGAACATCCTCCTCCTCATCCTCAACGTTTGGCACGTCAACCTGGATAAGACCTATTAGCGCCTCTGCCAAACGACGAGGCTGTCTGACAGAACATAACCGAGGCACTTCAGAAGCCCTCCTCCGCACACCTGAAATGGTCCTACGAGAACTAATCGGCTGATCTGGATCCATATATCTGGATAATAAGTCTCCAAATAACCTCAGAAAGGGTGTGGTAAACTCTAATATGAAGATTTTCAAAATGCAGTTTTCTGACTACGTGCATACATTCATTATTTTAACATACATCTACAGTAGATTTAAAAAATGCATGACTACTTAATGCCTAGATTTGGAAAAAAAAATTCCATAGTCTCCTCTATAAATAGGACTATCCACATGCACACAGGCATGACTAGATGGCCATTCAGCAGCACACCTACCCACAGTCATAAACATCCTATATGCATTACACTATCAAAGCTAAAATCCGTAAGGGTAGCCTAATTACCAGGATTACTTTGTTTTACCTCCTTTGCTCATTTGCCCACAAATAGGATAAGCAATAGCATGAAAAAAGGTGCCAATTTGACTATTTCAAAAGTCAAATTTTTTCACATCATTAAGTTCAGCATGGTTTAATGCTAACATTTACTATGTTGAATATTTTTTTATCACATCATATGAGCATGCATATTCACTACTATGTTTTTAGAAGCATTTCATAACATAAGTCATTTTTCAACGGATAAAAACTAGAAAAGAAGACATGTATACGTTACCAGGATAGTTTAGAACACTTGTATGGTGACAGAATTTTGTAAAAAGATGCCTGAGCTCTCGGATTTCCTTCGTGGCTTGAGAAGGCAACTTGTAGCCTTAAAGGCCACCCATGGCTGGCCGCAAGTGTACCTCTGACTCCCCTGGGTGGGTCCCACCCCTACGACTTGGTCCAGTTTTATTTGCAAATGAGTTCTCATAAGCTAAAAAGGCCAAATCAGGAATAAAAACGCTACGTGATTGAGTAGAATAGCCTGAAATCCTGGTTTTCTGTAACAATCCAAGATTTTATTTGTAATTTAAAATATTTATTAAATTAAGTAAATATTTTATTAATGAAGTTGTTGTTTTGTAATCTAAAATATTTTTTTTAAATTGAATATATATTCTATTTATGTGGTTGTTATTAGTGGAGATGTGTGAATTAAATTTATTAGATATTATTCTAAATTAAATTAATTTATAACTTAGAGAATTGTAGCATAACATGAGATGTTATATTGTTATTTTGATATGTTATATTGTTGTCTTAATTTAATAATTTAAAATGATACATTGAATTATTAAATAAAATTATAATGAAATTATAATTTTATAATATTTATTTAAGTGGAGTATTTATTTAAAATATGGAATTTATAACTAATTTATTTGATTTAATGTGGATATGGAAATCTAAATAAATAATATGTGATTATAAGTTATAAACTAAATTGTTTATTAAAATAAATTAAAAGAGTTTAATTTAGTTTTTCCCAAACAAGGCTTAAATATATTAAGTCTTTATTTTTAAAGACTTTTTGCCAAACCAAGCCTTATGGCCTTTGAATTTCTTATTATTTGAATTATAATAATAAAATATATTAAAATAATAAATATAATATATTTATTATCTATACATTATATGTTATAACTGATTAGTCTTATTATGGCCATATCAGTTTTCTTTTATTATTACGCATACATGGTTATCAGTTTTGGGGGATTATACGCATTCTAGTTTTGCTAAGCCTGAGAATTTCAGAGAAAAGCTAAGAGAGAATTGAGAGGGAGAGAGGGAGAGAGGGAAAGCATAAAAAGGAATTTTTCTATAATTTTTGTATTTTATGTATATATATGTATATATGAGTTTTACGGCAAAATTTTTCTTATGTTCTGTGAATTCAATTTTCTTGAATCGTTGTTATAATAAATGAGTTGTTGCCTTTGTGAGTAATTGGGATGTTAGAGATGGTATTTAGACAAGAATTTTTGTGCTAATTGTGTTTAAAAAGGAAGAAAACTAATTACAGTGAATATTTTGCATAAGTCTTATGTAAGTACCAAATTGGTTGTTAGTTTATATTTTAATCGATGAATTGAGTCTTGCATATGTTAATTCGGTAAGAAACGAAGAGAACATACTTTGAACGAAGCAATTTGACCAAGTATAGAGATCACAGTGTTGATTTTTGTGAAGAATATCAAAAATTGAGTTTTTATATGAAAATGAGGAATTTGAGAAATTAAACTAGTAAAAGTTGTTGTTAAATTGTTCTATATTGATATATATATATATATATATATATATATATATGTGTGTGAGGAAACATATTTGTAATAGTTTTATATCATTTGTTTGTGTTATTTTCACTGTTTGGTGGGTGAAATTTGTGTTAGTTGGGCTAAAGTGAAGCCATTGTTCATGCTATTTACGCCTCATGCGTACATCCAGTAGCAGCTCACGCCAATGTCGAGGCAAAAAATGGCGCAATTTACTTGTTTGGTCTTAAACTTGTGTATGTAGCAATTGCTTGCCATACCTATCTTGAGATGGTGAGTTACATTGTCTGCTTTGCAGACTTAGGATATCAACATAACTTGGTCTAAGGTTATGCTAATGTGTCAAATGTGTAACGACAAGGTTAAAACAACATAGCGTTATATGGTTAGTGATTCTAAAGTTATAAGAAGTTAGTAAACTATGAAAATGACATGTTGTGATTTATTGAGAATAAGGATTAGTAAATAAGTATTATGAAGGTTAACACTTGAAATTTCTGATATTTATATAGTAGCATAAGACTTGTACTAAATTAACAAGTTTTGGTATAAATCGGTGCTATTTTGGAAGTGGATGTTAACATGTCTAATAGATATTGCGATTGCACTAAAATATGTTAGTGAGTTTTAGTTTCGTGTTTTGTGGTGGATTAATATGGTTCAACCTTAAGCTAAAGGTTATAACGTAACTAAGATGAAAGTTTAATCTATGAGGATAATGTGTATGTAGCTAATTGATGTGATAATCCTAATGGTATGTGTAGGATATTGGAGTACGTGAGTGGTAATTGTATAGCTTACGCAAAAGGCAAGTTCCCTAACTTTTGCTACTTTATTATTCAGCAAGGTTACTTTTCACTGTTATGTTATACATATGCAAATTCTCTATCTCTAATATCTTGTTTAACGATTTATTGTCATATAAGTTCTCTAACCCTCATTTGTTGTTGAGCAAGTTAGTTAATATTTGTTTCTTTATTCCAATCGAGATTACATTGGTTATTTAAAGTCTGTAAATTTATTGTAAGAAGTGTGTTTATTCAGCTATTAATAACTGTTGTTTGATATTCGTTCCTCAATATCATTGTACTATCTTACATTATTGTACTGAACTCTAAGTTGTTTAGCGATTCTTTACCAATTGAACTAATCCTTAGTTGATGAATGTTATAAACTCTAAATTACCCTTGAAGTCTACCCAAACAAAACTTCCTTTGGTTTGTTTATGTACTCACACAACTTTGAAAGCATGTTGTCGATGATAACATTTTGTTCAACTTAGAAATTGTTAATACTCTAGCTCTTATTGATTCATCGATATACCTTGTTCATGAAGATATTGTAATCAAACCCTTGAATAATTATTAGTTCCTATCTGATTCAACCAGTACTTGGTTGATGATCGTTCTAAAAATCTAGACTTTCTTTGAAGTTAATTCCCAACCAAACCTCCTTTGGTTCAAAACATGATAATCTAAGTTGAGATGAAAAACCTTATTTCAGGGGATTATTTTAAAGATATGCAATAGCGTTAAAATGTATGCGCAATACATAGTACAAAGGGCTGATCACCTGGAGTACGGAATGATGGTCTATATAGTTGTTTAGACTGTTAAAAGTTATAGTAGAAACACCTGTGAACCTAGGACATAAATGATGATTATAGTCTTTTAGACTATTAAAGGTTAAAGTAGAAATACTTGAAAACCTAGAATAGAGTTCGTGGTCTTGTGACCCTCAGTGTATTCTTTGATGTTGTTATCTATTGTTAACTTAAACGTTCATTCTTCCTTTGAACTCATAGTTGTTGAAATAAAGTTTATTGTTCCTGTAAGAATACTTTACCATTGAAAGCTCAGTTAATTGTCATTCATAAAACGTTATTGTATACTATCCTTCTTGTGGGCAATTGTTTGCTCACTCTTGCACAAAACAATGCAGATGAAGTTAAGAAGTTTGAAGAGCTTTCTACAAGCAAGGGCAAGGACAAAGTGCTTGATTAGACGACGACATTTAATTTATCTTTTATTATGAAGCTTATGTAATAGATTTATTTATGATCATGTTTTAATTTTTCCGCCGATGATGTAATAAAGGTTAGATGACCTGGGATTTATTTGAGATTATGTAACCCTTTAATGGGAGATTTATTGTTTAAACTTTTGAGTTTAATTATATCCTTGGTTTATGGGTAGTTAGTTATGATTTAATTGGACAGTTAACACCAAATTTGTGGGATTGAGGTGCCCGAATTTGGGGGTGTCACATTTTTATGATTCAAGTTGTGGCTTTACGTATCACTCATTAGAAGTCGCTCAAACATGGGGTACACTATACCAATGATCTCAACTGTTACAAACTATATTCGACAATACATGACGAAGGTCCGTAGCCATCAATTTAGGGTTGTAGCCCTAAAACCTTTTCCCCAGCGGGTTTTTGTACAATCCATCCATTAATTCACACATCAATGAAGGTCAAGCAGCCTTGACCTTATCCTTGATAGGGATTTCATCCATTGATGCACATGTCAATGAAGGTCAGGTAACCCTGAAAACACCGACTATTGGCGGTAACTCCAACAGAGAAGTGGAAAGACCTGGCGATACGAACTAGGAAGGAACATCCTCATCGGGGAGGACCAATGATGGAATATGTTATACACATCCTCCACAGACAAAGCTCTATCCCCAATGAGTCTCTTGTACATGAGAGACGTATTTTCAGCGTGGAGTCTGAATCAAGGATTAAGGACCTTGGTGATAACCCCAATGTCAACATCATGGAAGCTCATGAGAGCATTGGATTACACATCCAAGACAGTTCATCAAGGTTGTCAGTAATAACTATCAATCTAGGTAGAAGTCAAGGGGAGCCGACAATCATCCCACCATGTTGGAGAATAATCCAACAAACCTTATACATTTGCATCATGTTGTTATACAAGACATCATGATCATCTTGTTGCATTTCAAGTGTCTAGTATTCTTTATCCTATCCATGGCATTGCATTGCATGAATATGATAAAGAGGGGCATCTATAGACACTCAAAATTTTCTGCATACCTGTTACTAACATTGCAGGAGGGCAGAATCATCTTTCAGATATAACCCTGGAGGATAGCTCAGCTCAATACCAGAAATCAATAAGGAGAAGGCCATTTCATCTCAAAGATAACCCCGGGATACTCAGTCTCAGTCCCAGAAATAACACCAGGAAAGACAACGTCAACCTCGGAGAAGACCCTGAGGAATGAAGTTATAGTTCCGGAGATAACCCCAGGATGCTCGTTTCAACCTATGCAGTCAGTTTCAAACTCAAAAATCACACCAAGGCACTCAGCTCCAGACCTTGAGATAACCCCGAGAGGTCAGACACACCTTAGATATAACCCTGAGGACATCCAGTACTTGCAGCAGCCCAATCTCAGAGATAACCCCGAGCAACGACTGCTTTATCACCCCAAAACAGAGATAACCGCGGTGAGGGGAAAAATCATCATTTTGCCACCTTGATCACACATTGCGCTGTCTTAACAACATTTCAACATACATTCTACACAAAATTTTCCCACAAGAACCAAAGGGTTCCAATCTTGAGTGACTACTACGCAACGCAGCACACCGGATAAAATTTGAAGCTTGAAGACCAAGGGAAAGGTCCCATCTTCCTAACTTCTGACAACCTCTAATCCCATATCATGGCGTAGCTCTCGACAACATTAGTCCATAAAAGGTTTTATACACCTCAATCAGAGGTTCGGATTGAAGTTCTGCAAGTTTGAGCGAATATCACGTTGCACGCGTGCACGCACTTTCAGACAGCGGGACACGCAGATTTCGGGGCACCCCGGGAAGCCACATGTACATCTGTGGCTACTGCAGGTGTACCTGTGGCTCCCCCCATCTAGAAATAGAGGGCTTGGGGTGGCCATTTTGTAAGAGAAAAACGACGAGGAAGCCCTGTCCAATTTGCTATATACACACCCAAAACCGAGTGCTTTCTCATTTTAAACACTTACTAGTTTATATTGGTCATATTTTTCTTGGGCCAGGCCAAGAAGTTTTTATCTTGGGACAAATTGTTGAGTTGTGATTCTGAGGACAGAATCCTTTTAAGAGGGGAAAGATGTGACAACCGAGATTTTGTAATTTAATTTTTAATATTTATTGGATTGAATAAATATTTTCGATGATGAATTAATTATTAGATTAATTAATTAATTGATAAAGTTGTGATAGATTAATTTAATTATATGTGTTATATTTATTAAATTGATGTGGAGAATTTTATTATTCGATATATGTATTTATGTGATCTTATTGAATTAAAAGAAATATTTAATAAGCCGTTGTTATTTTAATTAATTTAATTATTAATTGGAGATTTAATAATTTGATATTATTATTAAAGGAGAAATTTAATTATGTGACTATGTGAATTAATGAGAATTTACTATATTTTATTTAAAATAAATTAAACTGGATATTGATTTATTTTATAAAGGGTGTGACATTATTTAAACTATATGATAAGGTTTTATTAAATTAAATGGTTTTAAAACCATTTATGTTAGCCAAACATGGCACTAAGGGGAGTTGGGGGCAGTTAACCCATGACTGGGTAACTAACCACCAACGCGTCAATTCAATTCCTATATTATACGTCTTCCTTCCTTTGTCTAACATTATTACTTAAGTCTAGAAAAAAAAAAATAGAAACAGAGATATTGGGAAATTTTGAGGGAGAATTGTTAAACAATTAGTCAATGAAGAACAGTTGAGAAGAAGTCCATCTCTTGCAAATTACATTCTACACTTGGGTAATCTCTTCAACCCAATTCATATATTTTACGTCTTTTAAGTTTCATGAATATGGTTAAAAGTCTTCTGTGAATCTCTGCAAATTGGAAAGTTGTTATAAGAATATATGTAATAATTCGAGTAGTGGCATGTTTTTATATATATATTGCATAATTCCATATCATCAGTTTTATGAAATTTTACAGTATACGATTACAAAGTATGTTATATGGCCATATGGCCTTATATGTGATATTAATACGTCAATCATATTTTATCCCTAAAATTTTCCACTTGTATATGATTATGCATGATAAAATGAACACAACGAAACTTGAATGGTTGGATTTGACCTTATAACGAGTCCGTAGTATTAAATTCTATGTTTTTATTCAAGAACTTCAAGAACATCAAGAACAGTGAAAATTTCATGTTTGATTTCTGAAAATTAAATGTTTAAACTTGTTAAAAACATGTTAGAAGGGTTGAGTATTAGTTATTTATGCATTACAATGTTTGGGTATGTCTAAATTCGTGCAAAAACACGTTAATTGGGTGTTTTGGCCATGTTCTGCAATTTTTCACGAATTGTAGTTAGTTCGGTTTCACCGCTTGGCCTTGTTGCCATTTCAAGAGCTTTTACTCAAGGCATGATGCTTGCCACCATGCTTTGCCCAGTCAGCAATAGCGAGAATGAACTACAAGGTGGCACCGCAGCGCCACTCTGTAATCTGTCCAAGAATGAGCATTTTTAATGGTTTTATGTTAGGGACTATAATGGTAACTTAATCTAATGAGCACAAAAACTTGTTAGACATATAATGAGGTGTTAAAATAAATTCTTAACAAATCCATAAAACAATTACATGTGAATTGAATGATCGAATGCTTAATTAGCATAATGTTCATGAAGTCTTAATTTTACAGTAAGTGTAGTAATTGACTAAGTATAGTCATAAATTCGAGTTAAACAAAGAGTAAATTTATGATGTTAGTACGTTATTATTGACTGATATTGTGAAAGTAATTGGTATGTAGGATTTAATTCAAAGAACGAGTTAATTAAGTGTAATCTATGCACAAGGCAAGTTTCCTAACCCTACTTGTTATCGTTATATAAGTTGATTAATTCACCTTTCTACATTGAGCGAGTTCTCATTATTATTGATTAAGTCTGTTTCATATATTAAAGCTTATTAATCCTTCAAGAATGATGTTGTTATACAATAATTATTCTATTGTATACTTTTGAGATTTTATCAAAGTTAAATTATCAGTTATTGTTAAACCTTATTAGACTAGCGAACCCTTATTGATTCGACTAGTCCATTATTGATGAGCGTTCTAAATATCAGAACCCTGATGAATTATCCAAACCAAACTTCCTTTGGTGAGGACTTTAACGTCAAACTAAGATGAACAACCCTGTATAGGGGATTATTTACGCTTTAGCGTTAAGATATTGTGCATAGTATGGTACTAAGGGCTGATCCCCCTAAGTACGAGAAGAAGAGTCAAGTAGTCTTATGATCATTAAAGGTTTTGGTATAAACACTTGACAACCTAGGAAATAGTTCAAGGTCTTATGACCCTCAGAATTTCTTTTGATTCTTGTTATTCGTTCTTGATTCAAAAGTTGAGCTTTTATATCCGAAGTTATTATTCCTCTCGCATGTTATTATTCATTTATTATATTGTTATACTTGTGGGCAATCGTGCTCACTCTTGCGTAATAATAACATTGCAGTTAAGAACAAAAGAGCAGACGAACCTTCCACTAGTAAAGGCAAGGGGAAGATTAGCAAGTAATGAAGACTGTTTTATTATTATGGTTATGTAATTAGAATTGATGTTACTAAGACTTATTTGTTTATGTTTCCGCATAGATGATTTATGGTTAGAGTAACCTGGGATTTATTTATTATGTAGTTGATGTAACCCCATAAGGGGAGAGATTTATTATTTATTTCTATCTATTGCATGGTTTGCATTTAATTATGGGTAGATAGGTAGATGATGTTTGTACAGTGAACACCAAATCCTGTGGAAATGGAAGTACCGGATTTGGGGGTGTCACAGTGATCATCCATTTAAAGCTATAGAAGTCTTCTTTGGCAGTCCACTGTAAGCCTTCTTACATCTTTTAAAGCATTTCTCTTCTAATTTGTACACACTGTTCTTCACATTGAGGGTCGTGTTGCATGTGTATGCCCGGACTTTGGTCTGTGACTTTTATTTTCTTATATATATATATATATAAATATATTTCTATATATGGACTAACATTATTGAGTTATGCCTCAATTGAGCCTGGACTCACATTTGGAGCGTTTATTTGCTTTTGTATATATATATATATATATATATATATATATATATATACATTTCTGTCAGGCCTGGAGTTTACTTCGTGGCCATTTATTACTTTATTTACATTTCGCCCGGCCTCAAGTTTACTTCATGGCGGTTGATCGTTTTTACCTCTTTATTTACATTTTGTCCCGCCTGGAGTTTACTTCGTGGCGGTTGATCGTCTTTACTGCTTTATTTACAATTCTAATCCCCTATGGAGGTGCTTCGTGGTGGTTGATCATGTTCCTATATATATATTTATCGCTTTTATATATTTACATTTCCAGTCTCCCATGAAGTTCGCTTCATGGTGGTTCACAGTCTGTATATATATTTACAACTTTTATATATATAAACTGCTTACTGCTTTCATATAAATCACGGCATCATGTTAGCCTAGGAATCATGTGATCACAGATTCAGTCTACTGAATCTAGATTTAGTTCCCCTGATGGACATTCTCAGTTGTAAGAAGCTTGTAAATTATTCACGGTGTTCGAATTTCCTTAAATGGCTTTCATGCCCACAAGGAGGTCGGCCCTGCTATATATAATATTTTCTCAAAGATGCTTCGCATCTCAAAAATAAAAGCAATCAAGCCGAACATTTAATAAAATGGAAGTATCAAAGGCCCCAATTACTATTGAGCATAGGGTTTGAAAAACCTCTTTTGCAAAACATCATTGTTATATCTTGTTTAAAACTGAATTTTTACATAAATTCAAACCCTTTGTATATAGGTGCGAACGAGGCATAGCACTACTTCAAAACAACTGCACATTGATCCACACACACACACACACACACACACATTCATATAACAATTTAATTGAAAAGTGGCAGTAACTGTGGTAACACGGATGTCGGGGGTGCCTAACACCTTCCCCCCGCATAAGCAAGTCCTCGGACCCTAATGAATCTCGATTTCACATACTAGTTTAGCAGTGTCACATCACTGTATCAATGTGCAAACCTTTTCTCAGTTGTGTTGGTGCTATAGACACTCGAAATTGTCTGTACACCTGTTACTAACATTGCAGGAGGGCATAATTGTCTTTCGGAGATAACCCTGGAAGACAGCTCACATCCATTCCTGATACCATCGGAAGTTCAGTTTCAACCCCGGACCACACACTGGAAGTTCAGTTTCAAACCCAGAACACATACCGAGAATATCATTTCCAACCTCGGAGATAACCCCGAGTTCCATCCTTGGCAATAACACCAAGGAATGTTGTTGCAGTTCCAGCGATAACCCCGAAAATGCTTGTGTCAAATGCATGCTATCAGCTTCAATTAGTCCTCCCGTCGAGGCACTCATACCTCAGACCCGGAGCTAACACCGGGCAGACAGGCATTCACAGATGACATTGCGGCATTCAACACTTGCAGCAGTCCAATCTCAGATATAACCCTGAGCAACGTCTACTTTCAACTCAAATCGCCGATAACCCCGGTGAGGTGTCATACGCCATCTTGCTACCTCAACACCTGCGTGTCATCTCAACACTTCATATATACATACATACAACAATGTCCTACAAGAACCAAGGAGTTCCAATCCCGAGTGACTATTACGCGTGGCAGCACACCGGATATAATTTGAAGCTTGAAGACCATGGGCATGGTCCTCTCTTTATGACTTCGTACAACCTCTAATCCATGTCATTGTGTAAAAACCCAAAACCTTAATAAGACTCGTATGTATAAATCCCGTAATATAAATAAAATTTCTCTGTTCTGAATGTGTTATGTGTTATTATATACTTGGTTTGACAAAATTGACCAAATAAAAATTTTATCCAAAATACATCGTGCTTGACACCACGTGCTTAAACTTTTTTCTATAATCGGTCCTTTCAGTAAAATTATTTTGACAAGTTGCTTTGTCGTGCTTACATTGCCAAAATGCTTTTTCGTGCTTGTTAGGATTAGTGAGAAATTTAGGTTAGTAAACCTAGGTTAACAAATTCTAACCCTAATTAGCAAAACCCTAACCCTAGTTTATAAATTAAACCCTAATTAGTTAATCTAACCCTAATTAGCTTATGTTAACACCTAGTCATGGTTAGTAAACTTTAATTAGGTACTAATTAACATTACTTAACATTCCTAATCATTAGAAACAAAATCATAATCAAGATTAGTAAATATTTATGCCTAATTAAGCTACTAATTTGATCAACTAGCTCACAAGTAGGTTGGGAGTCACCATTTCAAGTTCCACAACATCACATGACATGCTTCCAAACTCCCAAGCAGCAGAAGAGTCACAAATCAGATCTTTATAGAGGCAAGTAGGTGGAAAAATGACCAAAAAACCTAGTTGAAGAATTCTATAAATAGGAACCTTAGGGCTGAACAAACTCACGAATTCTCAAAGCATAGATACACTTATAAACCTACCATATCAAGCCTAGTTGATAGAAACATCAACATCAGAAGCTAGAATCATAAATTGCTCAAGAAAAGGTCCAAACCCTAGTTCATAAATTTCACTATGATCTTATGTTAGATTTGTTGTTTAGATGTTTAGAATATTGTATTAGGATGTTAGAAAGTATTTTAGATTGGTAGAACATGTTTTCATAACATCTAGATACCTTAATTAAGCATTTTATGAAATCTGGGAATTTTGTAAAACTTGGTCTGACAGTCGAATGTCAGGGCTTGTAGATTAGTGTGTGTTCATGTTTTGGTCTGTTAATCGATTGGTATTTATAGCCTGTTAGTAGGTCTTCAATATGGAAAAGAAATCATGTTCATTTGAACCGTAGATTTCAAGTTATAAGCAATCAAATTGGGTTGACCGTTCACGGATGTTGGTTTTCTGGGTTTGCCCAGAAAACTCAAGAACAGTCGAACCGGCTACTTTGATCGACTTGTTTAATCGTCTTCTGATTGTTAATTGTTTATGTTTTTATAATAGATTAGTACCCTATTATATATACTACATATCTACGATCTTCAATCGAACAAAAAACACATAGGATTACTGGAATTGTTGGTCAAAAATCCGATTGTTGGCATGACCGAAGTTTTACGGGTTTTCCGTAAAAGCGAAGAACAACGAAAACGACATCTAGCTATACTTTGACCAACCAATTTAGAGACCTTAGAGTTATGATCCGTTCAAGTTAATGTTATATATATGTACCCTGGCATATATACTACATATTACAACAAACAAAATACACATCTAATACACAGAATCGAAGATATTTAAACCACAAAACCGTTGATTAGGGCATTGACTTCTATTACGGGTTACCCGAAACCAAAACGACTCGACAATAACTTTGAGCTTTTATAACATCTTGTTATGTGTAAGTTAGAGTCTAAGATTTGTTTGATATTGTACTACTGTAAGAATACTATAACACCAACACTTTACCAAACTGAAAATCATTACCAGTAGCTAGTTATTCATTGGTCAAAGTGATCACTCGACCACGACTAAATCACTTCCCAGAAACTCAAGAACACCTACAACGACACTTTCTGTCACTATATGGCTTTAGCAACAGACAAAAATTATTTTCTTTAAAAATAAATTATAAAAATTATAAATAATTAATAAATAAATATAAATAAATATAAAAACAGTAGTAAAAATTATATTAATTTATTATAATTAAATTTCGATATTTTTACATAAATTTAATAATTATTTATATTATTTTATTATTATTAAAATTTACTTATTAATAAAGAAATTAGAATAACTATTTATAAATACTAAATAATTATGGAAAAATATTATTAATGATATAAAAATTATATTAAGTGAATATAAATTATTTAATAATAATACTCAATGTTTTTTGTAAAATTTTAGGTAAATATTAATTACTTATAAATAGAAATAAATGATTTAAAAATCATTTAAGGGATAAATAAGTATTTTAAATACTTTAAAAATTCTAAAAAAAGGTATTATAATGGATAAATAAATTTTATAAATAAAATTTAGTCCTTATAATGAGGGTATTAAATACTAAACCCTATTCAAATCTAACTCATTATTAAATAAATGTTATAATTGAATATTATTATCAATATTAATGTGTTAGATTTATTTATATGAATATCGTAGTACTTATTAATGTTTGAATAGCATAACTTGGATCGATCTATGCTCGAACAAGTTTCTTATACCCAAGTTATTACTTTCGCAAGTTCTCATCCTTAAATCTCTTATAAAGAAAATTTCTTAAACCACGCTTATTCTTTGGACAAGATTTTTATCTTGATATGCTGTTGATATAATACACCTACAATTGAATTACCTTCTTATTGAAAAGTTACTGCTATAGTTCCAGCATAACTAAGAAATGAATTGTTTATCCATATGATATTGTTTATTGAGTATAATGTTGTGTCAAACCAAATTATTTTGGTAAGACAATCTTATACTGAAGTTGAGTATCCCGTAAGGGAGCGAAGTTTAGTCAATTCATATATTGATAGTAGTTTTAGTGCATCTCGAGCACTATAGGTGATATGCATACTCCTAGGATGTTGAATAGGCTGATCCCCTATCTCACATTTGAACAAAATTTCTAAGTCTTTGTGACTGACAGAAATAAGAAAAATTCCAGAAATGGTGAAGTTAAAAATCCAGAAATGTTAACAACTATCAGTTGAAATTTGATTTGTTATAATTCTTCAAATCTAGTTAAGATCCTTGGGAACTATTTAGCTGAGTGAGTGTATTAATAGCATTGACTGTTCATATTGTTATTAATACTTTGGATTTCAGATAAGTAGTTACTATCGATACGATGGTATAAATTCGTTGGCTTAAACTATACATCTGGGTGTAGGTATTAGTAATATGGACTGTTCATGATATTACTGGTACTCTAAATTTTGGATAGATAGACTCTAGTCACAGATACAGTTCATATATTTAAGTGAGGGTATCCAAACACAGTAATAGTTCTCTTGAGAATTACCAATTGTTATGGGATACTGTGAATCTTGAATCTATGGGAATTGTATTTGATAGTCCCTCTATTTAATGTAATCTTATAATCAGATACCATGGGTGTATAGATTTAAAAGCATTATTTTGATTTTTTGTAAACACCATATCAGATACTGTGGGAGTATAGATATGAGGGCGTTATACATTGCGTAACTCTCGACACAAGCAGTCCGAAGAAGGTCATATATACCTTGTTCGGATGCTCGGATTGAAGTTCTATAAGTTCGAGCGGACATTACAGTATATGAGTGCACGTACTTTGAGTCGACGGGACCTGCTAAACCCGGGGCATTTCGGCACATGCAGTGCATCTGCATGTACTGCTAGTAGTACCTATGACTATCCCCTCTATACATAGAGGGCTTGGGGTAGCCATTTTAAAAAAAAAAAAGAAAAAGGAGTGGAAGCCCTGTCTAATTTTCTCTGTACACACCCTACATTGAGTGTTTCCTCACTTTAAACACATGTTAGCCCACATACAGTTATGCATTTACCAGCTAGAGCTGAGTGTTTATCCATTTAGTGTCATAGAAGCCTGCATTTGCAGCCAACTGTAAGCCTTGTTACACTCTATAAAGCCTTTCTCTTCATATTTGTACACACTATTCTACACATTGAGAGTCGTGTTGTGTGTGCGTATGCGGACTTGATCAAGTGGTTTTCATTTCTATCTGTATATATATACTTATATATGTATATATTTTTATATGGACTAACATTATCGAGTTATGCCTCGATTGAGCCTAGACTTATGTCTGGAGCGTTTAATTGCTTATATATATATATAATTATTGTCAGACATATCTGATGAGCCTGGATTTTACATTCAGAGCGTTTATTGCTAATATATATATATATATATGTTTATATATATATTTGTTGTCAGACATATCCGATGAGCCTGGATTTTATATCCGGTGCGTTTACTACTTATATATATATATATATATACATTTTACATCGGGTTCAGGGTTTCGTGGCCTTTTCTGACTTTTATTTACATTAGTCCTCCACGGAGTTTACTTCGTGGCGGTTGATCGCTTTTACAACTTTATTTACTTTAAAGTCCCGCCTGGAGTTTACTTCGTGGCGGTTGATAGCATTTATTAATTTATTTACATTTTTGATCCCCCATGGAGTTGCTTTGTGGTAGTTGATCATGCACACACACACACACACACACACACATATATATATATATATATATATATATTTCTGACTTTATATATATATATATAAGCGCTATCGCTTTCCATACAAACTGCAGTATCATGTGAGCCTAGGATTCATGTGATCACAGATTCAGTCTACTGAATCTAGATTCGGTTCCCGTGATTGACTTTTTCAGCAGTAAGCAGCTTGTACATTATTTAAAGTGTACGAATTTCCTTGGATGGCTGTTATGCCCGTAAGGAGTTCGGCACTGCTGTATATTATTTTCTCGAAGACGCCTCGCATCTCAAAAATAAAAGTAAACAAGCCGAACAATTAATAATAAAATGGAAGTATGAAAAGGTCTCAATTCATATTGAGCACAAGGTTTCAAAAACCTCTTTTTATAAAACTTCATTGCTATATTCTGGTTAAAACTGAATTTTTCTATAAATTTAAACCTTGTGTATATAGGTCCGAACGAGGCCTCGCACTACTTTCAAATAATTGCACATTGATCTACACACACATATTCATATAACAGTTTCTTTGAGAAGTGGCGGTCACCGTGGCAACACAGATGTCGGGGGGTGCCTAACACCTTCCATTAGCATAATCAAGCCCCCGACCCTAATGAATCTCGACTTCAGGTATAAACACTTGACAACCTAGGACATAGTTTAAGGTCTTATGACCCTCAGAATTTGTTTTGATTCTTGTTATTCGTTCTTGATTCAAAAGTTGAGCTTTTATATCCGAAGTTATTATTCCTCTCGCATGTTATTATTCATTTATTATATTGTTATACTTGTGGGCAATCATGCTCACTCTAGCGTAATAATAACATTGCAGTTAAGAACGAAAGAGCAGACGAACCTTCCATTATTAAAGGCAAGGGGAAGATTAGTAAGTAATGAAGACTGTTTTATTATTATGGTTATGTAATTAGAATTGATGTTACTAAGACTTATTTGTTTATGTTTCCGCACAGATGATTTAAGGTTAGAGTAACCTGGGATTTATTTATTATGTAGTTGATGTAACCCCATAAGGGGAGAGATTCATTATTTATTTCTATCTATTTCATGGTTTGCATTTAATTATGGGTAGATAGGTAGATGATGTTTGTACAGTGAACACCAAATCCTATGGAAATGGAAGTACAAGATTTGGGGATGTCACAGTGTTCATCTATTTAAAGCTATAGAAGTCTTCTCTGGCAGTCCACTGTAAGCCTTCTTACATCTTTTAAAGCATTTCTCTTCTAATTTGCACACATTGTTCTTCACATTGAGGGTCGTGTTGCATGTGTATGCCCGGACTTCGGTCTGTGGCTTTTATTTTCTTCTATATATATATATTTATATTTATATTTATATATATGGACTAACATTATCGAGTTATGCCTCAATTGATCCTGGACTCACATCTGAAGCGTTTATTTGCTTTCGTATATAAATATATTTATATATATATATATATACATTTCTGTCAGGCCTGGAGTTTACTTCGTGGCCTTTTATTTCTTTATTTACATTTTCTCCCGGCCTCAAGTTTACTTCAAAGCGGTTGATCGTTTTTACCTCTTTATTTACATTTTGTCCCGCCTGGAGTTTACTTCGTGGCGGTTGATCGTCTTTACTGCTTGATTTACATTTCTGATCCCCCATGGAGGTGCTTCGTGGTGGTTAATCATGTCCCTATATATATATTACCGCTTTTATATATTTACATTTCCAGTCTCCCATGAAGTTCGCTTCATGGTGGTTAACAGTCTGTATATATATTTACAACTTTTATATATATAACTGCTTACTGCTTTCATATAAATTATGGCATCATGTTAGCCTAAGAATCATGTGATCACAGATTCAGTCTACTGAATCTAGATCCGGTTCCCCTGATGGACATTCTTAGTTGTAAGAAGATTGTAAATTATTCATGGTGTTCGAATTTCCTTAAATGGCTTTCATGCCCACAAGGAGGTCGGCCCTGCTATATATATTATTTTCTCAAAGATGCTTCGCATCTCAAAAATGAAAGTAATCAAGCTGAACATTTAATAAAATGGAAGTATCAAAGGCCTCAATTACTATTGAGCATAGGGTTTGAAAAACCTCTTTTGCAAAACATCATTGTTATATCTTGTTTAAAACTGAATTTTCAAATAAATTCAAACCCTTTGTATATAGGTGCGAACGAGGCATAACACTACTTCAAAACAACTGCACATTGATCCACACACACACACACACATTCATATAACAATTTAATTGAAAAGTGGCTGTAACTGTGTTAGCACGGATGTCGGGGGTGCCTAACACCTTCCCCCCCACATAAACAAGTCCTCGGACCCTAATGAATCTCGGTTTCATAGACTAGTTTAGTAGTGTCATATCACTGTGTCAATGTGCAAACCTTTTCTCAGTTGTGTTTGTGATGTAGACACTCAAAATTTTCTGCACACCTGTTACTAACATTGCAGGAGGGCAAAATTATCTTTTGGAGATAACCCTGGAAGATAGCTCACATCTATTCCTGATACCACCAGAAGTTCAGTTTCAACCCCGGACCACACACTAGATGTTCAGTTTCAACCCCAGAACACACACCGAGAATATCATTTCCAACCTCGGAGATAAACCCGAGTTCCATCCTTGGCAATAACACCAAGGAATGTTGTTGCAGTTCTTGCGATAACCTCGAAAATGCTTGTTTCAAATGCATGCTATCAACATCAATCAGTCCTCCTGCCGAGGCACTCATACCTCAGACTCGGAGCTAACACCAGGCAGACAGGCATTCACAGATGACATTGCGGCATTCAACACTTGCAGCAGTCCAATCTCAGATATAACCCTGAGCAACGTCTGCTTTCAACTCAAATCGGCGATAACCCCGGTGAGGAGTCATACGTCATCTTGCTACCTCAACACCTGCGTGTCATCTCAACACTTCATACATACATACATACAACAATGTCCTACAAGAACCAAGGAGTTCCAATCCCAAGTGACTATTAAGCGTGGCATCACACCGGATAGAATTTGAAGCTTGAAGACCATAGGCATGGTCCCCTCTTTCTGACTTCGTACAAACTCTAATCCATGTCATTGTGTAAAAACCCAAAACCCTAATAAGACTCGTATGTATAAATCCTATAATATAAATAAAATTTCTCTGTTCTGAATGTGTTATGTGTTATTATATACTTGGTTTGAAAAAATTGACCAAATAAAAATTTTATCCGAAATACGTCGTGCTTGACACCTCGTGCTTAAATTTTTTTTCTATAAACGGGCTTTTCGGTAAAATTATTTTGACAAGTTGCTTTGTCGTGCTTACACTGCCAAAACGCTTTGTCGTGCTTGTTAGGATTGTGAGAAATTTAGGTTAGTAAACCTAGGTTAACAAACCCTAACCCTAATTAACAAAACCCTAACCCTAGTTTATAAATTAAACCCTAATTAGCTAATCTAACCCTAATTAGCTTATGTTAACACCTAGTCATGGTTACTAAACTTTAATTAGGTACTAATTAACATTACTTAACATTCCTAATCATTAGAAACAAAATACTAATCAAGATTAGTAAAGATTTAAGCCTAATTAAGCTACTAATTTGATCAACTAGCTCACAAGTAAGTTGGGAGTCACCATTTCAGGTTCCAAAATATCACATGACATGCTTCCAAACTCCCAAGCAGCAGAAGAGTCATAAATCAAATCTTTATAGAGGCAAGTAGGTGGAAAAATGACCAAAAAGCCGAGTTAAAGAATTCTATAAATATGAATCTTAGGGCTGAAAAAACTCACGAATTCTCAAAGCCTAGATACACTTATAAACCTACCATATCAAGCCTGGTTGATAGCAACAACAATATCAGAAGCTAGAATCATAAATTGCTCAAGAAAAGGTGCAAACCCTAGTTCATAAATTTCTTTATGATCTTATGTTAGATTTGTTGTTTAGATGTTTAGAATATTGTATTAGGATGTTAGAAAGTATTTTAGATTGGTAGAACACATTTTCATAACATCTAGATACCTTAATTAAGCGTTTTATGAAATCTGGGATTTTTGTAAAACTTGGTCTGACAGTCGAATGTAAGGCTTGTAGATTCGTGTGTGTTCATGCTTTGGTCTATTAATCGATTGGTATTTGTAGCCTGTTAGTAGGTCTTCAACATGGAAAAGAAATCAAGTTCGTTTGAACCGTAGATTTCAAGTTATAAGCTGTCAAAGTGAGTTGACCGTTCACGGATGTTGGTTTTCTGGGTTTGTTTAGAAAACTCAAGAACAGTCGAACCGACTACTTTAACTGACCTGTTTAATCGTCTTCTGATTGTTAATTGTTTATGTTTTTGTTATAGATTAGTACCCTGTTATACATACTACATATCTATGATCTTCAATCGAACAAACAACTCATAGGATTACTAGAATTGTTGGTCAAAATCATTGATTGGCGTGGCCCGAAGTTTTACGGGTTTTCCGTAAAAGCGAAGAACATGATGAACAACATCTAGCTGTACTTTGACCAACCAATTTAGAGACCTTAGAGTTAAGATCCGTTCAAGTTAATGTTATATATATGTACCCTGACATATATACTACATATTACAACAAACAAAATACACATCTAATACACAGAATCGAATATATTTAAACCACAAAACCGTTGACCGGCCATGACTTCTATTCTGGGTTACCCGGAAACCCAAGAATAGCTCTGACAATAACTTTGAGCTTTTATAACATCTTGTTATGTGTAAGTTAGAGTCTAAGATTTGTTTGATATTGTACTACTGTAAGAATACTATAACACCAACACTTTACCAAACCGAAAATCATTACCAGTAGTAATTATTGAATGGTCAAAGTGATCACTCGACCACGACCAAATCACTGCCTAGAAACTCAATAACACCTAAATATTAATAAATAAATTATAAAAATTAGAAATTATTAATAAATAAATATAAATAAATATAAAAACAGTATTAAAAATTATATTAATTTATTATAATTAAATTCTGATATTTTACATAATTTTAATAATTATTTTATATTATTTTATTATTATTAAGAGTTTACTTATTAATAAAGAAATTAGAATAACTATTTATAAATACTAAATAATTATGGAAAAATATTATTAATGATATAAAAATTATATTAAGTGAATATAAATTATTTAATAATAATACTCAATGTTTTTGTAAAATTTTAGGTAAATATTAATTACTTATAAATAGAAATAAATGATTTAAAATCATTTAAGGGATAAATAAGTATTTGAAATAGTTTAAAAATTCTAAAAAGGTATTATAATGGATAAATAAATTTTATAAATAAAATTTAGTCCTTATGACAAGGGTATTAAATACTAAACCCTATTCAAATCTAACTCGATATTAAATAAATGTTATAATTGAATATTGTTATCAATATTAACGTGTTAGATTTATTTATATGAATATCGTAGGTACTTATTAATGTTTGAATAGCATAACTTGACTGATCTATGCTCAGGCAAGTTTCTTATACCCAAGTTATTACTTTCGCAAGTTCTCTATCCTTAAATCTCTTATAAAGCAAATTTCTTAAACCCTGCTTATTTATTGGACAAGATTTTTATCTTGATATGTTGTTGATATAATACACCTACAATTGAATTATCTTCTTATTGAAAAGTTATTGCTATAGTTCCAGCATAACTAAGAAATGAATTGTTTATCCATATGATATTGTTTATTGAGTATAAACTGATGTGTCAAACCAAATTGTTTTGGTAAGACAATCTTATACTGAAGTTGAGTATCCCGTAAGGGAGCGAAGTTTAATCAATTCATATATTGACAGTAGTTTTAGTGCACCTCGAGCACTATAGGTGATATGCATAATCCTAGGATGTTGAATAGGCTGATCCCCTATCTCACATCTGAACAAAATTTTAAGTCTTTGTGACTGACATAAATAAGAAAAATTCCAGAAATGGTGAAGTTAAAAATCCAGAAATGGAAACAACTATCAGTTGAAATTTGAATTGTTATATTTCTTCAAATTTAGTTGAGATCCTTGGGAACTATTTAGCTGAGTGAGGGTATTAATTGCATGGACTGTTCATGTTGTTATTAATACTCTGGATTTCAGATAAGTAGTTACTATCGATACGATAGTATAAATTCGTTGGTTTAAACTATACATCTGGGTGTGGGTATTAGTAATATAGAATGTTCATGATATTACTAGTACTCTAAATTTCGCATAGATAGACTCTAGTCACAGATACAGTTCATATATTCAAGTGAGGGTATCCAAACACAGTAATAATTCTCTTGATAATTACCAATTGTTATGGGATACTGTGAATCTTGAATCTATGAGAATTGTATCTGATAGTCCCTCTATTTAATGTAATCTTATAATCAGATACCATGGGTGTATAGATTTAAAAGCATTATTTTGATTTTCTGTAAACACCATATCAGATACTGTGGGAGTATAGATATGCGGGCGTTACACATTGCGTAACTCTCGACACAAGCAGTCCGAAGAAGGTCATATATACCTCGTTCGGATTCTCGGATTGAAGTTCTGTAAGTTCGAGCGGACATTATAGTTCATGAATGTACGAACTTCGAGACGACGGGACCCATGGAACCGGGAGACGTCAGGCGTACCATGAGTGCATCTATGCATTGCAGCAGTACACTGCGACTCCCCCCTCTATACATAGAGGGCTTGGGGTAGCCATTTTAAAAAAAAAAAGAGGAAGCCCTGTCCAATTTGCTCTGTACACACCCTATATTGAGTGTTTCCTCATTTTAAACACCTGTTAGCCCACATACAGTTATACATTTACCGGCGGGAGCTAAGTGTTTATCGATTTAGTGTTATAGAAGCTTGCATTAGCAGCCTACTATAAGCCTTGTTACACTCTATAAAGCCTTTCTCTTCATATTTGCACACACTATTCTACACATTGAGAGTCGTGTTGTGTGCGTATGCCCAGACTTCGGTCCTTGGTTTTCATTTCTATCTGTATATATATACTTATATATGTATATATTTTTATATGGACTAACATTATCGAGTTATGCCTCGATTGAGCCTAGACTTATGTCTGGAGCGTTTAATTGCTTATATATATATATAATTGTTGTCAGACATATCTGATGAGCCTGGATTTTACATTCGGAGCGTTTATTGCTAATATATATATATATATATATTGTTGTCAGACATATCCGATGAACCTGGATTTTATATCCGGTGCGTTTAGTACTTATATATATATATATATATATACATTTCGTCCTGCCTAGAGTTTACTTCGTGGCAGTTGATAGCATTTATTACTTTATTTACATTTTTGATCCCCCATGGAGTTCCTTTGTGGTAGTTGATCATGCGCACACACACACACACACATATTTATTTATTTATTTATTTACACCTTTTATATATATATATATATATATATATATATATATATATATAACTTCTTACTGCTTGCCATACAAACTGCAGTATCATGTGAGCCTAGGATTCATGTGATCACAGATTTAGTCTACTGAATCTAGATTCGGTTCCCTTGATTGACTTTTTCAGCTGTAAGCAGCTTGTACATTATTTACAGTGTACGGATTTCCTTGGATGGTTGTTATGCCCATATGGAGTTCGGAACTGCTGTATATTATTTTCTCGAAGAAGCCTCGCATCTCGAAAATAAAAGAAAACAAGCCGAACATTTAATAATAAAATGGAAGTACGAAAACGTCTCAATTCCTATTGAGCACATGGTTTCAAAAACCTCTTTTTATAAAACTTCATTGCTATATGCTGGTTAAAACTAAATTTTTCTATAAATTTAAACCTTGTGTATATAGGTCCGAACGAGGCCTCGCACTACTTTTAAATAATTGTACATTGATCTACACATACACATTCATATAACAGTTTCTTTGAGAAGTGGCGGTCACCGTGGCAACACAGATGTCGGGGGGTGCCTAACACCTTCCCTCCACATAATCAAGCCCCCGACCCTAATAAATCTCGGTTTCATAGACCCGTTTAGTAGTGTCAGATCACTGGGTCAATGTGCAAACCTTTTCGGTTGCGTTGGTGCAACCAGTTAAAAACACCAACTTGCGACTCTTAAAGTCAAATCGTCGACATTACACATGTCGGACCTTTTTCACTTATTTTTTCAAACAAATCTCACATTAACATGAGAACACCAAAGAACAAGTAACGAAAAAGGACATCTAAAAATCCCGACGTCGACAGGTAGCGACTCTGCTAGGGACTCCAGTAAGAGGGCTTAAGCCACTATTACAAGCTTTTCAAAATTGTTATATGCTTGTGTGTGAATGTTGCATTTACATTTATGATGAATGTGTACTAATGCATTTTATTTACTGCACTACTAAATATCTATCTGTGATATTAGTGCTTCGTATATGTCATCATTTTGCATAAACGGTGAGACACGTTGTATGTGAATGTATGTTGTGTGGTTCTTCCACCAGGAGGCTATCATGTCGGTGTTTGATTACTTGACTCATTGGAAGACTAATTCCAATGAGGCTCAAGAAAGGCACCACCCAGATTTGCTCCAGTTGAAAGACCAGATTAACATCACGTCAAGTAGATTTCGATGATCTGGGAACCTTCATGCCAAAAAGCCGCGACAGTAACCCTAAGATAGGTCAACCTCTGATAAACTAAACGCGGAGGAAAGTCTCTTTATGCTTTCCATTTTCAATTACTTGTAAAAAGCATTTACTTGTAATTTCATTCCATGATCATCTATATGTAATGGAAAATATGAAGAATATCTGTGCATATATAACATGTTATCAAATTAACAACCGTTTTTGCAAGACCATATTCCTAAAACGGGCACATCATGATAACATTTACATTATCCCTAAGAATAAACTACATAAGTCTTTTGTAGGGAAGTAATTGGGCCTTTTACCCACTCAAAATCCAAAAAGGCCACGAGCCTACAGTCAATCATGTCGTCTGACCAGTCTAATCCTGTTTCTCGAGAAGAATTTAACGGATTAAGTAAAAAAATCACAGACTTAGTTGTTCTGCTGAAAGAATTGCATCAGTCTACTCAGGGTACAAAGATACCTACACATATAGAATCCTCTACACCAGGGGGAGCCCAAGGTTTGGAAAAAATAATTCCAGAACCTTAGTTGGATACGACCAACAAAGACCACGAAAACACCCATCTCAAAGGAGATCCAGACACCGGTGATATCAGGAAGAAGGTCCTCCAAATGGAGGAAACTATCCGTGTTCTCAAAGGGATTGGAACAGATGGAAGTGTTTCATATGCTGACCTTTGCATATTCCTTAGTGTTCATTATCCAGAGAAATTCAAAACCCCTGATTTTGAAAAGTATGATGGATTAGGGGATCCTTATACACATTTTAAAGTGTTCATTGGAGAACTTGGATCTTATGCGAAAAATGAAAAGCTCAGGATGCAGCTGTTCTAGAAAAGTCTGACAAGAGAAGCCCGTTCATGGTATAGCAGATTAGACAACTTAAAGATCCATAGCTGGGAAGAGCTAGCTCACGCCTTCCTCACTCAATACATTTTTCAATCTCAGATGGCTCCTGACCGGTACCAAATTACCAAGGTCAAGAAACAGTCGAATGCGTCATTTAGAGAGTATGCTCAAAGGTGGAGGCACCTTGCTACTCAAGTTATTTCGTCCATGATGGAATCAGAAATGGTCATGACTTTCATAGATATACAGGAAGCTCCTTTCTATGAGAGAGTTTTAGCTGGTATTGGAAAACCATTCTCTGAAATGATTAAAAACAGAGAGATGGCTGAAATGAGATTGAAGTCTGGTAAGATTCAAGACCTAGCTGCTCTTAAAGCCGTTCTTGAGCACATCCAATCCGGGTCTTATGGAAACAACCCATTGAGGGTCCATAAAAAGAAAGAGGAGGATGTTTCCATGATACTACAAGGACAAAAAGGCAGTCAGAACATGCCTATACAGAGGAGAAATTACTTCCCTTATCAAACACAGTCTTCAAACCCTCCATTGACTAAGAATGGAGAAGCAAAGTGACCTCGAACTTTCACACCCTTAGGGGACTCGCTCGAGAATATTCTTGATCTTCTAACTACTCAGAAGAAAATCACACGTTTGCTTCCACTAGCCAACCCTAATGGGAAGGGTTTTAATGATACTCAGAAGTGTGTTTATCATGCCGAAGCACCTGGTCATAATACTCAAGATTGTTGGGCCTTGAAACACAAGATCCAAGATTTGATAGACAATGGTGAGATTGTAGTCACCAAACTAGATCAACCTCATGTGCAAGACAACCCCCTTCCTCAACACAAAGAAGAAGAGGTCAACATGATCAGTTGGAGTACTGGACAGAATTTCAGTTTTAATGGCGAGCCATCTCAGAACATCAAAGACAGTGTTGATAGATGGGATTATGCAAATTTTAGTTTATTATGGAACGAAAGATGAAAGTTCTTTGCAAACAAATTAAGCAATTGGCAGAACTGGTGACCCATTAGCATCAAGTCACACGCCAATTAATCAGGCAGGAGCATGCCTATCTCCTTATGTTTGTTATGAATACTCCACCATCACCTTCAAAAAGGAAAGCTATGGAGGATAAGGTTGCAAAGAGAGCAAATGTTAAAGCCCATCGGGATTTTTCCAATCAGAGGGAGTTCACCTATCTGGGCCAACCTATGGAGGAAATATTTCAAATGTTATTCAATGAAGGAAGAACTACCTCCCTTCTGCCTCTAATCAATCCCCGTTCAAGGCAGTTCAACTTCGATGGAGTATGTCAATATCATTCGTATTCTAACGGTCACAACACACACGAATGATGGGCACTTTGCCATCTCATTCAAAATCTGTTTGATAGCGGTGTCCTGCAAATGGCATATGATAAAACTGTGCAACTTGAAGGTGGGAATACATGTCCTACTAAATGGAAGGAATCAGTAGCAGTTATATCCGATGAGGATGATGAGACTGTCAAAGCATTTCCCATACAAGCAATTCAACTCAAAGGAGCTAATAATCCTTTGAAAGTGGCCGCACCAAAGCCAATTTCTTTACCTTTCAGACCACAATATCCTGTTGTCAGCTTACACAAAGTTCCATGGAATTATGGAGAAGCTGAAGGATCTATATCTCATATTACTGCTACAGTGTCGAAGGAAAATCCACTGTATCTTCCTCAGAGGGTGATGAAGCCTGCCATTATAGCAAAGGGGAAGATTCTGTGACGCCCCCAAATTCAGGTATCTTCCAACCCGACAGATGGTGCTACACTGTACCTATAACTATACAATCATTCCATTGAAATACAACATAATGAATGTAACTACTATCTTCTTATTACAATCAAAGTATAATCCTTCCCAGGTTCATAAACCGATTACATTGTTCGTTATTCATAATGTATAATACATACAAACATACTAATCTATTACACAATGGCTAAGCATCCATCTTAGCTTTGCCCTTATCTCTCTTAGCATTCTCAGTACGTTCATCCTTAACCTCAGCCATATAATTCATGCAAGAAGTGAGCATAACAAGCTCACAAAGTTTTAACAAAGGATAACAATAATACCGCATTCGTGAATTATATGACAATTCCTACATAATACTCATTCGTTAAACGTATTAACATTTCATAATTGTTTCATAATACTTGAAAAGGATATCACAACACTAAGGCAAACTCACGTTCCCATCGAATAATTGATGAAAAATACTTTTGTTTGTTCATAGACAAACCTTACATTCACATTCGTACCAATCACTTAGCATATGATAGCGTTAACATTTCTATATAGAAAGATATGAATATCAATCAATCTATATCTTACGAGTAGTCTAGCCGAGTTAAATCTGGCATTGACCCTATCTTTAAAACCAGTTGTGCAATTCAGTACAATGAATCACATAAAACTTGGCTAACTTGAAAGTTAGACAAGCGTTAAGAAAACTTGACTTTCAGTGTCTTCAAATAACTTCATCGACTGACCACAGGCTTTACAGAATCTACATGATATATTCACATAGCACACTATAATTGGTTATCAAACAATTATTCACATTGTTCCTACCAACTTCTTTCTCTACTATGTCTTTATTAACTTAATATTATTATTAAAGTCAACTTTACTTATTACCCGTAGTCCCGGCTTATTAACCATCTTACATTATTAATCGGACTCTATCATCATTATTGAAGTACCAAAGTTATTTACCGATTAGGGTTCATCGATAACACTTTATGTTCTTTGTTCATAACTTACTAACATACATTAAATTCCTAAGTTTCAATACCATACACCTTAGTATAGGTATTATAGGAATAGTCTTAGTACATTCATTGAGTATATAAACTCAACTCATGTAGGTCTCGGAACAACTAAAGTTCAAAACCTAGCTTTCTGGCAAAATCCCTGCACCCGCGCCGTGGCGTGACCTACTAGTTCAAGACTAGCGGTGCGACGCCAATTTCTAGTAGCCAGGTCTCGGCGTTGCGGCGTGAGACTTCCCTCTATAAGTGGCGCTGTGGTGCCATTTAGTAGTAGTCAACTACACTGTGTTGGCGCTGCGGCACGACATTTAACACACTATCTGGTGCCGCGACGCCAGACCTCAGTACCACGAAAATTCCATAGATAAAATTTTTAGTGAGTTTCTCGGAACCATAACTTCTTCGTTATAGGTCCGATTTGGACCGTTCAAAAGCCTACACGTCATAAATGATATACTCTACGTGTTCATATAAGAATTCGATACTTTCAAATCCGTTTACTCAAAATTCACTATTGAGTTCATTTTCTAAGCGTTCGTAAACGTTAATGAGCGTTCAATGTTCGTTTTCTTCGTTTTAAGTCGGAATCCGACGATTCTCGAACCCATAACTCTCAAATACCTTATCTCATGTGTTGACATTGAAAAACAACATTTTCAAGACTCACGACAACTTTCGACTACCAATCCAGAATTTTAACATTTTCGACGTTTAACGTCTATTTCCGTGAAATTCGCCATAACTTCGTTACTAATGTTCTCTAAACCAAATCACATGGAATACTCAACAATCAAGTATTGATGGAGTTCAATTGTTCATCAACAATCAATCTCAACAATCAATCTTTTCATGATTTAAAACTATATCAAACCTTATGATTTCTTTGATTTCATGACTTATAGAGATTGAACCTATAATAAGTCATTCTTATTCCACTATATAAGACATTCACCACCTATTTATGATTCTCCATGATAAAAGAAAACCACAAGAGATGGAACTACTATTAAGGAATATTACCTTAACGATCTTTGTGTGCTTGATAAACTTCTAATGAAAAAGCTTCAAGGTAGAAGAATGATTTAAGTCTAGCTCTTTTTCTCTCTCAAATATATTAGTTGAGTCTTGGAAAAACATCAAATGGCCAACTCTAGCTTTCTATTTATAAACAAATGAAATGGAGGGCAAATTGGACAATACACCACCACCTCCTTACTATTCAACACTTTGTCACCATGTAAAATACTTGGTGACCAAGTGTTATACTTGTCTTGCACATGAAGTGGCCGGCCCACCACCCCATGGGTCATCCCCATGGGTTGCCCCATGGGTTTTACCCATTCGATGACCCACCGGTTCGATCCACGGTTCGGTTTTCTTGTATTGGGCTTAACCAATCTAACATTGGGCCTTGACTTAGGCTTAAAACTATAATCCCTTGGGATTGCTCATTCAATTGATTGGACTAAACATAATCCAACCCAAATGAATTAACATTAAGTCTTAACTTAATTCCATAATACGAATCGTATTCTATACGTATAATTCACGTATTCTCTCCGTATAATACTCATACTATAATCATATTGTACTTCGTATTAACTCATCATATTATACGTAGATACTAAATAGTATCATAATTTTATAACACCTGCTTTAACTATAACGCAATTCATTCTACGCATTTCATTTCCTTCTCAGAAATCAATATACTCAACCCTTAGGTTTTAAGTCCGCAGGCGAAAACTTCGTTTGCCATAAATGAAATATTATCAGATATTTCATCTTATCTCGATATTCTATCATTATGCGTTTCTCAGAATTTCAAAATAATTCCCCAAACAGAAATGAATAAATAGTGTTTTTACAAAAAAAATTCGAAAAACATTTATTTTCGTCTTGGAAATTCTAATCAATTAATTCTAGCACGTAGCCAGATTACTAACCACATTAGCACATTCTAAGTCATAGAACGACCTTTACATAGCTTACTCACAAAATAAATCAATTAAATTTATTTAATTCACATAATCAAATAAAAATTTAATTGTCATAAAAATCCTATTTTCTCGTGCATTACATTCTCTCCTCCTTATAAAGATTCTGTCCCCAGAATCTAGCTTACAATTACATAAACAAATGAGGAAAATCTTCCTTCATTTTACTCACGAGTTCCCACGTTGCTTCTTCAGCATTGTGGTTTCTCCATAACACCTTCACTGAAGGTATTACCTTATTTCTTAATACTTGTTCCTTCCTAACAATAATTTGAATCAGAAGTTCCTCATATGATAACTCTTTCTCAATCTGGATAGATTCATAGTCTATTACGTGTTTATAGTCTGGTTTATAAGGACGCAACATAGACACATGAAACACATTATGAATGCGTTCCATTTCTAGAGCTACTTCATAAGCCACCTCTCCTACCCTTCTTAAAAACTCAAAAGGTCCTACAAACCTTGGACTTAACTTCCCTTTCTTTCCAAAACATATCTTCCCCTTCCAAGGTGATTCTTTTAAAAATACAAAAGATCCTACATTGAATTCTCTCTTCTCTTTGTGAGGATCTACATACTTCTTCTGCCTATCTTGGGCCGCTACCAATCGAGCACGTATTATCTTCACCATGTCTGCCGTTTGCTGTGCCATCTCAGGTCCCAACATCTGACGTTCACCCACCTCATCCCAACATAATGGAGTTCAGCACTTCCTCCCATACAATGCTTCGTAAGGCGGCATGCCTATACTAACGTGAAAACTATTGTTGTATGAAAATTCCACCAATGGTAGATATTTGTCCCAACTCCCTTTGAAATCCATAACACAAGATCTTAACATATCTTCGAGCGTTTGAATTGTCTGTTCACTCTGACCATCCGTCTGAGGATGATACGCCGTACTCAATCTTAACTGTGTTCCCATTTACTCTTGCAAACTCCTCTAAAAGTTCGATGTGAATCGTAGATCACAATCTGACACAATTGAAACAGGTACTCCATGTCTGGAAATAATTTCATTGACATACAGCTTAGCTAACTAATCTAGGTTATACCTAACTCCTATTGGTAGAAAATGAGCTGATTTCGTCAATCGATCCACTATCACCCAAATAGCATTGTATCATTTCCTTGTTGTTGGAAGTCCCACCACAAAATCCATTGTGATGTGCTCCCATTTCAACTCTGGAATTTCTAACGGTTGCAACAACCCACTAGGTCGTTGGTGTTTAGCCTTAACTTTTTGACAAGTGAAGCACCTACTAACGTATTCTACTATCTCCCTTTTCATGTTCAGCCACCGAAAGTTCTAACGAAGGTCTTGATACATCTTCGTACTACCGGGATGTATCGAGTACCTCAAACTATGAGCCTCCATCATTATTTCTTCCTTTAATTCGGAATCATTTGGAACCAAAATTCTTCCTTCAAAACGAAGTAATCCCTCCTTATCGAGGTTATACTTAGTCTTCTCTTCATCTTCTATCCTCTTCTGTATCTTCCTGCATTCCTCGTTACTCAATTGTACTCCCCTAACCCGTTCAACTATGGTCGGTTGGGTTTCCATGGAAAATAACATTTCCACCGCTTCCTCCGGTAACTTAACTTCTAACTCCATTCTTGCCATCGCTGTTATCAACTCATTCTGAGTTGTTAACATTGACAGTTTCTCTCTACCCTTCCTACTTAGCGCATCGGCTACTACATTTGCCTTTCCTAGATGATATAAGATATCATAGTCATAATCTTTTATTAACTCTAACCACCTTCTCTGTCTCATTTCCTCTCTTACGTGAAGATATATCGAGACTTGATGGTCGTGTATATATATCTCAGACTTCTCACTATACAGATAATTCCTCCATATCTTCAAGGGAAAAACTACAGCTTCCAATTCCAGATCATGAGTAGGATAGACCTTTTCATAATCCTTCAATTGACGTGATGCATTGGCAATGACCTTGCCATGCTGCATGAGCACGCATCCCAGTCCTTTATGCGAAGCATAGCTATACACTAAAAAATTCCTTGTATTGTCTGGTAAAGACAATATAGGTGCCTCACTTAACCTCTTCTTCAACTCCTGAAAACTGTTATCACATTTTTCAGTCCACACATACTTCACCGAATTCCTTATCAGATTCGTCAACGGAGTAGCTATCTTAGAAAAGTCCGGAATGAACCTTCTATAGTATCCCGCTAACCCTAGAAAACTCTGAACTTCAGTTGGCGTTTTCGGTTGCTCCCACTCATTAACTGCTTCTACTTTTGCTGGATCCACGGAAATTCCATCTTTATCAATATCATGTCCTAGAAACTGCACTCTCTCGAGCCAAAATTCACACTTTGTGAAATTCGCATACAACTTTTCCTTCCTTAGTGTTTCCAACACTATCCTTAAATGTTCGGCATGATCTTCTGACGTCTTTGAATAGACTAGAATATCATCAATGAAAACTACGACGAACTTGTCCAAATATTGTTTGAACACTCTGTTCATCATATCCATAAATGCGGCTGGTGCATTAGTCAACCCAAACGACATCACTAGAAACTCGTAATGACCATAACGAGTTCTGAACGCCGTCTTAGGTACATCCTCCTTTCTCACCTTTAACTAATGATACCCCGTGCGCAAATCTATTTTAGAAAAATACTTTGCCCCTTTCAACTGATCAAATAGATCATCGATCCTGGGAAACGGGTATTTATTCTTAATCGTTAACTTGTTCAACTCTCGATAGTTAATACAAAGTCTTACCGACCCATCCTTTTTCTTTACAAACAATACTAGTGCTCCTCAAGGAGACACACTTTGTTTAATTTACTTTCTATCTAATAGTTCTTGTAATTGAACCATCAACTCCTTCATCTTAACTGACACCATTCGATATGGTTCCCTTGAAACTGGTGTTGTTCCCGGTAACAGATCAATTACAAACTCAACCTCTCTGTTCGGTGGAATACCCGGTAACTCCTCTGGAAATACATCCACGAACTCTTGCACTACAGGTATCTGGTCCAAGGATGTTCCCACTCTTTGGGTATCCACAACATGGCACAGTTAACCTACACACCCTTTTCTCAACATATTACTAGCTTGTGTCATCGACAGACAACAAGAGCGTCTCTGTGATTTACTACCGAAGAACACTACCTTAGTTTTCTTAGAAAGCCGAAGGTTTAATTTTTTCCTATGGGAATCTATTATTGCCTTATGGTTAATCAACCAATCCATACCAAGAATTACATCGAATTTTATCAACCTTATCGGTACCAAATCTACCGATAACTTATTCCCTCTAATATCTACGCAACAATCCTTATGAATATGTTCAATGGGGATTATCTCTTTGTTTGCTACCTTAACGTCTAAAGGTATTGGGAACTTCTTAGGGATTAAACCTAATCGCTTAGAAAATTCACATGCTATAAAAGAACAAGTAGCACCCGAGTCAAATAACACATAAGCATTTATCCCATTGACCAGAATGATACCTGCTACCACATCAATTGATGCAACCGCATCTTGGACAATCATATTAAACGTACGGGCCGAGGGTCTACCCACTGATGGTGTTGGTCCAGTAATGGCTAATTTACCACTACCAGAACCCTTATTTCCCTCTAAACCTTTCTTCGGGCAATTTCTTGCCATGTGGTCCAAGGACCCACAGACAAAACACCCCTGGTTCTTCTTAGGGTTAGGATAGTTGGGTGACAAATGTCCCTCCTGCCCACAGTTGTAACACACTGATTTCCCCTTTAAGTAGACTCCCATGTGAGTCTTTCTGCATGTCTTGCATGCCTCCGTCCTCCGCTTACGATCTCCCTGCTTTACACCAGTATTCCCAGGGTTGAAGCTCTTCCTCTTAGGCAAATTGCCGCTTTCGCTGGCAACTTCAACCTTACTACCTCCTTCCAACTTACACTTATTCTTCCACTCTTTGTGGTACTGAGACAAAGCCTCACCACCACCTTCAGCTATTATCGCCTTTTCTAGAATGGTCCCGTAGGAAGCACTCTAAAAAATTGATATTCTACTGTAGATCCAGGGTTTTAAGCCCTGCTCAAACCTGTGCGCCTTTCTCTCTTCTGTATCCACCTGATGTGGAGCAAACCTCGCCAATTCATTGAATTTGGCAGCATACTGGGAAACAGTCATATCGCCCTGCTTAAGTTCTAAGAACTTAATCTCCATCCTACATTGCATGCTAGTAGGGAAATAGTTCTCAAATAACACCTTCTTAAACTGTTCCCACGTAACAGCTTTTGTCCTAGCCCCACCCTGGTGAGCCTCCCACCAGTAGTTGGCTTCTCCCTTCATCATGTAAGTCGCAAAAGAGGTCTTTTGTGCCTCACCTATGTTTGTAATCACAAACGCCTTCTCAATCTCTTTCACCCATGTTTGGGCTTCTAATGTGTCCGTCATTCCTCGGAACTCAGGAGGACCCACAGTCTTAAATTCCTTAAAGGTAGTTGTTCTTACTACCCCAGGAGCTACAGGAATCCCTCCCCCAACTTGATTAAATGCAGCCGTTAATAAATTAACGAACTCTTGCATAGGGTTATTAGGACCCCCCTGATTCTCATTATGAGACTTGGCCTCTTGGTTACGTTGCCTCCTTCTTGGCAGCATAATTCTGATTTAATAAATAAAGTTTCGTTATTATTTATCTAACTACTCGGTTATCATTCTCAAACAACAACAACTCATACCACAACAAGCACATTAAATAAAAACTTCATTATATTAATATGCTTTCATAGTCAAAACTATTTACATCATGTTCCCTTAGCCAAAAAGCTATTACATACAATCCCGCGATCTACAAAAATTGGGATTTACAAAAAGACCACCCTTTAATTATACAAAAGAGGGTTTTACGTCACTACACATATACCAAAAAGATCTAACGATCTACTAACACTGTCGAACGACATTCTCATATTTCTGATTTTCCAGTATCGACACAATATCTCGACTTATGGTATGTCGAGTCTGCCCGGACTCAATGGAATAACAAGCAATTTTCAGCTTAAAATCCTCATGAGCGCATTTGTGGATGTATGACATCCTAGCTATCTTCTGGTCTTTTTCAACCAGTTTCTTTCGAAGCTCTACAGCCTCTTCCTTATAGTCATATGCCTTATCCGTCACCATCACTTTCTCATCGTGCTCTGACTCAAAATCCGCCTCTGCAGATTCCTTCGCCTCATATAGGGTGGTTATCTCCTCATTCGTATGCGCATCACGGTCTTGTGAGATGCACATTCCTATCCAACACAGCCAGATACAATGATCTCATTGGATCCGGAGGTGTTGGCTCCTGAGTAGGTACCACCGTATTAATCGATGTTACCTCCATCTCCTCCTCCACATCTATCATCATATTTAGATATGACGTTATCCCCATTGTCTCCTTAGAGTATTGCTCCTTTGAGATGTATTCCTCAATATCCGAGTCTTCTAGAATCACTAATGGTACCTCCGCCACTGGCATATGTACTACCTCCACTTGGTTCACTGACTCTTCACTCACAACGTGAATGTCTCTATACATCATGCTATCGATCGACATCTGCAATAGCACATAACAAGTTGATTAGTACATAATACACAATAGTATAAGCATAAATCACATTTAATTTATTTAAGGTTACTTTTCATCTTTTAAATTCTTTCAGTATTAAGTTTTCTAAATACCTTATTAATTCATTCAACTCGAATTTTTTTCTTCGGACTTTACCTTCCTTACGAGGTTATTAGCCTAAGGTTCTTCCCCCCTTAAGTTTTAAAACCTAATGCTTTGATACTTGAAAAGGATTTCACAGCACTAAGGTTGTACATCCGTATTACTTACGAGCACTTCTAGGTAATCAGCCTATAGTACTCTATGTTGGTCAACACTCATTCATTAAACGTATTTATGTTTAACATTTGGCAAACTTGCGTGCCCATCGAATAATTGATGAAAAATACTTTAGTTTGTTCATAGACAAACCTTACCTTCACATCCGTACCAATCACTTAGCATAGGATAGCGTTAACATTTCTATATAGAAAGATATGAATATCAATCAATCTATATCTTACGAGTAGCCTAGCCGAGTTAAATCTGGCACTGACCCTTTCTTTAAAACTAGTCGTGCAATTCAGTACAATGAATCACATAAAACTTGGCTAACTTGAAAGTTAGACAAGCGTTAAGAAAACATGCCTTTCAGCGTCTTCAAATAACTTAATCGACTAACCACATCCTTTACAGAATCTAAATGATATATTCACATAACACACTGTAATTAGTTATCAAACAATTATTCACATTGTTCCTACCAACTTCTTTCTCTTCTATATCTTTATTAACTTAATATTACTATTAAAGTCAACTTGACTTATTACCCTTCGTCCCGGCTTATTTACCATCTTACGTTATTAACCGAACTATATCATCATTAGTGAAGTACCAATGTTATTTATCGATTAGGGTTCATCGATAACACTTTGCGTTCTTTGTTCATAACTTACTAACATACAATAAATTCCTAAGTTTCAATACCATATACCTTAGTATAGGTATTATAGGAATAGTCTTCGTACATTCATTGAGTATATAAACTCAACTCATGTAGGTCTCCGAACAACTAAAGTTCAAAACCTAGCTTTCTAAAAAAATCCATGCACCCGCGCCGCGGCGTGACCTACTAGTTTAAGACTGGCGTAGCGGTGCGAGACTTCCCTCTATAAGTGGTGTTGCGGCGCCATTTAGCATTAGCCAACTACTGCTTTGTGTAACCATTGCAGTCATGGTGACATTGACATTAATCTTTATATTCAGCTGGCATGGCTGCAGACCTCGATTAGAAAAATTCCACAGATAAAATTTTTGGTGAGTTTCCCGGAGCCATAACTTCTTCGTTATAGGTTTGATTTAGTCCGTTTAAAAGCCTACACATCATAAATGACATACTCTACGCGTTCATATAAGAATTCAACACTTTTAAATATGTTAACTCAAAATTCACTATTGAGTTCATTTTCTAAGCGTTCGTAAACGTTAATGAGGGTTCAATGCTCGTTTTCTTTGTTTTAAGTCGGAATCCGACGATTCTTGAACCCACGACTCTTAAATACCCTATCTCACGTGTTGACATTGAAAAACAATGTTTTCAAGTCTCATGGCAACTTTCGACTACCAATTCAGAATTTTAACGTTTTCAACGTTTAACGTCTATTTCCGTGAAATTCGCCATAATTTCGTTACTAATGTTCTCTAAGACAAATCACATGGAATACTCCATGGACTTCATATCTACATCCTAACCAAGCAAGATGCACATTTTACGTATTGATGGAGTTCAATTGTTCATCAACAATCAATCTTTCATGATTTAAAACTATATCAAATCCTATGATTTCTATGATTTCATAACTTATAGAGATTGAATCTATAATAAGTCATTCTTATTCCACTATATAAGATATTCACCACCTATTTATGATTCTCCATGATAAAAGAAAACCACAAGTGATGGAACTACTATTAAGGAATATTACCTTAACGATCTTTGTGTGCTTGATAAACTTCTAATGAAAAAGCTTCAAGGTAGAAGAATGATTTAAGTCTAGCTCTTTTTCTCTCTCAAATATATTGGTTGAGTCTTGGAAAAACATCAAATGGCCAACACTAGCTTTCTATTTATAAGCAAATGAAATGGTGGGAAAATTGGACAATACACCACCACCTCCTTAATATTCAACACTTTGTCACCAAGTAAAATACTTGGTGACCAAGTGATATACTTGTCTTGCAAACCAAGTGACCGACCCACCACCCCATGGGTCATCCCCATGGGTTGCCCCATGGGTTTTACCCATTCGATGACCCACCGGTTCGATCCACAGTTCGGTTTTCTTGAATTGGGCTTAACCAATCAAACATTGGGCGTTAACTTGGGATTAACACTATAATCCCTTGGGCTTGCTCATTCAATTGATTAGACCAAACATAATCCAACCCAAATGAATTAACATTAAGTCTTAACTTAATTCCATAATACGAATCGTATTCTATACGTATAACTCACGTATTCTCTCCGTATAATACTCGTACTATAATCGTATTGTACTTCGTATTAACTCATCGTATTATACGTAGATACTAAATAGTATCATAATTGTATAACACCTGCTTTAACTATAACGCAATTCATTCTACGCATTTCATTTCCTTCTCGGAAATCAATATACTCAACCCTTAGGTTTTAAGTCCGCAGGCGAAAACTTTGTTTTCCATAAATGAAATATTATCAGATATTTCATCTTATCTCGATATTCTATCATTACGCGTTTCTCGAAATTTCAAAATAATTCCCCAAACAGAAATGGATGAATAGTGTTTTTACGGAAATTTTTCGGAAAACATTTATTTTTGTCTTGGAAATTCTAATCAATTAATTCTAGCACGTAGCCAGATTACTAACCACATTAGCACATTCTAAGGCATAGAACAACCTTCACATAGCTTACTCGCAAAATAAATCAATTAAAATTATTTAATTCACATAATCAAATAAAAATTTAATTGTCATAAATATCCAATTTTCTCGGGCGTTACAGATTCCCATGGAGAGGATTGAAAAATTCCTCCGCACTATGGGACATAATGAAGCCAAGGTGGTTTTAAGCTTAAGAGAAGCTCCACATCATATATCAATATTGGACTTGGTTTTCTCTTCCAAGGATCACCGGAAAATTTTATTGAAGGTTTTGGAAGAAGACTACTTACCAAAATCAGTGGATGTGGAAAAATTTCAACATATGGTTGATCACATTTTAAACAAAAATTGTATATCCTTCACTGATGATAATATACCTCCCGAAGGGACCGGTCATTACAAGCCATTGCACATCATAGTTTTGTCCTCTGGGTATATGTTAGCTGGAGTGTTGATAGATAGAGGTTCATCTATGAATATCTGTCCTTATGCCACCTTGGTGAAGATGAATGTCAATCTCAAACGGATCCAAAGAAGCCATATGGTGATCCAAGCTTTCAATGTATCTCGGCGAAATTCCGTCGAAAAGATTAAGCTACCAATTGATATTGGTCCAAATACATTCAATGTATCCTTCCACCTCCTCGAGATAGACTCAGGATACAACCTGCTATTAGGGAGACCATGGATACACATGGCTGGAGCCGTTCCCTCCACATTACATCAACAACTCAAGTACATTGTCAACAACAGTCTAGTCATTGTCAACGCTGAGCCGGAGTATCCTGAACAAGGAGATTTGCCAATCATCAGTTTCAACTCTGAAGTTGAGCCGGCCAGTTTTCATACTTTGGAAGTGAGTAACACTCAATATCAACCTATTAGAGCATCACTTCCCATACCCAAGATTTCAGCCGAGGTTATGTCGGCCACTCAAGAAATGATGTCATTGGGTCATCATCCTGGACAAGGGCTTAGTAAAAATCAGCAGGGTATTAAGCACCCTATTCAAGTGTCCAGTCAGATTGGGACAACCTGACTAGGCTATTCTGCCAGTTCCCGTCATAGGAATCCTCATAAGCACAATCAGGTTCCTCAAGCTTCCGCCACATGGCGATGTTTTCCATCTGCACCACATGAGCTAATACAGTCTCCAGTAAAGGTGCCAGCCCATGTTATGGCTATGCTGTTTCCTAAACTAGTATCATTCAAAGTAAGAGAGGTGTTGATTCCCTATCCCGAAGTGGAAGAAAGGGAACGTAAACGCAAATATGACATCGCTTCGATGATGTCCGGCATACGCGTCATTGTTCATGATGAACATACAAACAGATATATACCAGACGATGATTACCCAGATGTCATGGTTATCATTTGGGAGAAGGAGGACAATGACAATCCCTCCATCACTGCATTCCATAGGGACTTTGCCCTTAACAATTGGAATAGTACTCCATGCATTGGTCGACGAGGGTAAAACGGGCAGAAAATCCCTCTACCTTGTAGATAACTTTAATTGCTTAATTTTCTATACAGTATTAGCAGTTATTTTATCAGTACATGCTAACACTTTGTATAATTAAATAGTTTCATATATTAAGTGAAAGAGTCTTTTGATTTCTGGACTCTGGATGTAGATGTGCATGTATTTGTTGATGATGTGCCTTCTCTCCACAAGGGTTGTACCTTTAATGCAAAGTTGGACTAAGACTTGATGGACATACAAGAGGACATTCAGACACCTCGGGAGATTAAGGAATGGGTTGCAGATAAGCCTAAACCCAACCTTGACCAAACCATTTCATTCAATATTGGAACCTTAGAAAACCCTAAGCTAATCCAGATTGGTTCAGACCTCACCCCAAACAAACGGAATGCCATGGTTGTGCTATTAACCCAATTCCAAGATATGTTTGCATGGTCTCATGAAGACATGGTGGGTTTGTCCACTGACATTGTTCTTCATCGCCTTCCCATTAAAGAAGGATTCAAGCCAGTTAGGCAGAAACTTAGGTGATTGAAACCTAAGTGGAGTTTAAAGGTAAAAGAAGAAATTATGAAACAATTTTAAGCAGGCATTATAATGGTGTCTACATATCCAAAGTGGATATCAAACATTGTTCTCGTGCCTAAACCAGGAGGAAAGGTGCGAGTTTGTGTGGATTAACGGGATCTGAACAAAGCTTTCCTTAAAGATAGCTTTCATGTGCCCGTTGTCCACATTCTCATTGACAATACTACGCAATACGACATGTACTCCTTTACGGATTGCTTCGCGGGGTACCATTTGATTATGGTTTTCATTCGGCCTCATCAATGCCGGGGCAACTTACCAGCGAGCTATGATGACTCTTTTCCACGATTTAATGCATAAAGAGATAGAGATCTATGTGGATGACATCATTGTCAAGTCCCGAAGGGAAGAAGACCACTTAGACCATCTCAAAAAGTTATTCAATAGGTTACGTAAGTACAACTTGAAGTTTAATCCAGCCAAGTGCGCCTTTGGTGTCAAATCAGGTAAGTTTTTAGGTTTCCTAGTCAACCACAAAGGTATTGAACTGGATCCTACCAAAATCCAGGCCATCAAGGAAATGCCCATTCCTCAGACAGAGAAGGAAATATGCGGATTTTCAAGAAGAATCAACTTCATTAGTAAATTCATTTCTCAACTCACAACAACCTGTGAGCCTATCTTCAAACTATTAAGGAAGAAGTCCTCCATGAAATGGAATTATGAGTGTCAAAAAGCCTTCCTTACCATTAAAGAGCAGCTGGTTAATGCTCCTGTGTTGGTACCACCTAGGGATGATGTTCCCCTATTCATGTACCTGTCCATTAATGACAATGCCATGGGCTGCATGCTGGGGCAAAAAGACGATAGAGGCAAAGAACGAGCTATCTATTACATCAGCAACAGATTCAGCACCAGTGAACACAAGTACACTCTGATTGAGAAGACTTGTTGTGCTTTGGCTTGGGCTTCCATGAGGCTACAACATTACCTCCATGGTCACACAACCCATCTCATATCCTGCGTGGATCCTCTCAAATACGTGTTCAGTAAGCCCATACTGAATTGTCGACTATCCAGATGGCAGTTGATCCTACAATAATTTGACATCGTCTATGTGATGGAAAAGTCTGTCAAAGCTCAAGGAATTGAGGATTAACTAGCCATTTCACCTGCAGGGGATTACAAACCTTTAGAAACATATTTCCCCGATGAAGGGGTAATGATAGTTCAGCAACACCATCAGTACGATGCATGCCACACATTGAAAATTTATTTTGATGGAGTTGTTAACACAGAAGGCTTTGGAGCTGGAGAAGTTTTAATATCCGGTACGGGGGAGCAGTATCCCGTCGCCGTCAAATTGTAGTTTGTCAGCACCAACAACACAGCTGAGTATGAAGGCTGTATCATGGGGCAAAAACTTGCCCGTTCAATGGGCATCAGATGGTTAACTATCTTTGGGGATTTTGAATTGGTAATCAAACAATCCCCACGAATCTATCAAACTAAAGAATTACATTTGCTGCCTTACCATCGGCAATTTTTACAGATGGCTTTGAAGTTCGAAGAAAACTCCTTTCTACAGAATCCTCGTAGTAGGAATGATTTTGTGGATGCATTAGCAACGTTGTCCTCCTTGATTCACATACCTGAGAAGGAAAACATGCCAAGCATCACATTTGCTATGCAAAAGTACCCAGTTTACGGGAACTACGTTAGAGAAGTATCAAATGAATTACCTCCCATCCACAACCCTTGGTATCAGCATATCAAGGAGTATCTACGAGACGGATCTACACCCGCTGAGGCGAGCCTAACTGAGAAGAGGCGGATCCATCGACTTGCTATGAAATTCTACCTAAGAGGAGATGCACTCTACAAAAGAGATGCAGGATTAGGTCTCCTCAGATGTCTGGACAAAGACCAAGCTCAAAGGCTCATGGATGAGGTCCATAGTGGAGTATGTGGCCCACACATGAGCGGCCGCTTACTTGTCAAGAAAATTCTCAGAACAGGACATTATTGGCATACACTCAAAGCTGTGATGATCATGTCAATAGGTGTTATCAATGCCAAATTAATGGGAATACTATCTACGCCCCTCCAAGGGAACTCCACAATATGAATTCGCCATGGCTCTTCTCAATGTGGGGAATGGACGTGATTGGGCCCATCGAGCCCAAAGCCAGTAATGGACATCGATTCATATTCACCATGATCGACTACTTCACCAAATGGATAGAAGCAGCCTCCTTCCCAAGGATTACCAAAGAAAGTCATCATTGCTTTCATCAGAAACAATGTAGTCTGTAGATATGGACAACCAGAGGTCATTGTGTCACACAATGCTAAGAACCACAACAACAGAATGATGGAGGAGTTATACAATAAATTTCACATTAAACACCTTAACTACGTCATCTACCATCCAAAGAAGAATAGTACTGTTGAAGCGGCTAATAAAAACATCAAGAAGATCATGCACAAAATGTCCGCCAATCACAAAGGATGGCCTGACCTCTTACCTCTGACTTTATTAGCCTACAAAACTTCAATGCGTACTTCCACTGGGGCAACCCCCTACTCATTAGCCTATGGGATGGAAGCAGTGCTCCCCATAGAGGTGAAAATGGAATCCCTCAGAGTGTTGATGGATGCTCAGTTGGATGAAGCCCAATGGGTACAAGACAGGTATCACCAATTGTCTCTGATAGACGAAAGGTGAACTGCAGCAATCTTCCATGGTCAGTTATATCAGCAAGGGATCGCACGATCCTACAACAGAAAAGTCCAGCTACGGCAATTTAAACAACATGACTTGTTTTCAAGAAGATCATTGACAACCAAGATCAATCTAAGGGAAAATTCGCTCCTAACTGGGAAGGCCCGTTTGTTGTCAAGGAGGTATTGACAGGAGGCGCTCTCAAACTATAGGAAATGGATGGCGATGAATTTCCACAGCTTTTCAACTCGGACACCGTGAAATGGTACTATGTCTGAAGTTACCATCAAGCAAACATCCTGGTATTGATCATCCAATCGCCAGTCATTCTGGTTTTGAACCCTATCTTTTTACAAACTCTTTTGCCCCTCAGGGAAACACACATTTCAAACCAGCAGCCTGGTTTAACGTCAGTTTAAACTTTTCTACGCTTGTAGTTTGTCCCCAAATACGGGATTAAACTTTTCACACCTGTAGTTAATCCTGAAGATGGGATTAAACTTTTCTACGTTTGCACTTTGTCCCGAATACGAGATTAAACTTTTCGCACCTGCAGTTTATCCTGAAGATGGGATTAAACTTTTCTAAGCTTACAGTTTGTCCCAAATACGGGATTAAACTTTTTTCACACCTGCAATTTGTCCCCATTATGGGATCAAACTTTCTTCTCCCCGTAGTATAGTCTGCATATGGGATTCACACTTCTCTTTGGTTGCGATTTGTCCTGAGGGGCAAACTACGTTGACCTGATCTCCCTGATACACGGGAGTACGTAGGCAACTATATTTTATATGGCCCGGTCATAATAAAAAAAAACAACAAAAACATTTCTACCTTTCTCTACAAAAACAAAAACCACAAAAACATTTCTACATCTCTCTGGCTTTCACGTTTAGAGTTGAACCTCTTACACAAGGTTCGAACTACGCAGACTTGATCTCCTCTTCAATAGGAGTACATAGGCAGCCATTTATGGTTCAGTCTAACCCCTACCAGAACAAAATTCTTGTCACACAGTACTGGGATCAACCTTCAATTCACCACATTTCATCGGCTTCAGACCAAGGGGATGGAATTATCCAACCTCTCCTCGTAAATAGGGGATTCGGTGACCATCTAAGCTGCGGTTGTGCCTCAAAGAGCAATACCAATCCATAAGAGATGGAATTAACTAGGCTTCTCACAAATACAAGTGCTGGCGACCATCTATGGTGCGGTCAATCTCAGAGAGGAAAAGCCACACTCTTATCCACATTCTATACAGATACCAGTCCCAAGACACCAAAGATGGTAGGGATACATACAGATCAATGATCAGTTCTAAAAGATCTTGTGATGGCTCAATGTCCACATATTAATGATAACTTCAGAATGCATCAAGATCACAAGGCCCTGAAGAAACAGGCAAATATCAAGCAAGTATCAAGGCATAACTAAAAGGGAAGTAAATCAAAATATATTTCTCTGCCATATATACTACTATTTGATATATACATCTGTGTTGTACATGACAAAATGGCTAAGCTAGTCTGTACAGGAAAATACAAAGCTATCTATGAATTTATGTGTATGCAGACTATCAGATCTAACATAGCATCCCTCTCTGAAGACGGAGTTAAATCTACAAGCTCCTGCCCAATGGTATCTACACGAGCTAGTAGATCAGAGGCTAACTTCATGGTGACATGATGCTCATCAATGTATGCACTCATGTCGGCAAGGATGCCAGTCGTATAGGATCTCACTGAAGTACTGTCTGCAATGGCCACATCCCTAGTAGATAGGGCGGCATCCTGCTCCACAATCAATGCATCCCTGGCTGATCTAGCCTCATCCCTCTCTAATAGAGCGGTGTCTCTCCCACCAAGAGCTGTCAACATCGCGGCCCTAGCTTGATCTATCTCATAGGTCATCAGATGTAAGCTCTGCTCCAGATGCTGTGCTGAATATTGAGTAACAGTGGCACTCGGGATGGGAGAATCCATCACAAATGTCGGCAGCCTAGCAGTCAAGTCCCCATCAATGGGAATGTTAGCCTCCTCCATAGGCTCCTCATCGTCAGAATCAATATCCTGCACTATGGATACTACCATAGCTGATGCAGTCTCTGTCTCCATCCATGCTGAATACTCTGCAAACTAACCCGGATGACTGATAGAAAAATTAACTATCTCTCGCTGATCCCAACAGGCATACAACCTGGATCTATCCGCTGATGATAAATGGCGAGAAGCAAAACGCTAAATCACTGCCCCCTCATATAGGTGGAAATCCTGAAACTGGTCAAACTGACACATCACGGCCAGTGGGTGGTAGGTGATCATCCCTCTCAAATCAGCTAGAGGAAGATAATACATGCCCGGAGCATGAGTAATGAAGTTGTAGGGTCAGCTAAGCCCTATACACAGCAATATAGCGAACGGATCTCCAATCCCTGCCAGAAAAGGTGACCAAGAGGCAGCATCTGTACACTCCGCTGGCTAGAAGGAGTACGACATCGCTATATCATAGGTGAAATAATATCCATGCCGTCTAAATGTGTCAATCAGTCCCAAGTGTGACATAAACCACACGTACAACATGACCGAGCTGCCTATGAACACTCCTGCCGGATAAGTGCAACAATATGTGGCTGACCTCAGAGTCTCTGCCATAATCATCGGTAGGATGGTGTGACCTTCCCTGAGAGCTCTCACCGCCATAATGACACCGATATCCAACTCATCCATGTACAGTGGCATGTAGACATATGACAATACGCACAGCAATAGTACATCCACTATAGCCAAATGCCTATGATCCTCCGGTGTGGTGAAATTCGCGGAATGCCGTGCATAACTATCCTCAGAGCCTAATTTGTCAAATAGAAAATGCTGGGATATCACGTGGCCAGATGTAATCTCGTCCTCTACCACTCTACACCTCAATCAGGTGAGGGTCATGAACTGTCAACTCATGTCCCCAATCGTCATATGCACGCAAGGTCTTTCCAACGGCAGCATTGTTAACCGTGCATACTCCTCCAGAGTAGGAGTCAACTCTCGGGTTCCGAAGCAGAAAACCTATCTATCTGGTACCCAATGCTCTAGCATACCATCTATGAACCTTGTGGGAACCTAAAACTCAACAAGGTCATAGTGTGCTACAGCAAATGATCTACAAATACCACAATCGGTGGTGACATACTATCATACCATGAAAGATATACGGATGCCACCAAAAATGGTGGGGTATAATCAATACTGACTAACTATCGAAGAAGATATCTCATGACAGCCGTGTCATAAGACCATCCAGGGGTCAATGCTGAATATCTCAGGATATACATACATATGCATAACATAATAACATGCATGATATAATATATGGCAACATGATATAGGGAATGAAAACTATACATACATTCCTAAGTATATCATCATCTAATACATCTCTGTACAGCTAAAATACAGGGAAATGGGGCGAAACTACCCAACATCTCAATAGAGGCCTATCAAAAGGTATAGTGAGGATGGGGCGAAGCTACCCAGCAGCTAACAGAGGCCTATCAAAAGAGATAACGAGAAATATACATCAAAAGAAATCAATGGTATCAATGTCTACATCAGCGATCCTGTCCACCTGATGTAACTCCTCCTGAGTCACTGGATCTCTATCTATAGGGATGTCAGGCCTATATAAGGGAGGATCTGCACCGGGAAAACCATATGGGTCACCTGAGGGGCCAGCACCAGAGCTGGAAGGATCAAAAGTATCTGCCTCTGAAGGATCTTTACCCAAATACCGGATAAAGAAATGTGCCCAGTCCAACTGTCAGGTCAATCTGTCAACCTGTGTCACATGAGTCGGATCTCTGATAGAGGCTAGCCAATCCGTCATCATCACGGATCCTGGAACCATATCCCCCATAAACTGTGTGGCGCGGGTCTGGGCTCCAATGGTACGAGGGAACCACCAATGCTGGAACATATCCTGAGTATAGGGGCCCTCTGATAATGTGTAACCGTCAATCCCAAACAATGGGATATCAGTGATGGATGACTGCAAAACAGGCCAATAACGCCTGACAGGAGGACAGATCGGCATGCGAATCTCTCATGTAATGCTCCTGATAGCACGCTCTACTAAATAGAGCTCAAATCCTCCATCCGTGAAGAGAGGAATCCTACGGGTGGACATAACGTACTCAACTCTAGTCGGGTATCCGTCCTCAAACCCAACACTCAAATGCTCCCCAGAATAGGGAACCTATGTGATGACATCCGTGGTCAACAACTCCAGTTTTAGGCGACAATGAGTGAAACCCTCAGCTACAGGGACCTCTGCTAGTATGGAATGATGCCATCTCTGTCCTCGTGGATAGGTGTCTAAACCTAACATGCTCACAGAACGCAAACATGGAAGCCTCTCATAGGCCCAAAACTACCAACACAAAGGCAAACATGTGCTGTCAGTCAACACTCTTAACCTGTACATGAGAAAAGACAAGAGTAATACTCACCAGCAAAAACGGGTAGAATCCTAACCAAGCCTCGGTCAAGCCCTATGATCGTATGCGCATTCCCCTGAGGAAGTAGGCAAAGGTGTAGGAACCCCAATCATAATCTCCAATACGGCCACGTGTCGAGTGGCACTGATCAAAGTGAAGGACATTGTATAAGAGTTATCTGCTATGAAGAAACCCCTAATGATCATCAAGAACAATCACCGAAGCATTTGATCCCTGACTCTCACATCATCGATTATAGGCTAACTCAATAGCCCGCTCATAGCATCTACGCTCAAAGGACCTATACGAACAGTCTTGCCCTTGAGCGCCTCCGCCGAAACTCCAAACAAGGATCTGACGGCAGTAGGGGTTATATCCGCCGTGCAAGGCACTAGATCCCCTCCAAACTCCATACCTATGATAAATCACCAATCCATCGACGTCATCATCACCTCACAGTCCAACAAATGGAGTGACTGAGTCTAGTGAAACCAGTGCTCAGACAATGCCCTGCGGTAACCCTAGGGACAACAACGGGGAAGAATGGAAAAGAACGTCTCGAATCCCCAGCCATGGACAATCTCTCTTTAGTCATCATGCAAGGACTGATACATTGAAAGGATGTTGAACCAGTTCCCTCGAGGCTGTGTAAAGCCGGGAACCTACATCAAATGCAGATCAACATCAGAATCCTTTACTCCTCATCAATATGAAAGAAGGAAGATTAAGATCTAACTTCATACCTTGTTTGCGTGCAGGTATACTAAAGGATGCCGACTCAAGTCACCTAGAAGATCTGGGTTCACCACTTGAATACCTGGCAAATCCCTACGGGAAACACGTGCAGCAGGAGAAGAAACCTCAACCGGTACATCCTCGTCCTCGTCCTCAACATCTGGCGCTTCATCCCGGAAAAGACGAATAATCGCCTCCACCAAACAACGAGGCTGTCTAATAGAACGGGGTCGAGGTACTTCAGAAGCCCTCCTCTGTACACCAGAAGTGGTCATGTGGGAACTACTCGACTGATCTGGATCCATAATATCTGGACAACAAAGTCTCCAAATCACCTCAGAAAGGGTGTGGTAAAATCTTACCTGGAGCTTCTCAAAATGCATTTTATGATTACATGCATGCATGCATTTTTTTAACATACGTCTACAGTAGAGTTAAAAATGCATGACTATCCAATGCCTACATTTTGGAAAAAATTTTCCATAGCCCCTTTGTAAATGGGACTATCCACATGCCCATAGGCATGACTAGGTGGCCATTCAGTAGCACACCTACCAACAGTCATATACATCCTAAATGCATTTAATACATTGCAGTAAAATATCCATAAGTGTAGTCTAGTTACCAGGGTTATTTTACTTTTCCACCTTTACTCATTTATCCTCAAATAGGATAAGAAATGACAGTAAAAGATGCCAATTTGACTGTTTCAAAAGTCAAAAAAAATTTCACATCATTATGTTCAGCATGGTTTAATACTAACATTTACTTTGTTAAATATTTTTTGTAAAGTCATATCAGCATGCATATTCACTACTATGTGTCTAAATGCATTTCATGTGATAAGCCATTTTCCAACAGATAGAAACTGGAAAAAAATACATGCATACGTTACCAGGACAGTGAAGAACGCTTGTACGGTAGCAGAATATGGAGACAGCTGCCCGAACTCAACAGGTCTGAAGAAGAACTCTCAGATTTCCTTCGTCGTGCAGCTTAAAAATGACTTATGAAAACAACATATGGGCTTTGTATAGCCACGGTTGGTCGTAGGTCCACCTGCAGCTGCTGCAGGTGTACCTGCGGCACCCCTTTGTGGGTTCCACACCTCTGGCTCGCTCCAGTTAGAGTTGCAAAGGAGGTCTCGTAAGTTCAAAAGGCCAAATCATGAATAAAAATGCTACGCGATTGAGCGGAATAGATTGGAATCCTGGTTTTCATGAGCTAAACGGTGGTTCCACATGTCACTCATTGGTATTTGCCTGCATAGAAGGTATACTATACCAACGGCCTCAACTTTCACACATCATGCTCGGCAATACCTCACAAAGGTCTGATGTCATCAGTGCAGGGTCAATACCCTAGAAGTATATCCAGCGGGGGTTACAGCGCTGAAGTTTTGAAATCATCCATGTATCCCCGGCAGGGGTTACAACGCTAAAATTTACAAATCATCCACGTATCCCCGGCTGGGGTTACAACGCATTCTCAACCATTGATACACACATCAATGAAGTTCAACCAACCTTGACATTATCTCAGCTGATGGCAAGTAAACCCATCGAAGCAACACTCCCCAACAAGGGTCACGACTCGATGCAACCATTGATACATACATCAATGAACATCAAGCAGTCTTGACAATGCACCCAACAGGGATCTATCCGGTGATACACATATCAATTAAGGTCAGGGAACCTTGACAAGTTCATATTGTTGGCAATAACTCTGACAGGATGGTGGGATATGTTATACACAACCTCAAACAGATGAAGCTTTATCCCCATAGATCTCTTATACACAAGAGGCACCTCTTTGGAGAATGAAGTCTATGTCTAGGATTCACGACTTTGGTGATAGACCCAATGTCAACATCTTTGAAGACTTGGATTGCATGTCCAAGACATCAGTGATTGTCAACCCAACAGGATTAACTAACAATCATGCATCATACATTTGCATCATGTTGCTGCACATAGCATCATGTTTTTCTTGATTGCATTTCAAGTGTCTAGGATTCTTTATCTTATCCATGCCTTGCATTGCATGAATATGATAAAGAGGGCCATCTGTAGACACTTAAAATTTTCTACACACCTGTTACTAACATTACAGGAGGGCAGAATCGTCTTTCAGAGATAACCATGGAAGACAGCTCACATCCATTCCGGATACGACCAGAAGTTCAGTTTCAACCCCTGACCACACACCGGAAAGTTCAGTTTCAACCCCGGACCACACACCGGAAGTTCAGTTTCAACCCCGGAACACACATCGAGAACATCATTTCCAACCTCGGAGATAACCCCGAGTTTCATCCTTGGCAATAACACCAAGGAATGCTGTTGCAGTTCTGGCGATAACCCCGGAAATGCATGTTTTAAATGCATGCTACCAGCTTCAATCAATCCTCCCGCCAAGGCACTCATACCTCAGACCCAGAGCTAACATTGGGCAGACAGGCATTCAGATATGACATTGCGACATTCAACACTTGCAGCAGCCCAATCTCAGATATAACCCTGAGAAATGTCTGTTTTCAACTCAAACCAACGATAACCCCGGTAAGGAGTCATACGTCATCTTGCTACCTCAACACCTGTGCGTCATCTCAATAATTCATACATACATACATACAACAATGTCCTACAAGAACCAAGGAGTTCCAATCCCGAATGAGTATTACACGTGGCAGCAAACCAGATAGAATTTAAAGCTTGAAGACCATGGGCATGGTCCCCTCTTCTTGACATCGTACAACCTCTAATCCATGTCATTGCGTAACTCTCAACATAAGCAGTCCGAAGAAGGTCATATATACCTCGTTCGGATGCTCGGATTGAAGTTCTACAAGTTTGAGCGGACATTATTGTGCACGAGTGCACGTACTTTGATACAACGAGACCATGGAACTCCGGCACCTGGCAACCGCAGTGCATCTCATGATCGCCAGTAGTAAAGTTCATGCTCCCCCTCTATAAATAGAGGGCTTGGGGTAGCCATTTTAAAAAAAGAAAAAGGAGAGGAAGCCCTATCCAATTGCTCTGTACACACCCTATATTGAGTGTTCCCTCATTTTAAACACCTGTTAGCCCACATACACTTATACATTTACTGGCGGAAGCCGAGTGTTTATCCATTTAGAGTCATAGAAGGCTGCATTGGCAGCCCACTGTAATCCTTCTTACACTCTATAAAGCCTTTCTCTTCATATTTCCACACACTATTCTACACATTGAGAGTCGTGTTATGTGCATATGCCCGAACTTCAGTCTATGATTTTCAATTCTGTCTGTATATATATACTTATATATGTATATATTTTTATATGGACTAACATTATCGAGTTATGCCTCGATTGAGCCTAGACTTATGTCTGGAGCATTTAATTACTTATATATATATATATTTATATTTCTGTCAGGCCCGGGGTTCATTTCTTGGCATTTTACAGCTTTATTTATATTTTGTCCCGCCTGGAGTTTACTTTGTGGGGGTTGATCGCTTTTACAGCTTTATTTACATTCAAGTCTTGCCTAGAGTTTACTTCGTAGCGGTTGATAGCATTTATTGCTTATTTACATTTTTGATCCCCCATAGAGTTGCTTCGTGGTGGTTGACCATGCACACACACACACACACACACACACACACACACACACACACACACACACACACATATATATATATATATTTACAACTTTTATATATATATAAATGCTTAATGCTTTCCATACAAACTGTAGTATCATGTGAGCCTAGGAATCACGTGATCACAGATTTTGTCTACTGAATCTAGATTCGGTTCACGTGATGGACTTTTTTAGCTATAAGCAGCTTGTACATTATTTATAGTATACAGATTTCCTTGGATGTCTGTCATGCCCATAAAGAGTTCGGCACTGCTGTATATTATTTTCTTGAAGATGCCTCGCATCTCAAAAATAAAAGCAAACAAGCCAAACATTTAACAAAAAATGGAAGTATGAAAAGGTCTCAATTCCTATTGAGCACAAGGTTTGAAAAACCTCTTTTTATAAAACTTCATTGCTATATGCTGGTTAAAACTGAATTTTTCTTTAAATTTAAACCTTATATATACAAAAGTCTTGAAACGAGGCCTCAGACTACTTTCAAATAATTGGACATTGATCCACACACACACACATATTCATATAACGGTTTCTTTGAGAAGTGGCGGTCATAGTATAACACGAATGTCCGGGGTGCCTAACACCTTCCCTCCGCATAATCAAGCCCCGAACCCTAATGAATCTCGATTTCACAGATCCATTTAGCGGTGTCACATCATCATGGGTCGATGTGCAAACCTTTTTGGTTCGTTGGTGCAACCGATTAAAAAAACACCTCATGGCGACTCTTTAAAAGTCAAATCGTCGACATTACACATGTCGGACCTTTTTCACTTGTTTTTTCAAACAAATCTCACATTAACATGAGAACACCAAAGAACAAGTAACGAAAAGGGACATCTAAAAATCCCGACGTCAACATGTGCAATCATTTAAAAACACCAATTGGCGACTTTTACAGTCAAATCGTCGACATATAAATGTCGGACCTTTTCATAACTTATTTTTTCAAACAAATCTCACCTAACATGAGAACACCAAAAAAAATAATAGAAGAGGGACAATAAAAATCCCAACGTCGACAGATATTGAAAGAAATAATATTATTTACAGAAAAATAATATCTCTTACCTCAAAAGAACAGTACTTCTAACTGGAATATCAGATATAATGCTGAAGAAAACTTGCACCGTATGGAAACACTCAAATTATCTAAATACTCACAAAAATACGCTCGATATAATAGAGAAAGAAAACATCAGATTCTGGTGTGATTTTCAATTCTAACCTAAGCACCCTATTTATAGGAAAATACTTAGAACACTAAAGTAGAAAATTTAATAAAATAATATTATTTATAAAAAAAATCATATGCACACTTTGAAATCTGATTTCAGCATTTACAACATGGCCAAAGGACAAGTGTGGGGCCCACCTTCTAGAAATCTCCAAAAAATATTTTAAATCATTTATAAATTCAGAAACTTCAATAATTCATAATAAATAGCCATTTTGTCAGAAAAATTTGAATATTATGTCCATGTCATAGGAAATTTAATTTTCTACAACATTGTAGAAGAAAGAATTTCCAAATTCCAAATGAAAAATGACTGAAATCCACATACGGACGAACTTGCTGGCTATAATCAAATTTCAGCCAAAAATGGGGCCCAACAACATGTTTAACATGCTTTTAGCATTAATTGTAACAAAAATACTCTTCCTCCTCATTCATTCATATATCGTACATTCATTGTTAAAATATCACCGTTATTATATTATTATATTATCACATTCTATATTTATAATGTAACAATAATATAGATAAAATATTAATTTTCAACAATTATCACTTTTTTCTAAAAATTCCCCCATTCAGACAAAATACTGAGAAAACACCTCAGCATTAATTCCATCATTTATATCCACATAAAATAAATATTTCCTTATCATTTTTATGAATAATTAATTATTCGCAAATAATATTAAAGAATCACAATAATGACAACCGGGTCGTTCCCAGGAAAGAGAGGGTTTTCCGATAAGGATTTCTTCTTACTGGCGTGCAATTAGGTGACCAAACCTCTTTTCTAGACAGAACTTTCTTAGACATTGGCAATAATGCTATCTAATAATATTATTCAAATAATATGAATTATTGATCTGATAATGGAAAATAATGTGCAATGACAATTATTGAAATAATAATATAAAATATCAACGCAGCAGTTATTGAATTAATAAAATAAAATATTGATTAGTAATTACTGTAACAATTACTGAGTAGTGACTTCTTACGTAAGAATCAATAATTTGTGCAATACCATGTGCTACTGTGTAACATCGCGTATTATTGTATTTTAACCACTGGTTACTCCAACAGTGTTAATGGTAACAACTACACCATTATTTATAAAAACTTATATTTATCGTTATCTTCATCCGACCGTTTTCCGTTATGGGGGCCACAAATGGCTGCGTCGTCATACGAATATTCCCCGACAGCAAGAATATTCCCCGACAACAATAAATATTTTATAACCACTTGCTTATTTAAAATATTTGCACATTTTACCTATAACTAACCACATTAATCAAATCAACCCCTTATTATTTCAAAATAATAAATAGAGGAAATTCTATTTTTAAAAAAATTGGGGTCTTACAACCACCCCTACTTATGAAATTTTATCATCGAAATTGACGTACGTACCTGGTGTTTCGAAAAGGTGAGGATACCTTGCTTTCATTTCTGATTCCAACTCTGAGGTAATTTCCTCAATAGCATAGTTCATCCATAAAACCTTTGTGCGTAGGACATGCTCCTTCCGATCCAAGATCTTGACTGGTACATCCTCATACGTTAAATCTTAGGCTATCTCGTCTTTTTCTAATTCAATAATGTGATTCGGGTCTTTCACATATTTACGTAACATGGATATGTGAAACACTTTATGAACATGAGATATCCTTGGCGGTATAGCGAGTTTATAGGCCACAGTTCCTACTCGGTCGAGGATTTCAAATGGACCTATAAATTGAGGGTTGAGATTTCCTCTCTTAATTGATTCTTGCTTCTAGAATAAAGCCTTATTGCACCTTCTTCTTCACATTCATCAGCTCTGAGTCTGTAGCTTGAGTGACTTTAACTTTATCGATTAAAGTCAATTCTAATCGTATATTCGTTATCTTTGCATAGGTTCTTGGAGTCTTTAACTCTATCTCCATCTTTTATAAGTCATATAAAATGGGTCTTTGTGTTAACAACGTCACACTCGTAACCGCATGTTCACTTTTCCAATATGGTATTGTTAGAACATGTGCTGAAATGAGTTTCCTCCTGAGTTCTTGAAAGCTCTTCTCACATTCCTTGCTTCATCCAAATTTTGTATCTTTACGAGTTAGCTGAGTTAATGGAGTTGCAATTTGAAAAAAAAATCCTTCCACGAATCTCCAATAATAACCAGCTAAGCCTAAAAAGCTATGTATTTCAATTACTAACTTAGTCTGCTCTCAACTGTGACTCATATCCCAATCTTGGATTGCACGTCACAATGGCACCTATTATTTTACCACCACACAAATATAGCGTCCCCTACGGAGAGTCTGGCTTCGGTGCATTCCACAAAGAAAGTCACCAAATAGAGGCTCGGGAACCAACTCTTGTAGTTGGGTGTTTAACATCTAAAGTTCAATAGGAGCCATTCAATATTAGATTTTAGAAATGGGTTTTGTACCAGGTTCAAGGTCAATACAAAATTCGATATCATGCTTTAGGGGTAGGTCAGGAAGTTCTTCAGGAAATACCTCAGGAAATTCACTAACAACAGAAATATTATTCAAATCTGACGTATTTTTGTTTAAATCCATGACATGGGCTAAGAAATCTTGACATCCGCTTTTCAATAAATGAATGACTTTATAGCTTGATATAAAAGTGTTTGACTTTAGTTGTTTGGTTGCTTAAATTCGCATAATAGGTTGGTTAGGAATATGAAAACTAACAACCTTACGAAAATAATCAATTTTAGCATGATGAATAGTTAACCAGTCGATTCCTAAAATTACATCAAAGGAAAGTATCTTTAAAGAGATAATATCAATAGGTAATGTGATGATGCCAACTTAAATCAAGCAAGATTTATAAACTGTATATGTAACGAAGGTTTCACCCAATGGAGTTTCAACAGATAAGTCAAAGTCTTATTTCTCAGGGTTCAAGTTCAAACGTTGAGCACAAGCATGAGAAATAAAAGAATGGGTATAATCGGTATCTAATAAGGTATAGACTTTGCAAGAATTTATGATTAACTAACCCTGATGAACTATTTTGGATGTGATGACTGTTTGCTCCCCGACTTCCGATAGGGAATTGAAGTTATCACTGACAACCCTGATGAACTATCTTGGATGTGTGATCCAAAGTTCTCAGGAACATCCAGGAACTTGACGTTGGGATTATCACTGAGGTCCTTAATCATTGGTACAGACTTTCCACTGAGGATGTATCTCTCATGTACAAGAGACTCTATGTAAGACCCTGAATTTTATGAAATGAAAGTATTTAATTTTTTTATAATTATTATTTTATTTACTAAATGGTTAAATTGATAAAGGTTAAAGTTAAGGGTGACATTTAAAATTTTTTCAAAGTAAGCAAGTTGATATAAAATTTTCGTTGTCGGAGAATATTCGATTGTTCAGGGAATATTCGTTTTAACAAGGAATATTCGTACAACGACACAATCATTGGTGGATCCCACAACGGAGGTATTGTCGTAGTTAGAAAATGAATAAAATATTTTTAAAAATAAATGGCGAAAATTTTACTGTTAAACTGTTGGACTACCCTTAGTAGAAGTAATAAAGAATGTCTGGTCGTGGTAAGATAGTAGCACACGGTATTGATTATTGATGCTTACGTGAGAAATCACTCAGTTATACTCAATTATTGCTACAGTAATTGCTGCATAATATCTCTCATATCATTGATTCAATTATTGTCACAATATTATCTTCATAATATCTATTATTATTAAATCAATAATGGAGATGACAAAGTTATTCATATTATTATTTGCAATATTGATGATTTCTAGAAAGATCTGTCGAGGAAATGTTTGGTCACCTAATTGCGCGCCAATAGGGAGAAATCCTTATCGGAAAGCCCCCTCTTTCCTGGGAATGATCTGGTTGTTAAATATTATGAGTTATAATATTAATGATGGATAAGTTCGTGTTGATTAAAGATGAAATTGATATTTCCATTGTGTTGGGATTATTAGTGTTAGTGGAAATCAACATCTATTCCGATAATAATTGATGTCTGGAGGTTATATTGACCAATCAGGTAATTAATCGGATAAATGAGCAATTAATTGCTATTAATTCACATGCTTATAACTATTTATTCACATGTGTGTACTATTGATTCACATGCATGTACTATTAGGGGAGGTTGTGCAAGATTAATAATACTTGCATGACTAAATTAAAAATGGAGGTATAGATGAAGGTATTATACTATAATATTTCGAGCCCCAAAATGTGCAATTATCAAAACTATATTTTCCTATAAATAGAAGCTCATTCTTCCTTCATTCTCACCAATTCACTAAGACTCCCAAGAGCAATTATAGAGAGAGAAGCTATAGAGAGAAAGAAGAAGAGTATTCTGCTACTTCACTATTCTAGTATCCAGTCTTGTTCTGAGGTAAGGGGTATTATTTATTTCATATTCTGAAGAGATATTATTTTTCGTATTCATATGAATATTATTTTTGTTCAATATTCGTAAGGAATATCATCTTCGTTCAATATTCGTAGGAATATTATTTTCGATTCAAATGATTCTAAAGGGTATTATTTATTTCATATTCTAAAGAGATATTATTTTTCGTATTCGTATGAATATTATTTTCATTCAATATTCGTAAGGAATATCATCTTCGTTCAATATTCGTAGGAATATTATTTTCGTTCAACAGTCGTAAGGGGCAGTATTTCTTTCGTATTCATGAAGAGAGTTATTTTCTTTCAATACTCATAAGGGTTGTTACTTCATTCTTTATTATTCTGTTGGAATAACCTATCTACGCGGACTAACGCATGCATGATGAATGACCCTTCATATTTATTCTTTATTAAATTGTGGAAATGATCCGTCTACGTGGATTACCGCATGGTGGGTGAAAATCCATTTACAATTTCGTATATTCTATTATACTCGTATGAGATATCATTTATTTTGTACTCGTCATGGATATCATTTTCTTTTGTATTTTCCTTTTATGAGTACTATTCACGAAGTACTATTCATGGGTATTATTCACGTATACAGCACTATTCACGTATATGGTACTATTTACGAATATGAGTTACTATTCATGAGTTACTATTCACGAGTTACTATTCATGAGTTACTATTCACGAGTTACTATTCATGAGTTGTTATTCATAGGGTACTATTCACGACAAAATTGGTTTCTTTTTCTGACCAAATTATCTTTGATTTATGAATCTTACTCTTGAAATTAAATCCATGTTTTGATCATATTGTTTGTATTATCATATATAACATTTTTATAATCCTGGTGATGAAATTTCTATTTGACTTAATTGTAAAGATTGGTAGATTATTGGTATGATCGTGACTATGGGTTCTCTTTAGCTAGTAGTGCAAAGATGAATTGTTGACTGGTATGATCATGACCATTGAATTTATAATTGAATTTCTTTAGCTTAAGTGCAAAGGTGAATTGATCAATATGATTATAATTATTCTTTATATAAATTCTAAAATTATTATATATTTCTTTGATATATTAATATCTTTGGCCCGTAGTGCAAAGATGACCTGTTGTTGAATATCTTTAGCTTGTAGTGCAAAGATGAATTGTTGTTGAATATCTTTGGTCGTAGTACGAAGATGACATGTTGTTGAATATCTTTGGCCTGTAGTGTAAAGATGAACTGTTAATGAATATCTTTGGCTCGTAGTGCAAAGATGAATTTATTAGTATGATTATGAACAAGAACTGTGATTTGGTATAACCATGATCTTTGATGTTTCAGGTAAAGACAGGTGATGAAAATTATCTTTGTCCTAGGTGCGAATAGAAATTTAGAATCACAATTATGATTATGAGTTATTCATATGATTGTGGACAGGAACTACTTATTGATGTTACAGGGATAAAACATTGTTGGTGGACTTTTAACGTGGAGAAGATATAGACTATATGGTCTATTTGACTCTTCTAATGGATTGCTCGTTTCGCTGCCACTATGGTTGAAAAGTTTTATCATCTACCATATGATCTAAATCTTAGATTTATTACTGACGAATGTTATCGATAATTTAATTATCTTTAGTCATAATATTCTTTACTGGGCTAGTTGTGCTCACCCTTTTGCTTCATAATTCCTTCCAGGTAATAAGAATGTAGCTGGGTCAAGCGGGGGTAACAGGGGAATAGAACGATGGTCTATAGCTGTTAAGGTTTCCCCTAAAATAGTATGGAAATAATTTTATTGAGAAATTTAGATAAGTGTGTCGGATTTTATACATCATTTTAACCGTTGATTTTGGTGAACTAAATAGGGTGAGGTGAACCCAACTTTGGAAGGGTGTTTTGCCACTATCAAACAAGATATCTAATGACAGACGACTTCGTGTTATCATAAGACAGGATTATACACGTGCACTTGCTGAATATATCTATGAGCACTACCTATATACTCTTGGAGTTTTGTTGAAATATAATTCTCAATTGGAGACAATGGAGATAATTATATGTCAAGAGAAGACTGATCACCATTGGAAAGAATATGATAGTAATCTTCTCATTTTTCTTTAGGGTCTATTGGGTCAACAAAGGATAATTCTCGAGTCATATGATATCTATCATTACTTAGATGCATGGCCACCTATGTACGAAGGTTTCCTTGAGCATTTTCCAAAGATTTTAATTTCTAAAACAGTTATTGACTGTACTTTTATGCAAAGTACCATTGTAAGGTGTTGTGGTCAAGACACCACGAGAGTTACATATATTTGTATTAAAACTCACAGCTTATATGTTGTCGTACTCTGCACGATAGTTCAACAGTTGTATAAATGAAGTTTGTATTTAATTTCTGTAGTGTGATATCTGGCGACTAAGAATTGGTCGTGTGGACCTATTTTAGGGGCGTCACACTCTATGGGATAGAGCTTTGTCCGATGTAGATGTGTATAACATATTCCATCATCGGTCCTCCCTGATGAGGGTGTTCCTTCCTGATTTGTATCGCCAGGCATTTCCAATGCTCTGTCGGAGTTACTGCAATAGTCTGTATTGCCAGGGTTGCATGACTCTCACTGAATTGTACATCAACGGATTAGATCCCTACATGGAAAAGCGTCAGGCTGCTTGACCTTCATTGACATGTGCATCAACGGATGAGATCCCTGTTGGGAAAAGCGTCAAGGCTTCTTGACCTTCGCTGACATGTGCATCAATGGATGAGATCCATATTGGGAAAAGCATCAAGACTGCTTGACCTTCGCTGACATGTGCATCAATGGATGAAGTTTTCGTTGGGGAGAAGTGTTTTGGGGTTCTGACCCCAAATTGATGGCATCGGACCTTCGTGAGGTATTGCCAAGTGTAGTTTGCAACTGTTTTGATCATTGGCATAATGAACCCTATGTCTGGGCGAATACCTATGAGTGACATGTAGACCCACAGTTTGATCTCTAAAAACTAGGATTTTAGGCTCTTCCGCTCAATCGTGTAGCATATTTTTTCCTGATTTTGCTTTTTTAATTTGTGAAACCTCCTTTACAACTTAACCTGAATCGAGACGGAGGGGTGGGCCCCACCCAAGGGAGCCGCAGGTACACCTGAGGCTAGCCATGGGTGGCTTTAAGGCCCCTGTAGCTTTCACAAGTTATTTTCATACTGCGCCACACAGGAAATTCGAGAGCTCTTCTTCAGATCTGCTGAGTTCGGGTGACTTTCTGCAAATTATGTCACCGTATATGTGTTCTACACTACCCTGGTAACGTATGCATGTCTTCTTTTCCAGTTTTTATCCATTGGAAAATGAGTTATCACATGAAATTCTTTTAAACACACAATAGTGAATATGCATACTTATATGACTTGATAACAAATATTTAACATAGTAAATGTTAGTATTTAACTATGCTGAACACAACAAGGTAAAAAAAATTAACTATTAAAAAAGTTAAATTGGCAGCTTATCTACTATTTCTTATCTTATTTGAGGACAAATGAGCAAAGGTGGTAAAGCAAAGTAATCCTGGTAATTAGGCTACCCTTACGAATTATGTCCTTGATAGTATAATGCATATACGATGTTTATGAGTGTGGGTATGTGTATGGCCACCTAGTCATGCCTATGTGCATGTGGATAGTCCTATTTACAAAGGAGACTATGACAAAAAATTTCCAAAATGTAAGCATTGGGTTGTTATGCATTTTTAACTCTACTGTAGGCGTATGTTAAATTAATGCATGCATGTAGTCATAAAATGGATTTTGAAAAGCTACCGGTTAGAGTTTGCCACACCCTTTCTGAGGTGATTTGGAGACTTGTGTCCAGATATATATGGATCCGGATCAGCCGAGTAGTTGTCCCCGTACCACTTCAGGTGTGTGGAGGAGGGCTTCTAATATGCCTCAACCACGTTCAGTTAGACAGCCTCGTCGTCTGGTGGAGGTGGTGATACGTCATATCCGGGTTGAGGTACCAGATGTTGAGGATGAGGAGGAGGATATACCAATTACAGACCCCGCTCCTGCAGCTCATGTTCCCCATAGGGATTTCCCAGGCATTCAGGTGATGATCCCAAAGCTTCTGGGTTATTTAAGTTGACACCCCTCAGTTTACTTGCATGCAAATGAGGTACAAGGTGGACTTTGATCTTTTTTTCCTATTGATGAGGAGAAAAGATTCTGATGTTGATTTTCTTTGTAAAGTAGGTTCCTGGCTTTATGCAACCTCGAGGGAATTGGTTCAACATTCACTCTACATATCAGGCTCTACATCCCGATTATGGAGCGATTATGCATGGCTGGGGCTTCGAGGCATTCTTTTCCATCCTCCCCCGTCGTTGTCCCTGGGGTTATCTCAGGGCGTTGTTTGAGCACTGGTTTCACTAGACTCAGTCTCTACATTTATTAGAATGTGAGGTGATAATGACGCCGATAGATTGGCAGTTTGTCATAGGCATGGAGTTTGGAGGGGAGTCAGTGCTTTGTACGACGAATATTACCCCAACTGCCATTAAATCCTTGCTAGGAGTCCCGGCTTAGACGCTCAAAGGCAGGACAGTCCGTACAAGTCCTTTGAGCGTAGATGCTATGAGCGGGTTATTGAGTGAGCCCATACCCGATGATATGAGAGTCAGGGATCACATTCTTCAGCGATGGTTCCTGATAATCATTAAGGGCTGCTACATAGCGGATAACTCTTTTACGGTGTCATTTGCTTTGGTGAGTTCCACATAAGATATGGACCGTATCGGAGAGTATGATTGGGGTTCCTACACCTTCGCCTATTTTCTCAGTGGCATGCATTTTCAGGGCTTGATGGAGGCATGGCTAGGATTTTACCTATTTCTGCTGGTGAGTATTTCTCTTTTGATTTCCCATGTACAAGTTTAGAGTGTTAACTAACAGCAAATGATTGCCTTTGTGTTGGCTGTTTTGGGCCTATGAGAGGCTCCTATGCTTGTGTCCTATGAGTGTGTTAGGTTAGGATACCTATCCACGGGGACGACGATGGCATCACTCCATACTGGAGGAGGTTCTTATAGCTGAAGGTTTAACCCATTGTCCTCTACAGTTGGAGTTGTTGACAGCTAATGCTATCACTTGGATTCCCTATTCCAGGGAGCATTTGACCATTGGGTTTGAGGATGGGTACCTGACTGGTGTCGAGTACGTGATATCCACCTGTAGGATTCCTCTCTTCACAGATGGAGGATGAGAGCTCTATTGAGGAGAGCGTGCTATTAGGAGCACTACACGGGAGATTCGTGTACCGATCTTACCTCTTGCCGGGCGTTATTGGCCTGTGTCACAGTCACCCGTTATTGATATCCCATTGATGGGCGTTGACGGCTTTACACTGTCAGAGGGTCCGTATACTCAAGATTTGTTCCATCACTGGTGGTCCCCTCGTACCATCAGAGCCCAGACCCGCGTCACTCAGTTTAAGGGGGATATGGTTGTTGGATCTTTCATGATAACGGATTGGATGGCCTGCGTCCGAGATCCAACTCATTTGACACAGATTGACATCTTGACCCGGCAGTTGGACCGGGCACATTTCTTTATCTTGCACTTTAGCAGAGATCCTTTAGAGGTAGATACTTTTGATCCTTCCAGCTCAGGCGCTGGCCCCTCAGGTGACCCATATGTCTTTGCCAGTGCAGATCCTCAATTATATAGGCCTGACATCCCCTTTGATGGAGATCTAGTGACTCAGAAGGAGTTACATCAGGTGGACAGGATTGATGATGTAGATATTGACACCATTATCTTCCTATGATGTATATTCTCGTTATATTTTTTGATAGGCCTCTGTTAGATACTAGGTGGTTATGCCCCATTCTCGCTATATCTTTTTAGAGGCCTCTATTAGTTGTTGGGCATATGTGCCCCATTTCCCTGTACTTTAGTTGTATAGAGATGTATTAGACGATGATGTACTTAGGAATGTATATATTGTTATTCCCTACATCATATTGCCATGTATTGTTGATCATGCATGTATTATGTTATGTATATGTATGTATGTCCAGAGATATTTAGCATTGACCCCTGGATGGTCTTATAATACGGCCCACACAGATTTCTTCTTCGACAGTCAGCTGCATTGATCATACCCCACCAGTATTGGTAGCCTCTCATTTGAGGTCATGGCATGATAGTTTGTCACCTCTAGACAGGGTGACCGTAGATCAGTTGTTACAGCATTCTATATCCCTCCTGATGATTCAGGTTCCCGCGGGCTTTGTAGAGTGTATGCTAGAGCATTGGGTATCGGAGAGGCAGGTTTTTCGGTTTGGGACCCAAGAGTTGACTCCCACTTTAGAGGAGTATGTGTGATTAACGGCACTGAAACTGGATAGACCTTGCGTGCGGATGGGTATCGACGATATGAGCCGATGGTTTATGACCCTCATTAGGATGAGGCGTAGGGTAGTACAGGATGAGATTACATCCAGCCATGTGGTGTCCCATCATTTTCTGATAGACATATTTGGTTTAGAGGATAGTTATGTATGACACTCCGGGGATTTTACCACATCTGAGTATCAGTGGCGTACGACCAGCGTTGACGTACTCATGATGTGCGTAGTGGCTTATGTGTACATGCCAGTGAGAGCTCTCAGGGAAGGTCATACCATCATGCCAATGATTGTGACAAAGATGTTGAGATCCGCCACATATTGTCATACCTATCGCACAGGGGTATTCATAGGAAGCTCGGTTGTGACGCCCCCAAAATAGGTATACATCACCCATTCTATGTCGCCAAATACATGGTATAGAAATAACTACAACTTTATTAATACAATTGTCGTGCAAAATACGACAACACATAAACTATGAGTTTTAATACAAATATTGTCTTCTAGACAATATCCACACTCAAATAAGTCCTCATTACAATTATTGATACACTATTTTACAATTCATTTAGAAGAGTTAAGTAGAAAATGAAATCTACTATCTTCTATGATTTTAAAGTCCATCGTCAATATTTTATCCCTGTAATATCAATCAATATACATTTTGAATCAAATATTCAACTTTGCACTACAGGCCAAAGATATTCATCAGTTGGTCATATTCATCTCAACACCTATTCATCTTTGCACTACGGGCCAAAGATGTTCATCAGGAAATTATTCATCTTTGCACTACAGGCCAAAGATATTCAGTTATATCATTTAGGACTGAGGATGATGAAAAATATTTTAAAGGAAACGAATCCAGTGAGACAAAAGAATAAATATTAAGCATTCGTACTTCGGTTTATCCATGTTCAAAAACACCCCATAATATACCATAGTGGAGTAAAATTCAAGAATGAAGATCAAAACATGGATACAATCAAAGATAGTAACAAAAATAGACATCTAGGACAAAGAAGAGAAAATTTCATTTTTTAGTGAATAGTGTCGTATACGTGAATAGTGTCGTATACATGAATAGTAACACCGACACAAAAGACAAGAATTTCACAAGAAAAGTCTTACCAATATGCCGGCATAATGATATTGAAAGAAATAATATCATTTATATAAAAAAATAACATCCCTTACCTCAAAAGGACAGTACTTCTGACTGGAATACCAGATATAGTGCTGAAGGGAACTTGTATAGCAACACTCAAAGTATCAAAAAACTCACAAGAATGCGCTCAATAATATAGAGAGAGAAAACTTCAGTTTTTGGAGTGATTTTCAATTCTAACCTAAGCACCCTATTTATAGGAAAATGCTTAGAACACCAAAGTAGAAAATTTAATAAAATATTATTATTTAAAAAAAAATCACGTCCACCTTAAGAGAATCTGATTTCAGCATGTTTAAAACACTTGTGCGGCCCACCAAAATGAAAAAAACATTTTTCTTTAAAACTTCAAAAATCAATTATTCCGAAACTTCAATAATTCATAATAAATAGATCTTTTATCAGAAAAATTCAAATCTTATGTCTATTCCATAAGAAATTTAATTCTCTACAACTTTAAAAGTTTAAGTTTTTCCAAATTCCAAGCAAAAATTGACCGAAATCCACATACAGACAATTTAGCAGGCTATAATCAAAGTTCAGTCAAGAAATGGGGTCCACCAACATGTTTAACATGTTTTTAACATTTATTATAATAAAAATACTCTTACTCCTCATTTATTCATATATCACACATTCATTGTAAAAATATCACTATTATTATATTATTAAAATATAATAATATATTTAAATGAATTATTTTATCAGAAAAGATAAAATATCAATTTTTAACAATTGTCACTTGTTCAAAAAATTCCATCATTTATATCCACATAAATAAATATTTTCCTTCTCATATAAATTAATAATTAATTATTCACAAATAATATTACATAATCACAATAATGACAACCAGGTCGTTCCCAGGAAAGAGATGGCTTTCCGATAAGGATTTCTCCTTATGGGCGCGCAATTAGGTGACCAAACCTCTCCTTAGACAGAACTTCCTTAGACATTGCCAATAATGCTATCTAATAATATTATTCAAATAATATGAATTATTGATCTGATAATGGGAAATAATGTGTAGTGACAATTATTGAAACAACAATAATATAAAATATCAACGTAGTAATTATTGAATCAATAAAATATTGAACAGTAATTATTGTAACAATTATTGAGTAGTGTCTTCTTACGTAAGAATTAATAATTGGTACAATACCGTGTGCTACTTTGCAACATCGTGTATTACTGTGTTTTAACCACCGGGTATTCCAACAGTGTTAACGGTAACAACTACGCCGTTATTTATAAAAAACTTGTACTTGTCGTTTTCTTCATCCAATCGCATTCCGTTATGGGGCCCACAAAAGGTCGCAGACGTCGCATTTAATATTCCCGACAAGAAGAATATTCCACCACCAAACGAATATTCCCCGACAATAATGAATATTTTATAACCACTTGCTTATTTAAGATATTTGTGCATTTTACCCATATCTAACCACATTAATCAAATCAACCGTTACTATTTCAAAATAATAAATAGAGGAAATTCAATTTCATTTATAATAAGTTGGGGTCTTATAACCTCCCCTCTTTATGAAATTTCGTCCTTGAAATTGACGTACGTACCTGGTGTTTCGAAAAAGGTGAGGATACCTCGCTTTCATTTTCATTTCCAACTCCCAGGTCATTTCCTCAATAGCATGGTTCCTCCACAAAACTTTGACTTGTGGTATGACCTTTGTGCGTAGGACATGCTCCTTCCAATCCAAGATCTTGACAGGTACCTCCTCGTACGTTAAATCTATGGATATTTCGTCTGGTTCTAACTCAATAACATGGTTCGGGTCTTTCACATATTTACGAAGCACAGATATGTGAAAAACATTATGAACACGAGACATACTTGGAGGTAACGTGAGTCTATAAGCCACATTTCCTACTCGGTCAAGAATCTAAAATGGACCAATAAATTATGGATTGAGCTTTCCACTTTTCCCAAATCTTGTAACTCCCTTCCATGGAGCAACACGTAGCAATACATGATCCCCAATACTAAATTCTACGTTCTTTCGATGAAGATCCGCATAATTCTTTTGTTGATCCTATACCATTTGTATACGTTGTCGAATCATTTGGATCTTTTATGTAGTCATACGTACCAACTATGGTCCCAATAATGTTGCTTCACCCACCTCATCCCAACATACTGGAGAGCGACACTTTTGTCCATACAATACTTCGAATGGAGCCACACCTATACTTTCCTGATAACTGTTGTTGTATGAGAATTCCAAAAATGGTAAATACTTATCCCAACTCCCTTTGAAGTCTAGGACACAGAGTCTTAATAGATCTTCAAGAGTTTGAATAGTCCTATCTGATTGTCTATTCGTTTGAGGATGGTATGCCGAACTAAATCGTAAATCTGTGCTCGTAGATTTCTACAAGCTAACCCAAAATCGTGAAGTGAATCTTGGGTCACGATCCAAAATTATGGATACTGGCATGCCATGCAATCTCACAATCTCATTTACGTATATATGAGTAAGACATTCAAGGGAATAAGTCTCCCGTATAGGCAAAAAATGAGAAGACTTAGTTAATCTATCAACAATAACCCAAATAACATCTATGCATTGAGAAACCGTGGGAAGACTCGTAACGAAATCCATGGTAATATGTTCCCACTTCTATTTCAGAATCTCAAGTGGTTGCGATGGACTCTTTGGTACTTGATGCTCCACCTTTACACGTTGACAAGTTAAACACCTTGAGATAAACTTCGCGATCTCTCTCTTCATATTGTTCCATCAAAATGTATATCGAAGATCACGATACATTTTGGTACTTCCAAGATGGATTACAAATGGCGTATTGTGTGCCTCCATCATAATCTTGTACTTCAAATCAGAGTTGTTAGGAAAACAAAGTCTAGAGTTGACTCGAAGTACTCCTTCTTCAACGATTCTTGCTTCTGGGATAACACCTTCTTGTACTTTCTTCTTCATACGCATCAGCTTCGGGTCTGTGGCTTGAGCAACTTTAACTTTATCGATTAAAGTTGGTTCTATGCGTATACTTGACATCATTGCATGGGTCCCCGGAGTCGTGAATTCTATCTTCATCTTTTGTAAATCACACAAAATGGGCCTTTGTGTTGACAACAACGCACTCGTTCCCGCATATGATCTTCTACTTAATGCGTCAGCTACCACGTTTGCTTTTCTAGGATGGTATTGAATGTTATGGTCATAATCTTTCAACATCTCGAGCCAACGTCATTGCCGCATGTTGAGTTCCTTTTGGGTGAAGAAATATTTAAGGCTTTTATGATCTGAATATATCTCCACTTTATACCAATATAGATAGTGCCTCCAGATTTCTAGCGTGAAAACGACTACTGCCAACTCTAGATCATGAGTAGGGTAATTCTTCTCATATTCTTTGACTTGTCGCGAGGCATAGGCTATGAATTTCCCATGTTGCATGAGAACACATCCTAACCCTTTGCCCGAAGCATCGTTGTAGATAAAAAATCCATCTGAACCAGATGGTATTATCAAAACTAGTGCCGAAATAAGTCTCCTCTTAAGCTCTGGAAAACTCTTCTCCCATTCCTCGCTCCATACGAATTTTGTATCATTCAGAGTTAGTTGAGTTAACGAAGTAGCGATTCAAGAAAATCCTTCCACGAATCTTCGATAATAACCAGCTAAGCCCAGAAAGCTACGTACTTCGGTCATCGACTTTGGTTGCTCCCAACTTTGTATTGCTTCAATCTTTTCCGGGTCAACAGATATTCCATGTTTTGACACCACGTACCCAAGAAATGCTACTTTCTCAAGGCAGAACTCGCATTTCTTCAGCTTGGCATATAACTTGTTTTCACAAAGCCTTTGAAGTACCAGCTTCAAATGGTGCTCATGATCTTCACGACTTTTTGGAATATACGAGGATGTCATCAATAAAGACAACAACGAACTGATCCAAATATTCCTTGAATACTCGGTTCATCATATCCATGAAAGCCACAAGAGCATTATTCAATCTAAAATATATGACTAGGAATTCATAATGCCCATACCGAGTTGTAAAGGCGGTCTTCGTAATATCCTCGTTCTAATCTTCACTAATGATATCCGTAATGAAGATCGATCTTTGAAAAGGATTGTGCTCCTTTGAATCGGTTAAACAGTCATCATCAATGAGGTAGCGAGATACCTATTCTTGATGGTGACATGGTTTAATTCTCAGTAGTCAATACAAAGTCGCATACTCCCGCCCTTATTCTTCACAAATAAAACAGGAGCTCCCCAAGGATATGTACTAGGACGAATGAAACCGTTGTCCAACAACTCCTGTAGTTGGACCTTTAACTCCTGAATTTCAATAGGAGCCATTCAATATGGGGTTTTAGAAATGGGCTTTGTACCAGGTTCAAGATCAATAACAAATTCAACTTCACGTTCTAGGGCTAGACCGGGAAGTTCTTTAGGAAATAAGTCAGGAAATTTACTAACAACAGGAATATTATTCAAATCTGACGTGTTTTTATTCAAATCCATAACATGGGATAAGATAGCTTGACATCCGTTTTTCAATAAACGAATGCTTTTATGGCTTGATATGACAATGATTGATTTTATTGGTTTAGTTGCTTGAATTCGCATAATAGGTTGGTTAGGAATATGAAAACTAACAACCTTACAAAAATAATCAATTTTGGCATGATGAGTAGTTAACCAATCAATCCCTAAAATAACATCAAATGCAAGTATCTTTAAAGAGATAAGATCAACATGTAATGTGATGGTGCCAACTTGGATCAAACAAGGTTTATAAATAGTAGATGTAATGAAAGTTCCTCCTAACGGAGTCTCCACAAATAAGTCAAAGTCTAATTTCTCCTGAATCAAGTTTAAACATTGAGCACAAGTAGGAGAGATAAAAGAATGGGTTGACCCGGTATCTAGTAAGGTATAAACTTTGCAAGAGTTTATGATTAGCTTACCCGTGATCACCTCGTTAGGGTTCCTCGCATTTTGGCCAGTCACGACAAACACTCTTCTAGGAACCACTAACTTTGTCTTGTCTAGGACAGTCTTTTGAGCTACCACCCCCGCTGAACTTGGTTTCGCTACTGTGCAATCTCTCGAAGCGATATGACCTTCTTTTCCATAATTCTAACATACCTTAAACTGTTGTGGGCGGTTCAATGATGTGTCCCTCTTTTCACATTTATAACATCTGACGGTGGTGGTCATTCTCCTCCCTTAGAAATAGTTGATGATGGTGTTGACATCTTCAAATTGTCATTGTTGTACCTTCTCTTTTTAAAATCTCCCCCGACTCGCTTCTTCTATTATCATCGCCACGATTACCACCATAGTGGTTACCGCTTTTGTCCAGATTCGTTTCCTCCCACCGATTATCATTGCTCGATGATCACGCCACTTTATTCCACGACCCTTGTTGTTGTCCCTCGGTTGAACATACTCATTATCTCGCTCTAATAATTGAACCCTGTTAACAACAACTAAATATAGAGAAAATTTATTAGAATTGAGGTATTGACCAATGTCGAAGTTTCAAACCTCTCGTAAACATCTGCACAAACATTCCTCATTCTCTATCAAATGAGGTGCAAACCCAGGATAACTCCGTGAACTTAGCCTCATCGTTGGGACAGACACCCCCAAATCCGTGTACTTCATTCCCAGATTTGGTGTTCACTTAATCAAACATTCATATCTAACTACCCAATCACAATAAATTGGATAAATAAAAAACCTTCCCATTAAAGGGTTACATAATAAAATCTCCAATTAAAGTTATCTAACCTTTAATTACAATCATTCAAATGCGGAAATTAAATAAACTTCATTAAAACCAAGTCTAAGATCATCATAATAAAAATCTAACATCTCAATCAAAGTAAAATTACAAGTCTTCATCACTTGCACATTTTTCCCTTTCCTTTGCTAGACGAAGGTTCATCTACCTTCTCTTCTTTAGCCGCAATGAGTTTTAAAATATGCAAGAGTGAGCAAAACAATTGCTCACTGGATACAATATGAAATCAACAGGAGTATAGTAATAATAACTGCCAATAATAGGCTCATCAACAATGAATAGTACTTTATCATCAATAATCAGAAACTGAAATCCAAAATGTAGAATAACTATAACTGAGGGTCATAAGACCATGAACTATGTCCACAGCTAATGAGTAATCTTTCAACTCCAACTTTAATAGTCATAAGACTATAAGGACTCCTCGTACTTAGGGGGATCATCCCTTCATATCATGTATTGTGCAATAAACATTTAACGCCACGCTGTAAGTTATCCCCTAATAATAATAGGTTGTTCATCTCAAGATTTTGAGTACAAGTCCGCACCAAAGAGAGTTTGGTTTGGATAAGCTTTCAAGGGTAATTTGAAGTTCAACGATCATCAACTAGAGGACTAGTTGAATTAATAACATCATATTACAGAATAATCGTAATTGAATCAACATGGTAAACCAAAATCATGCTTTAGGAATAATCTAATAGCATATATTTTGAATAATTATAACATGCCTTGCTTGAACAATATTAAGTCAAGGTTAAATTAGAATTGGGTACTAAGCATGCATAACAGTTTGAACGATGAAATTGCTCAACATTAGTATAAATAGTTGTGCATGCTAAACAACAAGTTAAATACAAGAATAACTTGTCAACATTAAACCAAAGTTTAGAAAGCTCAGATCATTCATAAGGTAATCGAATTGAAACAATAAATAGTTCAACAAGATAAAGAATTAGAAATCTTGCATTATTATATTAGGAACAATAATTGATTCCAATTACAAAAGTAGAGTTAGAGAACTTGCCTTACTCGTAGGCTAAACCAAATCAATACGAATCACAATATCCTATAAACATATGTCATCATGACATAATTAGTCATTACCATCTTACAAACATAACTAAGTACGTTCATCATTTAAAATTGGATTTTTTTAATCACATAATCGAGTTATAACACAAGTTAATTGTTAATAACATACTTATTCATAGTATAGAAATACTAAAATCAACATTTAGCAAATCCTACTATCATCACATAACTTTTCTTAAAATTTTGTGTACAAAAAGTACACAATCTGCACCATTCGTTAACTCTCTGTCATGGGCGCCATTAGCTTTATTACTTTACACTGGTCGTCGTCATAGCTTGTGAGCATGGAGTCAAGCACATGAACAAAGGTATAAAAGTAGGCATTGCAAGGTATGGCGCCATGATCGTCATGATATGAAACTAACATCATTGGTCAGCCACATGCATGCTGAAAACGCTAGCTTCAATCGATACGCCTTTTTAAGAAAAAGTGCAGAAAAAGCCAATTTTGGCCTACAAGCTCGTTTTTCTAACAGACTAAATAGCATATAATTCATATACAAAAACTTTATGTAAACAAAATTCAAGAATTCCTAACATGTTTCTATCCATACAACAACATAAACAACAAATTTAACACATTCAATTTCACTATTTTTGATAAAACTCACTTTTTGATATTTCAATGAAAATCAACATTGTAAATTTTGTTTTTCAACCAAAACCACTAATTCAAAGTGTCTTTATCAATGATTATACATACTCTAACAAATTAAACGCTCAATTTATCAACTAAACCACTAATTCACCCTTAATTTCTACTTTAAGCTAAACAATATATTTTCATAAAAACTCTCAGAAAAAACATTTTCTTCACAAATTACATATATATCATCAATTCATTGATTATAATCATATATAACCTATGAAAATAACTTTACAACAATGGTTTATCATATGAACACACATAAAATCAACAATTATCCTATCACAAGAATTTCACATAGAGAAAAATAGAGAAGGGAAAGCTAAAGGAAATAAGAGAATACCTTGATTGTAAGAAGATGATGGCTATCCTTTTGATTATCAAACCTTTTTTCCCAATTCTTTTCTCAATTCTCTAGCCTTCCTTCTCTCTCTCTTCTTTCTTCTTTCTTCTTCTTCTTCTCTCTGTGTTTTTGTTTTTTTTCTTCCTAACTCTAGAGCATACTAACAACTAACGATATATATATATATATATATATATATTAATTATATAACATAACTCTAATTTATCGACATCGCTTATATTATTTTGAAAACCAAAAGCCATAAGGCTTGTTTTTGGCTAACCACTAATAAAATAACCCATTAATCCTTACACCTTGTTTGGTAAAACTCAATTAGAATAAAGTCTTAATAAGCAATAGGCCTTGTTTGGCAAAACTAAATTAAACTCCCTTAATTTATTTTAGTAACTCCTTTATAACAAGGTTATTTGTCACACATTAATTTAATTAAATTAATCATAATAACAATTTATTAAATCACTTCATCACATAAATCAATACCACCAAAATTATAATTTTCTATATAATTATAACTTTATTTAATCAACTAAACACATCCTTTTTAATTACAATTTCCAATAAAAAGAATAGTAATTCAATTAATCAAAATTCTCTAACTTAATAATTAAATTAAATTAGTAAAATAATTAATTTTCCTTAATTATTTATTTAACAAATAATTAACCACATCAATTCAAATTTGAACAATTATTTATTCCATAATAAACACATCCATTAAATATTTAAATAATTCAATAAATATTTAATATAACAATTAAAATTCTAGAATGTTACATCATTCCTCCTTACAAGGATTCTCGCCCCGTAATCACAATTCAAACAATTCATTCATCACATTCTCCCCTACTTACAAAGATTCTGTCCCCGTAATCAAGACATAGATTAAAAACAAATAAACTGTGGTAATTCTTCATCATTTCAATTTTCGAGTTCCCACGTAGCCTCTTCGACATTGTGGTTCCTCCAAATTACCTTCATGTAAGGTATCACCTTATTCGAAAGCACTTGTTCTTTCCTCCGTCGACTATCTCGGATAGGAACCTCTTCATAGAAGACAAGTCTTTCTCAAACCGTAATGGTTCGTACTCAATCACGTGCTTGTAATCAGTTTGTATGGTCGTGAATAATCGATTAACGTGAAAAACATTATGAATGTTTTGCAACTCGGAGGTAGAGCTACCTCGTAAGCCACCTCTCCAACCTTTCGCAAAGACTTCAAGGGTCCAATAAATCTTTGACTTAGTTTCCCTTCTTACCAAATCAAATTTTTCCTTCCAAGGAGAAACCTTTAGGAAAACGTAACTTCCTACGCCGAATGCACGATCTTGTTTGTGTTGATCAAGATATTTTTTTTGTCTATCTTGAGCAAAACTATCAATCTTGTTTCGATGAGTTTGACAACCTCAAAGTTTGTTGTACTCAGCCTCGGTCCTAACAATTGACGTTCACCGACTTCATCCCAGCACAGTGGAGTTCTGCACTTTTTGCCATATAATGCTTCATAAGGCGGCATGTCGATGCTAGCGTGATAACTATTATTGTAGGCAAATTCCACCAATGGTAATTGTTCATCTCAGCTTCCTTTGAAATCCATGACGCATGCTCTCAACATATCTTCTAATGTCTTAATCGTTCGTTTCCTTTGGCCATCCGTTTCATGGGTGATATGTCAGACTCATTCGCAATCGTGTTCCCATACATTCCTGTAGTCTCTTCCAGATGTTTGATGTGAACCTCGGATCTCTATCGACACAATTGATACTTGAACTCCAATGTCTTGAAACGATCTCCTTAACGTACAGTTTTTGCCAGTTGATCAAGATTAAATCTAATCTTTATTGGCAAAAAGTGTGCGATTTTGTCAATCTATCCACTATCACCCATATCGCATCGTATCCTTTCGAAGTTGTTGGAAGACCTACCACAAAATCCATTGTGATATGCTCCCATTTCCATTCCTAAGATCTCCAACGGTTGAAGTAACCCGCTTGGTCTTTGATGCTCTACCTTGACTCTTCGACATGTCAAGCACTTTGCAACGCATTCTCGCAACGCCTCTTTTCATATTTGGCCACCAAAAATGTCACCGCAAATCTTGATACATCTTCGTTTTCCGGATGAATCGAATATCTCGAAGTTATGAGCTTTCGATCAAGATTTCTTCTTTAACCTCGTATCACTGGAACCCATATTCGCCCTTCAAATCGCAAAGATTCCATCCAGATCAATCTCAGATTTCACCTCTTTTTCCTCAACCACACTTTTTCGATTTTTCGCATTCCTCATCCCCGCAGTTGAGCATTCTTCACTTTATCCACCAAAGTTTGACTTCGCTTCCATCCGTAACATCTTTCATTGGATTCTTTTGGAAATTTGATTTCCAACTCTAACCTTGACATTGTTGTAATAAGCTCCTCCTTATCGCTTAACAACATCAACTTTTTTCCCCGCCTTTCCTACTCAAGGCATCTCGCAACCACGCTTTTGCTTTGCTCGGATGATAAAAGATCTCACAATCATAATCTTTTATCGGCCCATCCATCTTCTTACGCATGTTCAGTCCTTCTTCGCGTGAAAATATACTTCAGAATTTTTATGGTCCTGTGTAAATCTCACATTTCTCTCAGTAGAGATAGTGTCTCCATATCTTCGAGAGAAAACACAACCGCCGCCAACTCTAAATCATGAGTCGGATACCCTTTTTCGTAATCTTTCAATTGTCTTGATGCATACGCCGATGACTTTACCGCATTTTTGCATAAGAACACACCCTAATCCTCTTGTGTGAAGCATCACTATACACCACAAAATTTCAGATTATCCGGTAATGACAACACAAAAGCCATACTTAGCTTCTTTTTCAATTCTTGGAAACTTTCTTCACACTTCTCCGTCCAAACAAATTTTCAGATTTCCTCGTTAAATTTGTTAACGGAGTGGAAATCTTGGAGAAATCCCGGATAAACCATCTGTAATACCCTTGCTAATCCCAAAAAACTTCTCACTTCTGATGGAGTTCTCGGTTGTTCCCAATTTATCACAGCTTCAACCTTTGATGGATCCACTGAAATTCCATCCTTGTCAATTACGTGCCCAAGAAATTGTACACGCCCAACCAAAATTCACATTTAGAGAATTTCACATACAACTTTTCTTTTCTTAGCGTCTCCAGCGTTAGACGTAAATGTTCCACATGTTCCTCTTGAGTTTTAGAGTACACCAGAATATCGTCAATAAACACCACCACAAACTTGTCTAAAAATGGTTTAAACACCCTATTCATCAAATCCATGAACGCTGCAGGGGTGTTTGTCAAACCAAAAGACATCACCAAAAATTCATAATGTCCATAGCGAGTTCGGAATGCCATCTTTAGTACATCCTCCTTCCTTACTTTCAGTTGGTGATACCCACTTCTCAAATTTATTTTCGAGAAATATCTAGCACCCTTCAATTGATCAAACAAGTCATCTATTCTCAAGAATGGATACTTATTCTTAATAGTGACTTTGTTTAACTCCCTATAATCAATGCAAAGACGCATCGACCCATCCTTCTTCTTTTTATTTAATAACACCGGTGGTTCTCACGGTGACACACTCTACCGAATGTATTTCTTGTCCAACAACTCCTCGTAGTTGTACCATCAGTTCTTTCATCTCCACCGGAGCCATTCTATACGGGCTTTCGACATCGAGAGCTGGTTCTCGCACTAAGTCGATCACTAACTCGATTTTTCGTCAAAGCGGAAGTCCCGGAAAATCTCTCCGAAACACGCCCACAAACTCCCTAACCATCGGTATTTCTTCCAGCCAGCACCTTCTTCTTCCGAGTATCGACTATGTAAGCTAAATAACCCACACAAACTCGACTCAACAACTTTTGGCTCGCATCATCGTCCGACATTTCATTTGTCTCAGCGATTTGCTACCATTGAATACTACCTTCGATTTTGAGTCATAAGGTTTACACATTTCTTTTAAGTACCAATTATCGCTCCATAATTGAACAACCAATCCATTCCCAAAATAACATCAAACTCTCCTAATTTCGATCGGAATCAAATCTACCATCAAAATATTTCCTTAATGTTCACCCTATAGTTCTTGTATATACGAACCTAACAGAACTACTTCTTTATTCGCAATTTCTATGTTTAAAGGGAAATTCAATTCTTCACTAGGCAATCCTAATCTCATAGCAAATTCATCGATATAAATGAGCAAGTAGCACCTAATCAAATAATACATAAGCATCAATATCATTGATCGGGATAATACCGACACCACATCCTTTGATTGCACAAAGATCTTGCATACCATGTCAAGGTTCCGGTCAGGCTTATTTGTTGTTGTTGGTCCAAGAATAGCCAACGCACTTCCACTAAGCATTTCCTTGCTCCCATTTGTCTCACCAGATCTCTTCTTAGGGCATTCACGAGCAAAGTGATCCTTAGATCCGCACGTGAAGCACACATTTTTCTTAGCTTGAGTGCAATTTGGGGCGATGTGACCCTCCCGCCACAATTAAAGCATACACGCTTCCCCAAACAAACACACACTCCTTTATGAAACTTTTTTCGCACGTAGCACATGCTTCAAACTTCTTATTTTTTGGTTTTTCACGATTTCCAGCTCCTCCATTCCCATTCCACTTCCTTTTCAAAGTTGTTGCCATTACTACCATTACCACCACTCTTAGCTTCACCTTCACTTTTCTTCTTCTCTCGCTCTTGATTATGCTTTGTTACATCGCCTCGCCCTCCACTTTCAAAGTGAGAATCGCTTTCTCCATCATCGCTACAAATGTCTTCAATTGGAACAGTGGAAACCCTACTGTACAACTGTGGTTTTAGTCCTCGCTTCAAACCTCTTCGCCAAGGCCGTCGTCAGGCCGAATTCGATATGGCAAACCTCGCTAACTCGTTGAATTTCAGCGGACATACTCCGACACCGCCATCGCTCCTCGCTTCAACTCCAAAATCGGACCTCTAGTCGACTCTTCAACTCTCAAGGAAATAAGTCTCAAGAATGCCTCCTTAAACCTATCCTGTGTCATTACTCCCCGGTCCTTCCCGAGTCTTGTTTGGCTCGCCACCAATAGCTAGCCTCCTCCTTCAACATAAACGTTGTAAAAAAGTCTTCGATTCGATTCTCTACCTAGCAACATCAAAACCTTCTCGATTTCCATAATCCAAGTCTGTGCTTCAACCGGGTTCATGGATCCACATCAAATTTTCGTGGTCCAACCGCCTTGAAGTCCTTAAACGTAGTAGCACTTGGTTCGAGGTTGATTCTTCATTGGTTTGATTTTGCAAAGGCACTGCACCAAGAACGCCACCAACCGAAAACAGATTAGTTTCAAGAAGATTATCGTTGTTGGTTCCTTGGTTCTTCTTCTCGGTGGGTGGTGGTTGACGCTCGAGGCATTTTCGTAAAAAAATACATTCATTAGATTATTACTCAACTCTTTTCAAGTAATTTCTACTTAGCTTGCCCCATGAAAGTAATCATTCCATAACACATAACACTTTGGATAAAGAAAATAATATCTTTTATTCAAAACTTCTTTAAAACATCATATCAATAGCATCACCGCTATTTACATTATTTTTCCGAACTACTAAAGTTTCAGGACATCATCATCATATCCCATAGGTTGCATAACACTTGGGATTAACAAATTATTTATCATAACATAACTCAAGTACACTCCCTACGATGTCCTATTAAGATATTGCAAGGCCTTACGACGCTCTTCTTCATATAACTCTAACATGGTCCGACGGTCCAAGATGAACGAGGGTAAGCGTCTCGAATGAATCGATAACCCATGACCCGATCTTGAGCTCGATTGATCGCAGTGTTGAACACGTTATCCATTTCTTCCATCTTCCTTCTCTTTGCTTCAGGCGTCTCCCTTTGCTATTTTGGCTTGTTGATAAGCTTCACTGCACGCGTCTTCTGGCTCTTGCCCTTTTTGCAGATTCTTCTCTCAACTTGCTCTTCAACTCTGCAACTCTCTGCTCTCATTTGATCGTTCTCTTCTTCAGTGTGAACCAGCTTCTCTTCAACATTGTTCAGCCGTTCTTCTCGATCCTGAATCTCGTCGTCCTTCTGTGCCAACGAAGTTTGTTGTTCAACTACTATCTCTTGCAATTCCTCAACAGTATCTTGAAGTTCCACGTTGCGGTCATGCACCTCATCGATATACTACCCAACTATCGAGTTAAGTGGAATCCTTTCCTCCTCGTCCCTCTTCATCCGTCTCCGCATGGCAGCCCCACGGATCTTCTCTCATCTATTTCTATCATCATCATCATCATCATCATCTCGACCATCATCGCGAGTAATGGAGCCGACTCGTGGAAGCAAAGTTGTTCTCAAACCACTTGAATATCACGAGATTCCTCCTCTCTAGGCATCTGAGGTCCTTCCTCCCTAGCCTGACTGGATTCTCCGACATTAGTCATCCTGACAACAAGATTTTTAAGTTTTAGTTATTAATCATCACTACTCGACTCTCACGAGCACATAAGTTAAAACACATAAGCACATAAGTGTTTTATTACTTTTTCCTTAAAACTCGATAAGAGTTTATCATCACTATCTTTCTCAAGGTTACTTCCTAAGGCTTTTCCCCCACCTAAGGTTCATAACCTAAAGCTTTGATACCAACTCGTGTGACACCCCAAATCCGTGTACTTCATTCCCACAGATTTGGTGTTCACTTAATCAAACATTCATATCTAACTACCCAATCACAATAAAACGGATAAATAAAACCTTTCCCATTAAAGGGTTACATAATAAAATCTCCAAAGTTATCTAACCTTTAATTACAATCATTCAAATGCGGAAATTAAATAAACTTCATTAAAACCAAGTCTAAGATCATCATAATAAAAATCTAACATCTCAATCAAAGTAAAATTACAAGTCTTCATCACTTGCACATTTTTCCCTTTCTTTGCTAGACGAAGGTTCATCTACCTTCTCTTCTTTAGTCGCAATGAGTTTTTAAAATATGCAAGAGTGAGCAAAACAATTGCTCATCGGATACAATATGAAATCAACAGAGTATAGTAATAATAATCGCCAATAATAGGCTCATCAACAATGAATAGTACTTTATCATCAATAATCGTAAACTGAAATCCAAAATGTAGAATAACTATAATCGAGGGTCATAAGACCATGAACTATGTCCACACAATATGTAGTAATCTTTCAACTCCAACTTTAACAACCATAAGACTATAAGGACCTCGCATTTAGGGGATCAATTTCTTCGTATCATGTATTGTGCACAAACATTTAACGCTACGCGTAAGTTATCCCCTAATAATAATAGGGTTGTTCATCTCAAAGATTTGGAGTACAAGTCCGCACCAAAGAGAGTTTGGTTCGATAAGCTTTCAAGGGTAATTTGAAGTTCAACGATCATCAACTAGAGGACTAGTTGAATTAATAACATCATATTTACGTAATAATCGTAATTGAATCAACATGGTAAACCAAAATCATGCTTTAGGAATAATCTAATAAAGCATATATTTTGAATAATTATAACATGCCTTGCTTGAACAATATTAAGTCAAGGTTAAATTAGAATTGGGTACTAAGCATGCATAATAAGTTTGAACGATGAAATTGCTCAACATTAGTATAAATAGTTGTGCATGCTAAACAACAAGTTAAATACAAGAATAACTTGTCAACATTAAACCAAAGTTTAGAAAGCTTCAGATCATTCATAAGGTAATCGAATTGAAACAATAAATAGTTCAACAAGATAAAGAATTAGAAATCTTGCATTATTATATTAGGAACAATAATTGATTCCAATTACAAAAGTAGAGTTAGAGAACTTACCTTACTCGTAGGCTAAACCAAATCAATACTGTAATCACAATATCCTATAAACATATGTCATCATGACATAATTAGTCATTACCATCTTACAAACATAACTAAGTACGCTCATCATTTAAAATTGGATTTTTTAATCACATAATCGAAGTTATAACACAAGTTAATTGTTAATAACATACTTATTCATAGTATAGAAATACTAAAATCAACATTTAGCGATCCTACTATCATCACATAACTTTTTCTTAAAATTTCGTGTACAAAAAGTACATAATCGTAGACTATTCGCTTAACTCATGTCATGCATACCACAGCTACGCTTACATCGTGGTCGTCGTCACATGACGTGAGAATGGTGAGTCAGAAGCGACGGAACAAAGGTATAAAGCAAGTAGGTCATGGCGGTAACATCAATAAATAAACTAAAACATCAATGCTGGTACATCTGGGCACATAAATCATAGCTAGCTTTCGATCGATACTTTTGGCAAGAAAAGGCAGAAAAAGCCAATTTTGGCCTACAAGCTCGCTTTCTAATGACTAAATAGCATATAATTCATACAAAAACTTTATGTAAACAAAATTCAAGAATTCCTACCATGTTTCTATCCATACAACAACATAAACAATAAATTTAGCACATTCAATTTCACTGTTTTTGATAAAAACTCACTTTTTGATATTTCAATGAAAATCAACACTATAACTTTTGTTTTTCAACCAAAACCACTAATTCAAAGTGTCTTTATCAATGATTATACATACTCTAACAAATTAAACGATCAATTTATCAACTAAACCGCTAATTCACCCTCAATTTCTACTTTAAGCTAAACAATATATTTTCATAAAACTCTCTCAGAAAAACATTTTCTTCACAAATTACATATATATCATCAATTCATTGATTATAATCATATATAACCTATGAAAATAACTTTACAACAATGGTTTATCATATGAACACACATAAAATCAACAATTATCCTATCACAAGAATTTCACAGAGAAAAAATAGAGAAAGGAAAGCTAAAGGAAATAGGAGAATACCTTGATTGTAGAAGATGATGGCTATCCCTTTGATTATCAAACCTTTTTTCCCCAATTCTTTTCTCAATTCTCTAGCCTTCCTTCCTTCTCTTCTTCTTCTCTTCTTCTTCTTCTTCTTCCTCCTGTGTTTTGTTTTTCTTCCTAACTCTAGAGCATACTAACAACTAACGATATATAATATATATATATATATATTAATTATATAACATAACTCTAATTTACTGACATCAGTTATATTATTTTGAAAACCAAAAGCCATAAGGCTTGTTTGGCTAACCACTAATAAAATAACCCATTAATCCTTACACCCTGTTTGGTAAAACTCAATTAGAATAAAGTCTTAATAAGCAATAGGCCTTGTTTGGCAAAACTAAATTAAACTCCCTTAATTTATTTTAGTAACTCCTTTATAACAAGGTTATTTGTCACACATTAATTTAATTAAATTAATCATAATAAAAATTTATTAAATCACTTCATCACATAAATCAATACCACCAAAATTATAATTTTCTATATAATTATAACTTTATTTAATCAACTAACACATCCTTTTTTAATTTACAATTTCCAATAAAAAGAATAGTAATTCAATTAATCAAAATTCTCTAACTTAATAATTAAATTAAATTAGCAAAATAATTAATTTTCCTTAATTATTTATTTAACAAATAATTAACCACATCAATTCAAATTTGAACAATTATTTATTCCATAATAAACACATCCATTAAATATTTAAATAATTTCAATAAATATTTAATATAACAATTAAAATTCTAGAATGTTACACAAAATTGTAGGTATGAAAGGTTCGATCCTTGGTGGGATACTTAGAAGTTGTGTGATATGTTTTGAAATGAAGTGGAGTGAAGGATCTACTGATCCAAAACTAGGCTACTAACTTGAAGAGTGTGTTTCCCTGATGGGGAAAATGGGTATGAGGAAAGGTTGTATGTAGTAAGGGTTAGAAAACCTAAAATGACTGGGGATCTGGTGATCCAAAATTAAGATGTTTGCTTGATGGTATCTTCAAACATAATACCATTTCACGGTGTCGGAGATGAGCTGTGGAATTAATCGCCATCCATTTCCTATAATTTGAGAGCACCACCTATTAATAACTCCTTGACAACAAACGAGCCTTCCCAGTTTGGGACGAATTTTCCCTTAGATTGATCTTGGTTGTCAATGATCTTCTTCAAAAATAAGTCATGTTGTTTAAACTGCCGTAGCCGGACTTTTCTGTTGTAGGATCTGGCGATCTTCTATTTGTAAACTTGCTATGGAAGATAGCATCACTTCGCCTTTCGTCTATTAATGACAATTGGTGATACCTGTCTTATAACCATTGGTCTTCATCCAGCTGAGCATCTATCAACAATATGAGGGATTCCATTTTCACTTCTATGGGAAGCACTGCTTCCATAACATAGGTTAATGAATAGAAAGGTTGCCCTAGTGGAAGTACACATTGAAGTTCTGTAGGCTAATAGAGTTCGGTGAGAAGAGGTCAAACCATCCTTTGTGATTGGCGGACATCTTTTGCATGATCTTCATGATATTTTTATTAAGCGCTTCAACAACACCATTCATCTTTGGACGAAAGATGACGGAGTTGAGATGTTTGATGTGGAATTCTCTGCATAACTCTTCCATCATTTTGTTGTTGAGGTTCTTAGCATTGTCTAAAAAAATTACCTCTAGTTGTTCATATCGAAAAATGACATTGTTTCTAATGAAACCAATAATGAGTTCTTTGGTAACCCTAGGGAAGGAGGCTACTTCTATCCATTTGGTGAAGTAGTCGATCATGGTGAAGATAAATCGATGCCCATTACTGGCTTTGGGCTCGATGGACCCGATCACGTCCATTCCCCATATTGAGAAGGGCTAGGGTGAACTCATATTTATGGAGCTCCCTAGGAGGGAAGTAAATAGCATTGCCATGAATTTAGAATTGATAGCATCTCTTGACATGATCATCACAGTCAGCTTTGACAGAGAGCCAGTAATGCCCTATTTTGAGGATCTTGTTGACAAGTAAAGGGCCCCTCATGTGTGGGCCACATACTCCACTATGGATTTCATACATAAGCTTCTGATCTTGGTCCTTGTCCAGAAATCTGAGGAGGCGTAGTCCTGTATCTCGTTTGTAGAGTGTATCTCCGCTCAGGTAAAATTGCATAGCCATTCGATGGATCCGCTTTTCTCGCCAGAACTCGCTTAAGCGTCAGAGATTCATCTCGTAGATACCCCTTGATGTGCTGATACCAAGGGTGTTGGATGGGAGGTAGCTCATTCGATACTTCTCCGATGTAATTCCCATAGGTTGGAGCCTTTTGCAGGCCAAATGTGATGCTTGGCATGTTTTCCTTGTCAAATATGTTTATCAAGGAGGCCAAAGTTGCTAGCGCATCCTCAAAGTCATTCTTATTCTGAGGAATGTAAAGGAAGTTTATTTCTTCAAACTCCTAAGCCATCTGGATAACCTGTCAATGGTAAGGCAGCAAATGTAGTTCTTTGGTGTGATAGATTCTGGTGGTTTGTCTGATTACCAATTAAGAATCTCCAATGACAGATAACCATCTGATACCCATTGATTGGGCAAGTTTTAGCCCCATGATGCAGCCTTCATACTCAGCTATGTTGTTGGTGCTGACAAACTGCAATTTGATGGCGACGGGATACTGCTCCCCCGTAATGGCTACTAGAACCGCTCCAGCCCCAGAACCTTTCATATTAACAGCTCCATCAAAATACATTTTCCATGATTGTTGTGTATCGTACTGATGGTGTTGCTGAACTGTCATTACCCGTCATCGGGGAAGTATGTTTCCAAGGATTTGAAATACCCTGAAGGTGCGGCGGATAGTTTATCTGAAATTCCTTAACCTTTAACAAACTTTTGTGTCATACAGACGATATCATATTGTTGTAGGATCAACTGCCATCTGGGCAGGCGACAATTTAACATGGGTTTACTGAACATGTACTTGAGAGGATCCGCACAGGATATGATATGGGTTGTGTGACCATGTAGGTAATGTTGTAACCTCTTGGAATCCCATGCTAAACCACAACAAGTCTTCTCAATTAGAGTGTACTTATGTTCACTGCTGTTGAATCTTTTGCTGAGGTAGTAGATAGTTCACTCTTGGCCTCTATCGTCCTTTTCTCGTCCCCAAAGATGCGTACCAATGGGATTCTCATTAACGGACAAGTACATGAACAGGGGAATAGCATCTGTGACACCCCCAAACCCAGGTACTTCATCCCCAAAGGATTTGGTATTCACTTAATCAAAAATTCATATCTAGCTACCCAATCACAATAAAACTGGATAAACAAAAACCTTCCCCATTAAAGGGTTACATAATAAAATCTCCCAGGTTGTCTAACCTTTAAATAGAATCATTCAAATGCAGAAAAAAAAAATTAAACTTCATTACAACCATTCATTTAAAAACTGATAATAAAATATCAAATTACAAGTCATCAAAACTTGTTCATCTTTCCTTTTCCCTTACTAGTGCTAGGTACATCAGCCTTCTCATCCTTAACTGTAATAGTTATATAAGCAAGAGTGAGCAAACAAAGCTCACTTGAAATAATAATGAATGACAAACTTTTACAACAAATGTTAGGTAAGAGACTCAATAGGATTTTAAACAATATGATTTCTCAACATTCTGAAGTATATAACTGAGGGTCCTAAGACCATGAACTATGTCCATAGTTATAAGTAATGTTTCAACTTAAACTTTAACAGTCATAAGACTATAGGGACTCCTCGTACTTATGGGGATCAGCCCTTCGTACTATGTATTGTGCACAAACATTTCAACGCTAAGCGTAAGTTACCCCTAATAATAGGGTTGTTCATCTCAGTATTTAGAGTAAAAGTCCGCACCAAAGTGAGTTTCGTATAGATACATTTTAGGGTAATTTAGAATTCAACGAACATCAACTAAGGATTAGTTGAATAAAACCTATAACATCATACCATAGAATAATCGTAATTGAATCAACATGGTAAACCAAAATCATGCTTTAGGAATAATCTAATAGCATATACTTTGAATAACTATAACATGCATTACTTGAACAATATTAAGTCAAGGTTAATTAGAATTGAGTACTAAGAATGCATAGTAGTTTGAACGATAAAATTGTTTGACATTAGGATAAATAGTTATGCATGCTAAACAACAAGTTAAATAAAAGAATAACTTGTCAACATCAAACCAAAGTTTAGAAAGCTTGCATCATCTATAAGGTAATCGAATTGAAACAATAAATAGTTCAACAAGATAAAGAATTAGAAAACTTGCCTTGCTCGTCGGCTAAACCGAATAAATTCGGATCACAATACCCTATATGTACATATATATAGTTAGTCACTACTACTTTACAAATTTAACTAACTACATACATCATATAGGTTTGATTATTTAATCATATAATCAAGTTACAACACAAGTTAATTGTTAATAACATACTTATTCATATTATAGAAATACTAACATCAACATTTTACAGTCCTACTATCATCACATAACAATTTCTTAACATTTGAGTACAAAAAGTACAATCGTCGAGACCATTTACGCTAACTTTCGCGTTATGGCCCACGATTTATCTTTTGTGGTGCGGTATAATATGAAGATAAGGCGTTCATGCGGCGAGAATAAAACAAAAAGGTCACATATATGGCTATGGACGCACGGCAAGCTATGAGACGAGATTATATCGCTAAGTCAAGATCATGGCGCGTGAAGCTGCAGATCAATTGGATACCTTCGACAACAGTATAAGAAAAAGCCAATTTTGGCCTAAACGTTCCTTTCTAACAGCCTAATTCACATGCAAATCATACAAAGACTTCATGTATACCTAATTCAAGAATTCCTAACATGTTTCTATCCATACAACAACATAAACAACAAGTTTAAAACATCTAATTTCACTATTTTTGATAAAAATTCACTTTTTGATGTTTTGATGAAAATCAATACTGTGATTTTGTTTTTCAGCCAAAATAGTTAATTTAAAGCATTTGATCAAAGTATATACATACTCTAACAAATTGAATAACCAATTTATCAATAAAACAACTAGGCAACCCATAATTTCTATTTTAACTAAACAATATATAATCAAAAAAACTCTCTGTAAAAATACTTTTCTTCACAAACATATACATAATATAAATTCATGGACTATTCTCAATCATAGCTTAAGAAAATAGTTTAACTCACTAGATTATCATATAAAATCATATACATAACAACTAATTTACCCTTACACAAGGATTCTACAAAGAATTTGGGAAAAGAGAAACTAAATTTTTAAAACTAAAAGAATAGGTTAATACCTTGAAGAAGAAGATGATGATGATGATGATGGTTATATTTTTAATTCTCAAGTTTCTTTCTCCAATCTCCTGGCCTTTCTTCCTTTCTTCTTTTCTTCTTTTCTTCTTCTTCCTCCTCTGAGTTTTTCTCTTTTCTTCCTAACACTAACTACGTACTAACAATCTAACGTATATAGGATATAATATATATTAATTATATAATATAACTCTAATTTAACTGACATCGATTATTTTATTTTGAAAACCAAAAGCCATAAGGCTTGTTTGGCTAACCACTAACAAAAATAATCAATTAATTCTTACGCCTTGTTTGGTAAAACACAATTAGATTAAAGACTTAATAGGCATTAGGCCTTATTTGGCAAAACTGAATTAAAACTCCTTTAAGTTATTTTAATAACTCCTTTATAAAAGTATATTTGTTACACATTTACTAAATTAAATAAATCTTAATAACAATTTATTAAATTACTACATCACATAAATCAATACCACAAAATTATAATTTTCTATATAATTATAAATTTATTTAATCAACTAACACATCCTTTTTAATTACAAATTCCAATAAAAAGAATAGTAATTCAATATATCAAAACTCTTTAACTTAATAATTAAATTAAATTAGCTTAAAATAATTAATTTTCTTAATTATTTATTTAACAAATAGTTAACCAAATTGAATCAAATTTGAACAATTATTTATTCAACAATAAACACATCTATTAAATACTTAAATAATTAATTTAAACAATTATGTATTCAACAATAAACACATCCATTAAATATTTAAATAATTCAATAAATATTTAACATAACAATTAAAATTCTGGAATGTTACACCATCCCTGGGTGGTACCAAAATAGGAGCTTTAACTAGCAACTCTTTGATTGTAAGGAAGGCTTTTTGACACTCACCATTCCATTTCATGGAGGAGTTCTTCCTTAATAGCTTGAAGATAGGCTCACAGGTTGTTGTGAGTTAGCTGATGAATCGGCTAATGAAATTGATCCTTCCCAAAAATCCTCGTATTTCCTTCTCTGTCTGAGGAATGGGCATTTAGGTGATGGCCTGGATTTTGGTGGGATCTAGCTCAATCCTTTTGTGGTTGACTAGGAAACCTAGCAACTTGCCTGATTTAACGCCAAAGGTACACTTGGCTGGATCCAACCTCAAGTTGTACTTACGCAACCTGTTGAAGAGCTTTTTGAGATGGTCTAAGTGGTCTTCCTCCCTTCGGGATTTGACAATGTTATCATTCACATAGATCTCTATCTCTTTATGCATTAAGTTATGGAAAAGAGCCATCATGGCTCTCTGATAGGTAGCTCTGGCATTAATGAAGCCGAATGACAACCGTCTATAGCAAAAGGTTCCCCAAGGTGTGATAAAAGCAGTTTTCTCACGATCCTCTTCAGCAACCATGATTTGATGGTACCCCGCAAAATAATCAGCAAAGGAGTACATGCCGTATTGAGAAGTATTGTCAATGAGAATGTGGATAAATGGTACGGGAATGCTATCTTTAAGGCAAGCTTTATTCAGATCCCGGTAATCCACGCAAACTCGCACCTTTCCTCCCAGTTTGGGTATGGGGACTATGTTAGATAGCCATTTAGAGTATGTAGACGCCATGATAATGTCTGCTTGAAATTGTTTTACAATTTCTTCTTTAACCTTTAAACTCCACTCAGGTTTTAATCGCCTGAGCTTTTGCCTGACTAGCTTGAATCCCTCTTTGATGGGGAGGCGATGAATGACGATATCAGTGGATAAACCAATCATGTCTTTATAAGACCATGCAAACACATCTTGGAATTTGGTTAATAGCATAACCATGTCATTCCTTTGGTTTGGAGTGAGGTTCGTACCAATCTGGATTAGCTTAGGGTTTTCTAAGGTTCTGAGGTTGAAAGAGGTGGTTTGATCAAGATTTGGCTTGGGTTTATCCTCGACCCATTATTTGATCTCCTGAGGTATCTCAATATCCTCTTGTATTTCCATCAAGTCTGAATCCAACTTTTTATCAAATTTACAGTTCTTGTGGAGAAAAGGCACCTCATCAGCAAATTTAGGCACATCTAAATTTAGAGTCTTGAAACAAAAAATGCTTTCTCTTAATATATGAAATTATTCAATCATATAAAGTGTTAGCACGTAATGACAAAACAACTGCTAATATTGTACAGAAAAGTAAGCAGTTATTACTATCTATAAGTGAGGATTTTCGCCTTTTTACCCTGTCGAAAAAATGCATGGAATGTCGCTCCAATTTCTAAGGGTGAAGTCCCGTTGGACAGCAATAATGAAGAGGCTGTCATAGTCCTCTTTCTCCTGAATAATGACCATGATATTTGGACAATCATCGTTTGGGATGTCTCTATTCATGCCCATAGTATGGAAAATGATGCGTATGTTTGACAATGGCCTAGCGATGTCTTGTTTATGTCTCTTTTTCCTTTCTTCTACATCAGGATTAAGAATCAAGACCTCTTTTGCTTTGATCGGTATCGGTTTGGGAAATAGCATAGCCATTACATTGGCAGGCACCTTTACCGGAGACCGTACAGGCTCAGGATCTGTAGATTGAGATAATTGTCGTGTGGCTGAAGCTGAAGGAATCTGTTCATGATAGTGAGGATTCTTGTGATTGGAGCTAGAAGAATAGCCTAGTCCAGTTGTCCCGGATTGACTAGGAATTTGTATTGGGCCCATAATGTCCTGATGATCTTTACCCAACCCTTGTCCAGGTTGATGACTCAATGACATCATCTCTTGAGTTGTCGACATTACCTCGGCAGAAATCTTGGGTGTCGAGGTGGCGCCTAATCAGATGATGATAGTGAGTGTTGCTCACCTCTAGGGTATGAAAACTGACTAGTTCAATTTCTGCATTGAAGCTGATGAGTGATATATCACCTTGTTCAGGACATTCCGGCTCAGCATTGACAATGACTAGGCTATTATTAATGATGTATTTAAGTTGCTGATGGAGGGTGGAAGGGACGGCTCCAGCCATATGAATCCACGGTCTTCCCAAAAGTAGGTTGTATCATGTGGCTATTTTGAGCACGTGAATGGATATGCAAAAAGTATGTGGACCAATCTCCACAGACAGTTCAATTTCTCCGACAACATTTTACGTCGGGATCCATCAAAAGCTTTGATAACCGTATGGTTGTTTTTGATCCTCTTGAGATTGATGTTTAACTTCTCAAAAGTGGCATAGGAAAGATATTTAAAGATGATCCTCCGCTCATCGGACTCCTCCCACCATGTATCCGGAGGACAGAACCGCTATGTGCAACGGTTTGCAATGACCAGTGTCTTCGGGAGGTATGATGTCATCAGTTAAAGATATCACATTGTTGTTAAAAATGTGATCAACCAGATGTTGGAACTTTTCAACATCCACTAATTTCGATAAGTGGCCTTCTTCCAAAACCTTTAGGAAGATCTTCATGTGATCTTCTGAAGAGAAAACCAAGTCCAGTATTTGTGGAGTTTCTCTAAAGCTTAAAACCACCTTAGCTTCATTATGGCCCATAATACGGAGGAAATCTTTAATATTCTCCATGGGAACCTTCCCCATTGATCTGATGTTAGGTTTCATCACCCGGTGGGGAAGATACAGTGGATTCTCCTTCAACACTATAGTAGTTATGTGGGATGTAGATCCTTCAGCCTCTCCATAATTCCTTAGCACTTTTTTTAGGCTGACAATAGGATAATGTGGCCTAGATGGCAATGTAATTGGCTTTAGTGCAGCCACTTTCAAAGGATTGTCAATACCTTTGAGTTGAATTGCTTGTATTGTGAGTGGTCTGGCAGCCAAATCATCCTCAGCAGATATAACTGCTACAACCTCCTTCCATTTTATAGGAATTATGTCCCCACTCTCAAGTAAACACGGTGTCATTTATGCGCCAACCATGAGGACATCATCACAATTAGATTCTGAAAAGATGTCGGAGTGCCCAGCATTCATTAGTGATGTGTCCGCGAGAGTGGCAGTGATACTGACATACTCCATTTGAATTAAATCATCTTGAACAGGGATTGATTGGATGTAGCAGAGCTGTGATTCTTCCTTCATTGATTAGCATCTGAAATATTTCCTCCATCGGTTGGCCTAGATATGTAAATTCCCTCTTGGTAGCAAAATCCCGACATGTTTTGGCACTTGTTCTTATTGCAATTTTATCCTCTAGTGTTTCACTTTCTGGAGGCGATGATGGAGTATTCATAACAAGGGGAAGGAGAGTAGCATGCTCCTGACTAACTAATTGGCGTATGACTTGGTATTGATGGATCACCGTGAAAGTAGTATGCATACAAGCCAATCATGTATGATGATAAAGCATATACTTTGTAATCAATCTTATTTGTTTATTAATAAAAAAATTATTTATTAAAGGTATTTATTATCTACATGGTGTTGTTTTAATAAATATGTGATAAGCCCATAGTTTTAAGCAATGCTTTTAGAATCATGATGAGATCATGCTAATGAGATCTAAATTCTTAGATAGCTTAAAACTAAAATGTTCCCAATCAATGGATTACTAAAAAGGGGATTAGTGAATCCAGATAGATTGGTACGTACGTTGCTTTCTCCTTGGATGAGGATGATTGATCTCATGATCATTTGTGTGGAGACACTAAAGCAAGTATGTAGGTGCTTATTAGAGAATAAGTTCACTGAACGTGACTCGCTAAGGAATACCTAATGGAGTTTTACTTGTCTGTCAATAGGAATTCCTATAGTGATAGTAGTACAAATGATCTTTAGACTTGAGATCATCATAGTATCTTATATATAATTAATTACACTTTGACTTATTCCTTAAGACTTTTAGAGTATATCAAAGGGTATGCTTGGGTGTAATAAGTTATATATGAAGATAGTTAATGATCAATAAAGAATCTACCACTTCTAGTAAAAGAAGAGAAATGTCCTATGTGATTCGATAAATGACAACCCAGGAATCCTTGGCCAAGGTGGAATGAAATTAGAAAGTAGTTTCTAATTTGCATTCATTAGAGTTGTGCATTTAGGAATCGAAATACATATAATTAAATAAAATAAGACTTGACGGTAATTTTCACGCCTTATATTTAATTGGTACATCAGATGGTGGAAGGATTAAATTATACGGTAACTATTTACTCAAAGGTTCTTTTATGATTAATGTTGAAATCTATATTATCCGGAAAGTCGTTGATCGCTAGGGAGGCTTATCCATTGTAGAATAAATATTATTTATTTAAATAAATTAATTGTTTAATTTATTTATTTAAATAAGATTAGAATTGTTCTAATTGATTTATTCACAAATAGGTTTAATATGGAGAACCTAAAAGGTCACACCATAAAAGGAAGAATAATTATTTAAGAAGTTAATGGCATAATCGTAATAATATGTTTAGTATATTTAATTTAATCTATGGTGATAGAATAAATTAAATAGCTTAATATTTATTATGTAATATTTTAGAAATATTAAATATAAATTAATTAGAGGAGTCTTATTAATATCATTACAATTATTATTATTTTAATTTCTAAAAGAGTTTAGGAATTAATTTAATATAAGTACTCTCATTTATTCCTAATAGGATTAAGAGGGAAAATTAGTTAAAGGAGTTTAATTAATTATCCCTAATAAAATTAGGGAGCCCATTTAATTAAAAGAGTTTAATTAAATGAATAATACCTTATTTTAATTAAAATATGGTTACCTGATATCTTTATAAGAGGAGTCTTATATCAGATATCAGATATACGTAATTCCAAGAGTTGGAGAGTACGCCCCCTTTTCTATAGAGATAGGAAAAACTAGGGTTTGAGCCAATACACCCTTCTTCTTGAAAATTCTTCTTCCTTGGTGGATCACCTCTAGAGGCCATATATTTGGGTGGCTTACATTGATTAAAGGAAGGAATCTACCTGGAGATTCAAGGAGATCGCGGAGAAGTAGGAGGTGAACTCGTACCTGAGGAAGCTCATTTCTACAAGGGTATGATTCCATAACTTCTTATTCTTCGTTTTAATTAATAATATGCATAAAGGATGATTCGGGTTTTTGGTTTGTGAAAAATTTTAAAATCTGATTTTATTACGCTTCCGCTAATTTTGCAATTTGATTGCTTCGTTGATTTTCACAAAACCTTACTGTGGTATCAGAGCCAAACTTTATGCGAATTATTAATTATTTTGATTCCATATATGTATGGGTATGTATTTTGAATAATTTATTGGGCATAATTTGTTATATAAAATTATTATTTTATGAAAGAAAAAAAAAATAATTTTTTGCCGAAAACTGTTTTCGAAAATACTATTTCTTTTATGCAGTCTGTGGCTGATTTTTTTTTTCTTTAAAAGTTGAGTGACTTGAGTCCATGCAACTTGTTTAACCGTTAATATGATATATATACTTATGCGGATCACGGGGCAATTAATATGCTTGTTAACTTTAGTTATATATATATATAATATTGTTATCAAAGGAAAACTAGGTGAATCTTTTGTTTCCAGATGTTGTTCCACGTGGTAGTATACATATATATTATGTCCGAGGATAAGTTTTCAAGGTCCCGAAGCTTCGCGCATGGAGTAGGACTATTATATATATATATATATATATATATATATATATATATATATATATATATATTAATCTTAATAATTTTATAATTAAAATAAAGAGTTTATTTTAATCTTGAAATTGAATTTCATGCAACATAAAATTGCCCATTAAATGATATTCATATATATATGGAATGATTTTATTTATTGATACATATGATGATATGTATGATAATAAATGAGATTGATTATGGATAATTTACCAATGTGATTGGATTTATTTTAGTTGGATGTTTGAATGAATGGGTTTTATTAAATGGGGTCTGTGTACCTCGTCTTTTCTGGTTTTATTCTTGATGTAAATTTTATCTCTCTCCTATGTACTTCCCCTTGACTGATGATCAAGGTTTTTATTTAAATTAAATAGTTTAATGTAATAGAATTAGTTAGAATTTTTTCGAAGAACTAAAGATCAAGGAGCAAGGAGCAAGGAGCGTTTGAAGACCCATTTGTAATGGAGCCCAGGTTTAAATGTAATAGTTATATTTAAATGTTTATTCATGAACCTTAGGGTTTGACCTTTTGGTTCACTTGGTGGCTCTAGTGAACCAAACTAGAATAAAAGTTCATAATCAATCCGGGTAGAATATAGTATTCTATATGTGCATGCTAGTATTATATATATTATATATTATGCAAACATGTTTAGCATGTTTAATAATACGACGTATGATATATATATATATATATATATATATATATATATATATATATTGCATGCACGCTAAACAAGATAAGACTAATAATAACAAATCCCTCAATGAAATTATATTAAGTTATAACGTTCAAAGATATTTGGAATATCGAACGTCTCCTTCTAGCATGATAAATAATAGAGCATTGAATATTTAATATGAGTTTTTGTTACAGGCACACAAGGCGGGTATTAAATATTTGAGATGTTGTTTTTATTACATTTGATGTTTATAAGGAATTGAACATTACCACTTTGTTGTGCACACACAAGGGTTGTAGTTTTCTCTTCACTTATATAGAAATGTTGGGTATGACTTAACTTAAATTATTTTAGTTCGGATGTGCACACACTTGACCATTATGATTTAAGAGGCAAAATATAAGGAGTTACATGATGATATAATTGACAAGAGTTGTCTACCTATTTATTTATTTATAGTTTGTTGTGCACACACAAGGTTATATACATTTGAAATAGGATCCTTATTCTCACTAGCAAATCTATAATTAGATATTGTCGAACTATATTCATGAGGGTAATATAGTTTGAATAAAATAGTGGGAGATACCAATATAAAATAAGACCTAATTTATTTTAGTAATTAATTAAATGAATTTTTGCTAAAATATTGTCTTTTTACATGCAGAATTTTGAAAATGTCACATTCACTAATTTCACTGCATAGCATACTTGATGCTAACAAACTGACCGGACCGAATTACATGAACTGGTTAAGGAATCTGAGAATTGTTCTCACTGCTGAAAAGATTTCTTATATCCTAAATTTGCATGTACCTGCAAAAGTTGCATAAACAGCCTCCAAGGAAGAGATTGCTACTTTTAAACAGTGGCAAAATGATGCATCAGTGGCTCAATGCATCATGCTCGCATCCATGAGTAACGAGCTTCAGCGTCAGCATGAAAACATGGATGCTCCTACTATACTACTACACCTTCAAGAGTTGTATGGTGAGCAAAGTAGGACTGCTAGATATGAGATATCTAATGAGTTCTTCCGATCTCGGATGACCGAGGGCACTACCGTTGAGACTCATGTCTTAAAGATGATCAATCTGATTGAACGACTTGGACAGCTTGCGTTCGTCATGGATGGGGAGTTGAGTCAAAATTTAGTCTTGCAGTCACTCCCAGACACCTTTTCACAATTTGTTGTGAATTTTCACATGAATAAGTTAGATGTCAGCTTGCCTGAATTACTTAAGATGTTGAAAATTGCTGAAGGTCACTTCCCATCCAAGAAGAAGCATGTCTTACTGGTGGATGATTCTTTCAAGAAAAGGAAGAGGCCAAAGGTATCTTTTGAAAAGAAGAAATCCAATAAGGCTAAGGGAAAGGCGAAAGTGAAGGATCAAAAGAAACCTGATCCAGCTAGCAAAGGAATTTGCTTCCATTGCAACAAGTCGGGTCACTAGAAGAGGATCTGCAAGGATTATCTTGCAGAACAAAGCAGAAGAAGCTTGGAGAAGCTTCGAATCCTAATCAAGGTTTGTTTATGATTGAAATTAATTTTTTCGAAAGTCAATGTTCTACTTGGGTATTGGATACCGGCTGTGGTTCTCACATATGTAATAATATGCAGGGACTGGTCAGAAGTAGAAAGATGAGCAAGGATGAGGTCGTCCTATGAGTGGGAAATAGAGCAAAGGTTGTTGCATTAGTCATGAGGAAATTATTGTTTTCACATCGCTTACTACGGGCAAGTCCATTAGTTTAAATAATTGTTATTTTGTTAAAGTCACTTATTAGAAACATTATTTCAATATATGTATTGGATATGGATGGTTTTGACATTATAATAAAGAACAATAGTTGTTCGATTTATAATAATAATATTTTATATGGTGTTGGTAATTTACGAAATGGACTTTACATTCTTGACTTGCATGAAAATATACTTCAAATTGAACAAACTAAGAAAAGGAAAAGAGATGATGTTAATTATACTTATATGTGGCATTGTAGACTGGTCGTATTAATGAAACAAGATTATCCAAGTCAGATAAAGATGGGCTCCTAGAGCTATTTGATTATGAATCATATCCAACTTGTGAATCTTGTCTCATGGCAAAAATGACTAAATCTCCTTTTACTGGAAAAGTAGAAAGAGTTACAGAGTTGTTAGCGTTGGTACACACAGATGTATATGGACCTATAACAACGAATTCATGAGGAGGGTATTCTTATTTTATTACATTCACTGACGATCACTCAAGATTTGGATATGTGTATTTAATGAAATACAAATCTGAATCATTTGAAAAGTTCAAAGAGTTCAGAAGTGAAGTAGAGAAACAAACGGGCAAAAGTATTAATATTCTTCGATCAGATCGAGGTGGTGAATACTTAAGCAGTGAGTTTCTCGATTGTCTCAAAGAAAATGGTATAATCTCACAATGGACTCCACCAGGGACGCCACAGCTGAATGGTGTGTCTGAAAGGAGAAATCAAACACTGTTGGACATGGTTCGATCCATGATAAGTTTTACCGATCTTCCGGTGTCATTATGGGGATATGCCGTAGAAGCGGCTACATATCTACTAAATAAGGTTCCCTCGAAATCTGTCCCTAAGACTCCATATGAGATGTGGACAGGGAGGAAGCCTAGTCTTAAACATTTTAAGATTTGGGGATGTCCAGCTTATGTGAAAAGGTTTCAAAATGATAAGCTTGGGACAAGATCTGATAAGTGTTCTTTTGTGAGATATCCTAAAGAAAGTTTAGGATATTATTTCTACAATCCTACTGAATAAAAGGTGTTTGTTGCCAAACATGTTGCCTTCTTGGAAAAGGAGTTTATCCTTGAAGGGGTCAGTGGGAGGAAAATAGATCTTGAAGAAATTCAAGAACCACAAACCACTAAAGATCAAATGGATGAACCTCTCCAAGTAGAGATTCCTTCTATACCACACCCTATTCAGAATCTGGAAGAGTACCAAAGAGATACCTGATAGGTATGGACTTATCATAGAAGATGACAATGAGGTACACATCATAGATGATGATGATCCATTGAATTATAAACAGGCTATGAGTAGTAAAGACTCAGAGAAGTGGCAAGAAGCCAAGAAATTCGAGATGGACTCCATGTATGAGAAACATGTATGGACTTTGGTTTCACCAGCTGAAGGCATTAAGCCTATTAGGTGTAAATAGGTCTTTAAAAAAGAAAGATCGAGAGTAGACGGCAAGGTAGAGACCTATAAGGCCCGACTGGTCGCAAAAGGTTTCAAAAAAAGACAATGAGTTGACTATGACGAAACCTTCTCACCAGTAGCAATGCTCAAGTCCATTCAGATTTTGCTTGCGATCGCAGCTTACCATGACTATGAAATCTGGCAGATGGACGTGAAAACGGCCTTCCTCAATGGGAAACTTGAGGAGGATGTGTATATGACACAGCCAGAAGGATTTGTTTCAAAGGTTGGAACAAATCAAAGTCCGTAAGCTTCAACGATCCATTTATGGATCAAGCAAGCTTCGTAGGTGGAACATCCGTTTTGATGAGACAATCAAAGAGTTTGATTTTAACAAAAATGAGGATGAACCATGTGTGTACAAGAAGGTTAGTGGGAGCACTGTTTCATTCCTCGTATTATATGTTGATGATATATTACTAATAGGGAATGATATTCCTATGCTACAATCAATTAAAATCTGGTTATCTAAACACTTCTCCATGAAGGACTTGGGAGAAGCATCCTATATTTTGGGGATAAGGATCTATAGAGATAGATCTAAAAGGATTCTTGGCTTGTCCCAAGGAATATACATTGACTCGATGCTAAAGAGGTTTAGTATGGAAGATTCCAAAAGAGGTCTCATGCCGATGAGCCATGGAATACATCTCTCTAAGAAACAGGCCCCAAAGACACTTGAGGAGAGAGACCGTGTGAGTAAGATTCTTTATGCTTCAGCAATAGGATCTATTATGTACGGTATGATATGTACTAGACGAGATGTCGCTCATGAACTTAGTGTAACAAGCAGATATCAGTCGAATCCAGGAGAAGAACACTGGAAGGCAGTGAAAAATATCCTAAAGTACTTAAGAAGAACTAAGGATGTATTTCTTGTCTACGGTGGGTCTGAATTGAAACTATAGGGCTTCACAGACTCAATTTTTCAAACAGACCATGATGACAGTAAATCCATTTTGGTATGTGTTTACCTTAAATGGTGGCGCAGTGAGTTGGAAGAGTTCCAAACGAAGAAAGCAGCTTGTTGATTCATGTGATGAGGCAGTAGTACATAGTCGCAAGTGAAGTCAGTAAAGGAAGTCGTTTGGATGAAGAAGTTCATTATCGAACTTGGTGTGGTTCCTAGCATTACAGGACCAATGCCTTTATTATGTGACAACACACTGGAGTACATTGGCAAGTGTGCTAAGGAACCTGTGTCTCTCATGAAATCCAAACACGTGTTGCAGCGGTTTCATTTGATCAGAGATCATTGAAAGAGAAGACGTCACCCTGGAGCGTGTAAACTCTCAAGACAATATTGCAGATCCATTTACTAAAGCGTTAACACAACAAAGTAGCTTTCATCGTCACTTGAGAAGATGGGTATGAGATACCACAAAGATTGGCTTTAGTGCAAGTGGGAGATTGAAAGTAGTATGCATACAAGCCAATCATGTATGATGATAAAGCATATACTTTGTAATCAATCTTATTTGTTTATTAATAAAAAAATTATTTATTAAAGGCATTTATTATCTATATGGTGCTGTTTTAATAAATATGTGATAAACCCATAGTTTTAAGCAATGCTTTTAGAATCATAATGAGATCATGCTAATGAGATCTAAATTCTTAGATAGCTTAAAACTAAAATGTTCCCAATCAATGGATTACTAAAAAGGGGATTAGTGAATCCGGATAGATTGGTACGTACGTTGCTTGCTCATTGGATGAGGATGATTGATCTCATGATCATTTGTGTAGAGACACTAAAGCAAGTATGTAGGTGCTTATTAGAGAATAAGTTCACTGAACGTGACTCGCTAAGGAATATCTAATGGAGTTTTACTTGTCTGTCAATAGAAATTCCTGTAGTGATAGTAGTACAAATGATCCTTAAACTTGAGATCATCAGAGTATCTTATATATAATTAATTACACTTTGACTTATTCCTTAAGACTCCTAGAGTATATGAAAGGGTATGCTTTGGGTGTAATAAGTTATATATGAAGATAGTTAATGATCAATAAAGAATCAACCACTTCTAGTAAAAGAAGAGAAATGTCATATGTGATTCGATAAATGACAACCCAGGAATCCTTGGCCAAGGTGGAATGAAATTAGAAATTAGTTTCTAATTTGCATTCATTAGGAGTTGTTCATTTAGGAATCGAAATATATATAATTAAATAAAATAAGACTTGACAGTAATTCCATGTCTTATATTTAATTGGGACATTGTATGGTGGAAGGATTGAATTGTAAGGTAACTATTTACTCAAAGGTTCTTTTATGATTAATGTTGAAATCTATATTATCTGGAAAGTCGTTGATCGCTAGGGAGGTTTATCCCTGTTGTAGAATAAATATTATTTATTTAAATAAATTAATCGTTTAATTTATTTATTTAAATAAGATTAGAATTGTTCTAATTGATTTATTCACAACCGATTTAATATGGAGAACCTAAAAGGTCACACCATAAAAGGAAGAATAATTATTTAAGAAGTTAATGGCATAATCGTAATAATATGTTTAGTATATTTAATTTAATCTATGGTGATAGAATAAATTAAATAGCTTAATATTTATTATTTAAAATTTTAGAAATATTAAATATAAATTAATAAGAGGAGTCTTATAAGAGGAGTCTTAATTAAAATATAGTTACCTGATATCTTTATAAGAGGAGTCTTATATCAGATATCAGATATACGTAATTCCAAGAGTTGGAGAGTACGCCCCCTTTTCTATAGAGATAAGAAAAAACTAGGGTTTGAGCCAATACACCCTTCTTCTTGAAAATTCTTTTTCCTTGGTGAATCACCTCTAGAGGCCATACATTTGGGTGGCTTACATTGATCAAAGGAAGGAATCTACCCAGAGATTCAAGGAGATCGCGGAAAAGTAGGAGGTGAACTCGTACCTGAGGAAGCTCGTTTCTACAAGGGTATGGTTCTATAACTTCTTATTCTTCGTTTTAATTAATAATATGCATAAAGGATGATCCGGGTTATTGGTTTATGAAAAATTTTAAAATCTGATTTTATTATGCTTCCGCTAATTTTGCAATTAAATTGCTTCTTTGGTTTTCACAAAACCTTACACACCGGTTCTGCCAATTGGTTGAATTACTTACAAAGAGCTTTCATTTTCCATTCCATCATAAACTAGAACTGTGCAGAATCTTATTTATTAGAACAATCATTGCTGGTTTGGTAGGATTCACCACCATAATTAGAACTATGTCCATTGCTCCAATTGATCATATTAACCTCTTCCTCTTTATGTTGAGGAAGAGGATTGTCTTGCACATGAGGTTGGTCGGGTTTGGTCACCACGATCTCCTCGTTATCAATTAAGTAATGGATCTTGTGTTTAAAGGCCCAGCAATCTTGAGTATCATGTCAAGGAGCTCCAGTATGATAGACACATTTTCGTGTAGCATTAAAACCCTACCTATTCGGGTTAGCTGGTGGAAAAAGATGGGTAGTTTTCTTCTGAGTTATTAGAAGATTGAGAGTATTCTCGAGTGAATCCCCTAGGGGTGTGAACACTCGATCAGGCTTTGGACTTCTCCACTCTTTGGCATTTATAGGGTCGAAGACTGCGTGCTTGAAAGGGGAGTAGTTTCTCCTCTAGATAGGCACGTTAAACCGCCTTTCCGCCTCAGTAGTATTAAGGAAACATCATCCTCTTTCTTTTTTATAGACCCTCCTATAGTTGTTTCCATAACTTCCGGACTAGATGTGCTCAACAACAACTTTTAAAGCGGCTAGGTCTTGAATATTTTCTCGACTTTAATCCCATCTAAACCATCTCTACATGTTTAACTAGTTCGGAAAATGGCTTACCAATGTCGCCTAAGACTCTCTCATAGAAGGGAGCTTCTTGTATGTACATGAAGGTCATCACCATTTCGAATAATCACCATAGAGGGAATAACTTTTTTGTCGACGTCGGGATTTTTTCTCGTCCCTTTTCTGTTCTTGTCTTTTGGTGTTCTCATGTTAGGTGAGATTTGTTTGAAAAAAGAAGTTATGAAAAGGTTCGTCATTTATATGTCAACGATATGACTGTAAGAGTCGCCAGTTGGTATTTTTAAATGATTACACCAATGGAATCGAGAAAAGGTTTGCACATGACCCGAAAGAATGTGATAATGCTAAACGAGTCTGTGAAACCAGGATTCATTAGGGTCCGGGGACTTGCTTATGCGGAGGGAAAGTGCTAGGCACCCCCCCATCAGTGTTACCATGGTTACCACCACTTTTCAATTAAATCATTATATGAATATGTGTGTGGATCAATGTGCAATTTATTTGGAAGTAGTAATATGTCTCATTCGCACCTATATACAAAGGGTTTGAATTTGTATAAAAATTTAGTTTTAAACAAGATATAGCAATGATGTTTTGTAAAAGTGGTTTTTCAAACCCTGTTCTCAATAGTAATTGAGGCCTTTGATACTTCCATTTTATTAAATGTTCGGCTTAATTGCTTTTATTTTCGAGATGCGAAGCATCTTCGAAAAAATAATGTATATAGTTGTGTTGAATTCCTTATGGGCATGAAATCCATCTAAGGAAATTCAAACACCGTGAATAATTTACAAGCTACTTACAGCTGAAAATGTCCATCACAGGAACCGAATTTAGATTCAGTAGACTGAATCTGTGATCACATGATACCTAGGCTCACATGATGTCGTAATTTATATGAAAGCATTAAGAAGTTATATATATAAAAGGTGTAAATATATATATATATATATATATATATGATCAACCACCATGAAGCACCTCCACGGGGGATCGGAAATGTAAATATATAAAAGCGATAAATATATATATATATATATATATAGAGAGAGAGAGAGAGAGAGAGAGAGAGAGACATGATCAACCACCACGAAGCACCTCTATGTGGGATCGAGAAATTTAAATAAAGCAAGAAGAGGCGATCAATCGCCACTTAAGAAAACTCCAAAGTGGGACGAAATGTAAATAAAGAAGTAAAAACGATCAACCGCCACAAAGTAAACTCCAAGCGGGACGGAATGTAAATAAAGCAGTAAAAGGCCACGAAGTAAACTCCATGCCTAAGAGAAATGTAAATATATATATATATAAGCAGTAAACGCACAGGATATATATCAATCCCGGCTCGGTTTATCATTTCATCGATTTGTCGCTCTCTCTCTCTCTCTCTCTCTCTCTCTATATATATATATATATATATATATATATATATATAGAGCAACAAATCGCTGAAATGATAAAATCAAATAAACGTTCCGGACGTGAGTCCAGGCTCAATCAAGGCATAACTCGATAATGTTAGTTCATATATATATATATATATACTAGTAATTGCCCGTGCCTGAAGGCACGGAGTAACAAAGTACTAAAGACTACATTACCTAAAGACTCTTTGTAACCTAAAATAACTTACAATCAGACATAACAATTATCATAATTAACTATACAACCACAATAATTAATACGTACTCAATCATCAACACATATTCAACCATCAAAACATCAAGCTAATTGTTACTAATTTTAAGAAATTTTGGCAAATTTTCCTTTAAAAATATATATCCAGGAAAATCTAAACCTCTATACAAAACATACAATCATCATTACATATCCAAACCACCAAAACAACCACCATTCCATATCAAAAAAATATACACATGCATCCTATAGAGAAACAATTTCATATTCTTTACAGATTACACCAAGTATCCTTCAAAATTATTTGAAATATAAAAATTATCGAAATATTTGAGTCAAAATAAAATAATTATAAATTTGAAACATAAGACCCCTTACTTTATACTAATTAGCAAATTTGACCCTCCTATTTGTCATCTTTTTGCTAAAGTGTTCCTTATATTTTTTTTGGCACAGTTGTTCCTCAAATATGCATTACTTGTGCAAAAATGTTCCTTCTCTATTTTTGGTCAATTTTCATTAGTCAGCCAGATTAGTCAAATGTTTTTCCAAACTTTTATCATTCTCATTTATATATCCACTAAATATAAATATGTATATTATCATTTTCATTTAACTTGATCTAATTAATTAAATTATGAACTTATGCGATAAATAACATAAATGTTAAAAAATAAATTCATACATTTCTAGTTAATTAAATTTCTCAAATATTAAAATTTTCGTAATATACATTAAAACATAATTTTTTCTAATGTAAAAATAAAATTTTAATACTCATAAAAAGTGCAAATTAACACACAAAAAAAAAAATTTTTTTTCTAAATTTTAAAATTTACGTAAAACAAACTTAGAAAAAATTAAGTAAATGGAGGAAATGGAAGAAGAGGGGGAGAGAGAGAGAAAGAGGAGAGAGGAGAGAGAAAGAAAAAGATGGGAGGAATAAGAGGAGAGAGAAAGAGAGAAAATAAGATTAAAAATGGACCGTTGGATGTTGAAGTCTTAATTGATTTGAGAGCATTGGATGTTGAAGCCTTCATTGATTTATTGAGTAGCTCTGTCTTATTATTTATATATATATATATATATATATATATATATATATATATATATATATATATATAAGGAAATAAAGGTCATGGACCGAAGTCCGGGCATACACACGCAACACGACTCTTAATGTGAAGAACGGCGTGTGCAAAGTAGAAGAGAAAGACTTTAAAAGGTGTCAGAAGGCTTATAGTGGACGGCCAAAGAAGAATCCTGTAGCTTTAAATGGATGAACACTCGGCCCCTTGATAAAAATATGGTGAATATAAGCTCACAAGTGTTTAAAATGAGAAAGTACTCAGTTTATGGTGTGTACGGAACAAATTGGACAGGGCTTCCTTGCCGTTTTCTCTTATAAAATGGCCACCCCAAGCCCTCTATTTATAGAGGGGGGAGCCATAGGTACACCTGTGGTAGCCGCAGATGCACTATTCACGCCCGGCCTCGTGGGTCCAAATTTATCTCAAAGTACGTGCACGCATGCAACGTGTTTTCCTCTCGAACTTGCAAAACTTCAATCCAAGCCTCTGATTTAAGTGTATAAGACCTTTTATGGAGTGCTATTGTTGAGAGCTACGCCATGACATGTGATGAGAGGTTGTTAGAAGTCGGGAAGATGGGACCATGCCCTTGGTCTTCAAGCTTCAAATTCTATTTGGTGTGCTGCCTTGCGAAGTAGTCACTCGGGATTGGAACTCGTTGGTTCTTGTGGGACATTATTGTGTAGAATATATGTTGAAATGTTGTTGAGATGGCACAATGTGGGATCGAGGTGGCAAAATGACAATTTTGCCCCTCATCGGGGTTATCTCTGGTTTGGGCTGATGTAATAACTGTGAATTTTAAGTCACTATATATGTATGTACATTATTGATATTTAAAACTTTGTGTTATATAGTGATTTAATATGTGACAACATATGTGAAGTGGTGCATGGGTCAATTAACATATATGCTATAGTTATGGATATATACATTTATAGATTTCATTATAAATGAAAGCTTCGTAACCTAATTATACATTAGGTAAGACAATTAAATAACCTAAGGGTTATGGTAATACGAAAAGGTTAGTATTTAATATGTGTACTAACTTAAGTGGCTAATCTTATTATTTCAAGTGACTAATAATTTTAATACTAAATCTAGTAAACCTAATTAGGTTATGAGCTAAGGTCACATGTATAAGTAATTAAATTTCATAAGATTGAAATGGAAACCCTAAATAAACAATTTAGGTAATATATATTAAAATTGTTAGACTATATTTATTACATAGCCCAAAACAATTAAAGGAGAAGCCCAAAAGAAATAAAATGCAAACCAATACTTAGCCCACTTGATTAAGGGTATTTTAGACCTTTGATTAATCAAATTTGTGCATTAAAATAAAAGAAAAATGGAGGAGATAATGGGCATAGTGACAGGCCCCATTAGGCCTTTTAAGGCAACAAATTATGCTAATCAAGTTCCTTAAATGGTAAGTCTTACACACAAGGACAAGTGTGTCATGCTCCCATTGGTGGAGAGCTTAATTAGCACCCTTAATCACCTGATTAGGCTTAATTAAAAGAGTAAAGGTGTAGTTTTTTATCCATGGGACAACAAAAATATGGGGGATAATATTTTCATCACACATTCATTTGTTAGACATTCATTTTCTCTTATTCTTCTTCTTCTTCTATTTTTTCTCTCAATTTAACAAGTTGCAAAATGAGAGAAAGAGAGAGAGGGGTTCGGTTTTTGTGAGAGTGAGAGAGATGTTCTAGTTTGCTTCATGCACCCTAAGATTAGATATTACTTTGGTAAATCAAGGAGAGTTGCCACTAAATCAAGGTCTAACCTAATCTTCATCTTCTTCTTCTAATTTGTATTATAGCTTGATTTGTTGCGGTTATGAACTAATACTCAAAATACCCTAGTTCTACATATCATCATGTATGGAACTAAGTATCTTGAGTGTTAGATCAAAAGTTTAGAGGAAGGAAATGAGCATATGTTCTCCAAGGGGTGAAAGCCTTGTTTTTCTTCCACTAAATCTTCTATAACTCAAGTTTTACAACTTATATTTGTGATCCGTCAAAGGGGGGGTGCTAGATACATGAGTTATCTAGTAAACTCAAGTGGTAGAACATAAATCTAGCAAGTATTGAAGCCATGGGGACTGTTTTCCCCAAAATAGTCCACATAGTGTATTGAGGTTTTGAAATCCTAAAAAAGCTATTGTTCCCATTTTTCTTGAGGCTATTTCAGTCAGTTTCAAGTCTTGTAAAAATCTGGGAAAGATTACAGAGGTACCTTAAGAAGTTATCTACGTGTAGGAAAAAGAACGGACGCGTTTCGATTTATAGGTTGTGCGTAATAACTATTTCTGTAAAGGACTCCTTAATATTAACACTCGAATTTCCCACTATGTATACACTGGAAAATTCTGCAATTTTTAAAGTAGGTTCATATATGTTATGAGAGTATACCCTGAAAATTTTAGATTTTTCTGAGCAAAACTCGATTTATGAAAAATAAAGCAAGATCCGAGTGTTTTGGGCACTTTAAAATTAGTAAATCATTTTCTAAAATTCCAGAAAAATTTGTGGATCATTGCTGGGTCATACACTGTCCAAATTCAGAAAATTAGAATTTTTGGAATCAGTTTATATTTTTCTAAAAATGATTAAGTTATGAATAAAAGGAAATAAATAGTTAAATGATGTCTTAAATAAGAAAAATATGATTTTAATGCTTGAATACTCCTAATATATAATATTATGACTATTTTAGGTATTTTGGTAATTTATAATAAGAAATGTTATTTATGACTTTTTATGGATATTAAATAAAAGGTTTAATAAAGGGTGAACAATTAAAATAAATTATTTATTAATCTAATAAATTATTAAAATATTATTATGATGTTAATAATATTAGAATATGATATTGTTGAGTAAATAAAAATATTAAGATTAAAACTTCATTAAAATATTATTAAATGGTTAATCATATTTGATTTAAAATATTAATAAATGATTAAAGTATTATTAAATGATTAATAATATTAGATTAAAATATTAATCTTAGATTAAAATATTATTAAAAGATTAATAATATTAAATTAAAGTATTATTATTGATTAAATAATAATATTCGAGATTAAATAAAATATTATTAAAATGTAATAACATTAGTAAAGGAATAAGATATTATTAAATGATTAATAGTATTAGTAATGGAATAAGATATTATTAAATGATTAATAATATTAGTAAATGAATAAAATATTAATACTATTGGTAAGTGATTAAAAGTATTATTGATACTAAAGCATAAGTAAGATATTATTAAAGTAATAATATTAATGTATGATTAAAATATTATTAAGAGGATTAATAATATTAGTAAAGTATTAAAATATTATTAGGATATTAATAATATTAGTAAGTTTAATAAAAGTATTGATAGTGAACTAATAATACTAAGAGGTGAATTAAATATTATCAACATTAATAATATTAAGTGAATTAAAGGTAGTTGTTATTTAATAGTAACATTATCGAGGCAAGATAATATTTCTAAGAACTAATTGTAATATATAATAACTATGTGATTACATAATCCAATGTTATGCTATGACTAATTGAAAGATTAACTATAGGTCTCTCAAAGGAAGATAATTAAACTGCATAGTGGATAAAATTTAATTGTGTAGCCGTAGACTTCAAACGAGGCAAGTTTTCTAACTCAAACTCGAGTTATTATTTTCAAAGCATGTTAGTGAATAATTATTGATGATTATTCACATCTATATTGATTATTGAAATTTGCACTTTGTGTAATTGAATTCATGTTCTATTATTATTGAACTGTGAATTAAATTAAAGTTCTTTCATTCATGAACTGTTTATGAGATAGATCTATGCTAATTGTATCAGCTAGATCAAGCATGTTTAAATTTATTAAGTCAAATGTGTTTTAAAAAGTTGTTCTTATTAAATTGTTATGATAAGAACTCTTGACTTAGAAAAGGACGAATTTCAGAATCTCAAGTGGTTGCGATGGACTCTTTGGTACTTGATGCTCCACCTTTACACGTTGACAAGTTAAACACCTTGAGATAAACTTCGCGATCTCTCTCTTCATATTGTTCCATCAAAATGTATATCGAAGATCACGATACATTTTGGTACTTCCAAGATGGATTACAAATGGCGTATTGTGTGCCTCCATCATAATCTTGTACTTCAAATCAGAGTTGTTAGGAAAACAAAGTCTAGAGTTGACTCGAAGTACTCCTTCAACGATTCTTGCTTCTGGGATAACACCTTCTTGTACTTTCTTCTTCATACGCATCAGCTTCGGGTCTGTGGCTTGAGCAACTTTAACTTTATCGATTAAAGTTGGTTCTATGCGTATACTTGACATCATTGCATGGGTCCCCGGAGTCGTGAATTCTATCTTCATCTTTTGTAAATCACACAAAATGGGCCTTTGTGTTGACAACAACGCACTCGTTCCAGCATATGATCTTCTACTTAATGCGTCAGCTACCACGTTTGCTTTTCTTGGATGGTATTGAATGTTATGGTCATAATCTTTCAACATCTCGAGCCAACGTCGTTGCCGCATGTTGAGTTCCTTTTGGGTGAAGAAATATTTAAGGCTTTTATGATCTGAATATATCTCCACTTTATACCAATATAGATAGTGCCTCCAGATTTCTAGCGTGAAAACGACTACTGCCAACTCTAGATCATGAGTAGGGTAATTCTTCTCATATTCTTTGACTTGTCGCGAGGCATAGGCTATGAATTTCCCATGTTGCATGAGAACACATCCTAACCCTTTGCCCGAAGCATCGTTGTAGATAAAAAATCCATCTGAACCAGATGGTATTATCAAAACTAGTGCCGAAATAAGTCTCCTCTTAAGCTCTGGAAAACTCTTCTCCCATTCCTCGCTCCATACGAATTTTGTATCATTTAGAGTTAGTTGAGTTAACGAAGTAGCGATTCAAGAAAATCCTTCCACGAATCTTCGATAATAACCAGCTAAGCCCAGAAAGCTACGTACTTCGGTCATCGACTTTGGTTGCTCCCAACTTTGTATTGCTTCAATCTTTTCCGGGTCAACAGATATTCCATGTTTTGACACCACGTACCCAAGAAATGCTACTTTCTCAAGGCAGAACTCGCATTTCTTCAGCTTGGCATATAACTTGTTTTCACAAAGCCTTTGAAGTACCAGCTTCAAATGGTGCTCATGATCTTCACGACTTTTGGAATATACGAGGATGTCATCAATAAAGACAACAACGAACTGATCCAAATATTCCTTGAATACTCGGTTCATCATATCCATGAAAGCCACAAGAGCATTATTCAATCTAAAATATATGACTAGGAATTCATAATGCCCATACCGAGTTGTAAAGGCAGTCTTCAGAATATCCTCAGTTCTAATCTTCAGCTAATGATATCCAGAATGAAGATCGATCTTTGAAAAGGATTGTGCTCCTTGCAACTGGTTAAACAGGTCATCAATGCGAGGTAGCAGATACCTATTCTTGATGGTGACATGGTTTAATTCTCGGTAGTCAATACAAAGTCGCATACTCCCGCCCTTATTCTTCACAAATAAAACAGGAGCACCCCAAGGATATGTACTAGGACGAATGAAACCGTTGTCCAACAACTCCTGTAGTTGGACCTTTAACTCCTGAATTTCAATAGGAGCCATTCAATATGGGGTTTTAGAAATGGGCTTTGTACCAGGTTCAAGATCAATAACAAATTCAACTTCACGTTCTAGGGCTAGACCGGGAAGTTCTTTAGGAAATAAGTCAGGAAATTTACTAACAACAGGAATATTATTCAAATCTGACGTGTTTTTATTCAAATCCATAACATGGGATAAGATAGCTTGACATCCGTTTTTCAATAAACGAATGCTTTTATGGCTTGATATGACAATGATTGATTTTATTGGTTTAGTTGCTTGAATTCGCATAATAGGTTGGTTAGGAATATGAAAACTAACAACCTTACAAAAATAATCAATTTTGGCATGATGAGTAGTTAACCAATCAATCCCTAAAATAACATCAAATGCAAGTATCTTTAAAGAGATAAGATCAACATGTAATGTGATGGTGCCAACTTGGATCAAACAAGGATTATAAATAGTAGATGTAATGAAAGTTCCTCCTAACGGAGTCTCCACAAATAAGTCAAAGTCTAATTTCTCCTGAATCAAGTTTAAACATTGAGCACAAGTAGGAGAGATAAAAGAATGGGTTGACCCGGTATCTAGTAAGGTATAAACTTTGCAAGAGTTTATGATTAGCTTACCCGTGATCACCTCGTTAGGGTTCCTCGCATTTTGGCCAGTCACGACAAACACTCTTCTAGGAACCACTAACTTTGTCTTGTCTAGGACAGTCTTTTGAGCTACCACCCCCGCTGAACTTGGTTTCGCTACTGTGCAATCTCGAGCGATATGACCTTCTTTTCCACAATTCTAACATACCTTGAACTGTTGTGGGCAGTTTGGGCTGATGTGTCCCTCTTTTTCACATTTATAACATACGACCGGTGGTCATTCTCCTCCCTTAGAAATAGTTGATGATGGTGCTGACATCTTCAAATTGTCATTGTTGTACCTTCTCTTTTTAAAATCTCCCCCTGACTCGCTTCTTCTATTATCATCGCCACGATTACCACCATAGTGGTTACCGCTTTTGTCCGTATTCGTTCCTCCCCGCTGATTATCATTGCTCTGATGACTGCTGCCACCGGTCTGACCCTTGTTGTTGTCCCTCGGTTGAACATACTCATTATCTCGCTCTAATAATTGAACCCTGTTAACAACAACTAAATATAGAGAAAATTTATTAGAATTGAGGTATTGACGAATGTCGAGTTTCAAACCTCTCAGAAACATCTGCGTCAAACATTCCTCATTCTCTATCAAATGAGGTGCAAACCGGGATAACTCCGTGAACTTAGCCTCATGCTGGGACACCGTCATGTTGTTCTGTTCAAGTCTAATAAACTCCACTTCCTTTATATGATGAATACTTTTAGGAAAGTACTTGTCATTGAACAGTTTCTGAAATGTTTCCCAAGACATGTTGAGTGCGGCTAGATGGGTACGCTTCACAGATTCTCACCAATAATCTGCCTCACTATGAGACATAAAAGTAGCGAATGGAACCTTCCGTTCCTCCGTGGATCCCAAGACATCAAATATCTTGGTAATTTGCTTGACCCACATTTCTGCCTTAATCGGATCTGGCTTTCCCTAGAATTCCAGCGGTCCCAACTCCTTGAATTACTTAGCAGTGACCAGCTATGCGTTGCCATTGTTTTTACCTGTATTTTGAATAGGAGACTCCCTCGTTTGTCTTTGCATGAACCACAAAAAGCTTCTAAACATCTCATCGTTCATCGTATGCTCAATGGTGTTGTTTACAGGAGGAATGTGACACCCACAAATCCAGGTACTTCATTCCCACAGGATTTGGTGTTCACTTAATCAAACATTTATATCTATCTACCCAATCACAATAAAACTAGATAAATAAAACCTTTCCAATTAAAGGGTTACATAATAAAATCTCCCAGGTTATCTAACCTTTAATTACAATCATTCAAAAGCGGAAATTAAATAAACTTCATTAAAACCAAGTCTAAGATCATCATAATAAAAATCTAACATCTCAACCAAAGTAAAATTACAAGTCTTCATCACTTGCACATTTTTCCCTTTCCTTTGCTAGACAAAGGTTCATCTACCTTCTCTTCTTTAGCTGCAATGAGTTTTAAAATATGCAAGACTGAGCAAAACAATTGCTCACTGGATACAATATGAAATCAACAGGAGTATAGTAATAATAACTGCCAATAATAGGCTCATCAACAATGAATAGTACTTTATCGTCAATAATCAGAAACTGAAATCCAAAATATAGAATAACTATAACTGAGGGTCATAAGACCATGAACTATGTCCACAGTTGCGAGTAATCTTTCAACTCCAACTTTAATAGTCATAAGACTGTAAGGACTCCTCGTACTTAAGGGGATCATCCCTTCGTATCATGTATTGTGCACAAACATTTAACGCTACGCATAAGTTATCCCCTAATAATAATAGGGTTGTTCATCTCAGTATTTGGAGTACAAGTCCGCACCAAAGAGAGTTTGGTTTGGATAAGCTTTCAAGGGTAATTTGAAGTTTAACGATCATCAACTAGAGGACTAGTTGAATTAATAAAATCATATTACAGAATAATCGTAATTGAATCAACATGGTAAACCAAAATCATGCTTTAGGAATAATCTAATAACATATATTTTGAATAATTATAACATGCCTTGCTTGAACAATATTAAGTTAAGGTTAAATTAGAATGGGGAACTAAGCATGCATAATAGTTTGAACGATGAAATTGCTCAACATTAGTATAAATAGTTGTGCATGCTAAACAACAAGTTAAATACAAGAATAACTTGTCAACATTAAACCAAAGTTTAGAAAGCTTGCATCATTCATAAGGTAATCGAATTGAAACAATAAATAGTTCAACAAGATAAAGAATTAGAAATCTTGCATTATTATATTAGGAACAATAATTAATTCCAATTACAAAAGTAGAGTTAGAGAACTTGCCTTACTCGTAGGCTAAACCAAATCAATATGAATCACAATATCCTATAAACATATGTCATCATGACATAATTAGTCATTACCATCTTACAAACATAACTAAGTTCGTTCATCATTTAAAATTGGATTTTTTTAATCACATAATCGAGTTATAACACAAGTTAATTGTTAATAACATACTTATTCATAGTATAGAAATACTAAAATCAACATTTAGCGGTCCTACTATCGTCACATAACTTTTCTTAAAATTTTGTGTACAAAAGTAGTACAGTCGGACCATTCGCTAACTTTCACATGCATGCCGATTTCTTTGTGGGTGGTCGTCTTTTGACTTGAGCTTAAGTCATGGCATATTTGGGAACAAAAGGTATAAAGCCACATAGCTGCGCGGCGTGGCGCCCGATCTTCATTGTATGAAACTAACACTCATCGAAAGCATGCCATTGCTGGCTGCGATTCATTTGACGACTTAAGCAATAGTGCAGGAAAAAGCCAATTTTGGCCTACAAGCTCGTTTCTAACAGACTAAATAGCATATAATTCATACAAAAACTTTATGTAAACAAAATTCAAGAATTCCTAACATGTTTCTATCCATACCACAACATAAACAACAAATTTAACACATTTAATTTCACTATTTTTGATAAAAACTCACTTTTTGATATTTCAATGAAAATCAACACTGTAAATTTTGTTTTTCAACCAAAACCACTAATTCAAAGTGTCTTTATCAATGATTATACAAACTCTAACAAATTAAACGTTCAATTTATCAACTAAACCACTAATTCACCATTAATTTCTACTTTAAGCTAAACAATATATTTTCATAAAAACTCTGTAAAACCATTTTCTTCACAAATTACATATATATCATCAATTCATTGATTATAATCATATATAACCTATGAAAATAACTTTACAACAATGGTTTATCATATGAACACACATAAAATCAACAATTATCCTATCACAAGAATTTCACATAGAAAAATAGGAGAAGGGAAAGCTAAAGGAAATAAGAGAATACCTTGATTGTAGAAGATGATGGCTATCCCTTTTGATTATCAAACCTTTTTTCCTCAATTCTTTTTTCAATTCTCTAGCCTTTCTTCCTCTCTTCTTTTCTTCTTCTCTTCTTCTTCTTCCTCTGTGTTTTTGTTTTTTTCCCTAACTCTAGAGCATACTAACAACAAACGTATATAGAATATAATATATATATTAATTATATAACATAACTCTAATATACTGACATCAGTTATATTATTTTGAAATCCAAAAGCCATAGGGCTTGTTTGGCTAACCACTAATAAAATAACCCATTAATCCTTACACCTTGTTTGGTAAAACTCAATTAGAATAAAGTCTTAATAAGCAATAGGCCTTGTTTGGCAAAACTAAATTAAACTCCCTTAATTTATTTTAGTAACTCCTTTATAACAAGGTTATTTGTCACACATTAATTTAATTAAATTAATCATAATAACAATTTATTAAATCACTTCATCACATAAATCAATACCACCAAAATTATAATTTTCTATATAATTATAACTTTATTTAATCCACCAACACATCCTTTTTAATTACAATTTCCAATAAAAAGAATAGTAATTCAATTAATCAAAATTCTCTAACTTAATAATTAAATTAAATTAGTAAAATAATTAATTTTCCTTAATTATTTATTTAACAAATAAATAACCACATCAATTCAAATTTGAACAATTATTTATTCCACAATAAACACATCCATTAAATATTTAAATAATTCAATAAATATTTAATATAACAATTAAAATTTTAGAATGTTACATCATTCCATCCTTACAAGGATTCTGTCCCCAGAATCATAATTCAAATAATTCATTCGTCACATTCTCCCCTACTTACAAAGATTCTGTCCCCAGAATCGAAGACCTACCATTAAACAAATAATTCAGGGTAATTCTTCATCATTTCAGCTTCGAGTTCCCACGTAGCCTCTTCGACATTGTGGTTCCTCCAAATTACATTCACAGAAGGTATCACCTTATTCCTAAGCACTTGTTCTTTCATGTCGACTATCTAGATAGGAACCTCTTCATAGAATAAGTCTTTCTCAAACTGTAATGGTTCGTACTCAATCACTTGCTTGTAATCAGGTTTGTATGGTCGTAACAACGACACGTGAAAAACATTATGAATGTTTTGCAACTCTGGAGGTAGAGCTACCTCGTAAGCCACCTCTCCAACCTTTCGCAGCACTTCGAAGGGTCCAATAAATCTCGGACTTAGTTTGCCCTTCTTACCAAATCAATTTTTTCCCTTCCAAGGAGAATCCTTTAGGAAAACGTAACTTCCTACGTCGAATGCACGATCTTGTTTGTGTTGATCAGCATATTTCTTTTGTCTGTCTTGTGCAGCTATCAATCTTGTTCTGATGAGTTTGACAACCACAGCAGTTTGTTGTACTAGTTCTGGTCCTAACAGTTGATGTTCACCGACTTCATCCCAGCACAGTGGAGTTCTGCACTTTCTACCATATAATGCTTCATAAGGCGGCATGCTGATGCTAGCGTGATAACTATTATTGTAGGCAAATTCCACCAATGGTAATTGTTCATCTCAGCTTCCTTTGAAATCCATGACGCATGCTCTCAACATATCTTCTAATGTCTGAATCGTTCGTTTCCTTTGGCCATCTGTTTGCGGGTGATATGCTGTACTCATTTGCAATCGTGTTCCCATACATTCCTGTACTCTCTTCCAGGTGTTTGATGTGAACCTCGGATCTCTATCTGACACAATTGATACTGGAACTCCAAGTCTTGAAACGATCTCCTTAACGTACAGTTTTGCCAGTTGATCAAGATTAAATCTAATCTTTATTGGCAAAAAGTGTGCAGATTTTGTCAATCTGTCCACTATCACCCATATCGCATCGTATCCTTTCTAAGTTGTTGGAAGACCTACCATAAAATCCATTGTGATATGCTCCCATTTCCATTCCGGTATCTCCAACAGTTGAAGTAACCCGCTTGGTCTTTGATGCTCGGCCTTGACTCTTTGACATGTCAAGAACTTTGCAACGCATTCTGCAACGTCTCTTTTCATATTTGGCCACCAAAAATGTCGTCGCAAATCTTGATACATCTTCGTACTTCCCGGATGAATCGAATATCTCGAGTTATGAGCTTCGGTCAAGATTTCTTCTTTAACCTCTGGTATTGCTGGAACCCATATTCGTCCTTCAAATCGCAGCATTCCATCGGGATCAATCTTGTATTTCACCTCTTTTCCTCAACCACACTTTTTCTAATTTTTCTGCATTCCTCATCCTGGAGTTGAGCATTCTTCACTTTATCCACCAAAGTTTGACTTGCTTCCATCTGGTAACATCTTTCATTGGATTCTTTTGGAAATTTGATTTCCAACTCTAAACTTGACATTGCTGTAATAAGCTCCTCCTTATCAGTTAACAACATCAACTTTTCCCTGCCTTTCCTAGTTAAGGCATCTGCAACCACTTTTGCTTTGCCTGAATGATAAAAGGTCTCACAATCATAATCTTTTATCAGTTCCATCCATCTTCTTTGACGCATGTTCAGGTCCTTCTGTGTGAAAATATACTTCAGACTTTTGTGGTCTGTGTAAATCTCACATTTCTCTTCGTAGAGATAGTGTCTCCATATCTTCAGAGCAAACACAACCGCCGCCAACTCTAAATAATGAGTCGGATACCCTTTTTCGTAATCTTTCAATTATATTGATTCATACGCGATGACTTTACCGTTTTCTATAAGAACACACCCTAATCCTTTGTGTGAAGCATCACTATACACCATAAAATTTCTTGTATTATCTGGTAATGACAACACAGGTGCCATACTTAGCTTCTTTTTTAATTCTTGGAAACTTTCTTCACACTTCTCCGTCCAAACAAATTTTACAGATTTCCTCGTTAAATTTGTTAACGGAGTGGAAATCTTGGAGAAATCCTGGATAAACCATCTGTAATACCCTGCTAATCCCAAGAAACTTCTCACTTCTGATGGAATTCTCGGTTGTTCCCAATTTATCACAACTTCAACTTTTGATGGATCCACTAAAATTCCATCCTTGTCAATTACGTGCCCAAGAAATTGTACACATTCCAACCAAAATTCACATTTAGAGAATTTCACATACAACTTTTCTTTTCTTAGCGTCTCTAGCGTTAGACGTAAATGTTCCACATGTTCCTCTTGAGTTTTAGAGTACACCAGAATATCGTCAATAAACACCACCACAAACTTGTCTAAAAATGGTTAAACACCCTATTCATCAAATCCACGAATGCTGCAGGGGCGTTTGTCAAACCAAAAGACATCACCAAAAATTCGTAATGTCCATACCGAGTTCGGAATGCCGTCTTCGGAACATCCTCCTTCCTTACTTTCAGTTGGTGATACCCACTTCTCAAATCTATTTTGAAGAAATATCTAGCACCCTTCAATTGATCAAACAAGTCATCTATTCTCGGCAATGGATACTTATTCTTAATAGTGACTTTGTTTAACTCCCTATAATCAATACAAAGACGCATTGACCCATCCTTCTTCTTTACGAATAACACCGGTGCTCCCCACGGTGACACACTCGGCAGAATTTATTTCTTGTCCAACAGCTCCTGTAGTTGTACCATCAGTTCTTTCATCTCCACCGGAGCCATTCTATACGGGGCTTTCGATATCGGAGCGGTTCCTGGCACTAATTTCTTTGTCAGGCGGAAGTCCTGGAAAATCCTCTGGAAACACGTCCACAAACTCCCTAACTACTGGAATTTCTTCCAGTTTTGCACCCTTCTTCTGAGTATCGACTATGTAAGCTAAATAACCCACACAGCCTTGACTCAACAACTTCTTGGCCTGCATCATCGTCAGACATTTCATTTGTCTAGGCGATTTGCTACCATTAAATACTACGTTTGACGGAGTCATAAGGTTTACACATTTCTTTTGACAGTCAATTATCACTCCATAATTGAATAACCAATCCATTCCCAAAATAACGTCAAACTCTCCTAGCCTGATCGGAATCAAATCTACCATCAAAATATTTCCCTTAATATTCACCCTACAGTTCTTGTATACGAACCTAACAAGAACTACTTCTTTATTCGCAATTTCTATGTTTAAAGGGAAATTCAATTCTTCACTAGGCAATCCTAATCTCATAGCAAATTCATCAGATACAAATAAGCAAGTAGCACCCGAATCAAATAATACATAAGCATCAATATCATTGATCGGGATAATACCTGACACCACATCCTTTGATTGCACAGCATCTTGCACAGTCATGTTGAAGGTTTTGGCTATGGGCTTATTTGTTGTTATTGGTCCAGCAATAGCCAACGCACTTCCACTAGCATTTCCCTTGCTCCCATTTGTCTCACCAGATCTCTTCTTAGGGCATTCACGAGCAAAGTGATCCTTAGATCCGCACGTGAAGCACACATTTTTCTTAGCTTGAGTGCAATTTGGGGCGATGTGACCCTCCTGGCCACAATTGAAGCATACACGTTTTCCCAGCAAACACACTCACTTATGAAACTTTTCGCACGTAGCACATGCTTCAAACTTCTTATTTTGCTTGTTTCTTTGCTGATTTCCAGCTCCTCCATTCCCATTCCACTTCATTTTCAGGTTGTTGCCATTACTACCATTACCACCACTCTTAGCTTCACCTTCAATTTTCTTCTTTCTCTACTCTTGATTATGCTTTGTTACTGCCTCGCCTCCACTTTCAGTGAGTATTGCCTTCTCCATCACTGCTACAAATATCTTCAATTGGAACAGGGAAACCCTACTGTACAACCAGGGTTTTAGTCCCTGCTCAAACCTCTTCGCCTTGCGCACGTCTGTGCTGACCTGATATGGCGTAAATCTCGCCAACTCTTTGAATTTCGCGGCATACTCCGACACTGTCATCGTTCCCTGCTTCAACTCCAAAAACTGGACCTCTAGCTGACTCTTCGAACTCTCAAGGAAATAAGTCTCGAAGAACAGCTCCTTAAACCTATCCCAGGTCATTACTCCTGTTCCTTCCCGAGTCTTGTTGGCCTGCCACCAATAGCTAGCCTCCTCCTTCAACATAAACGTTGCCAAAGAAGTCTTCTGATTCTCCTCTACCCTAGCAACATCAAAAACCTTCTCGATTTCCATAATCCAAGTATGTACTTCAACTGGGTTCATGGATCCATGGAATTCTGGTGGTCCAACCGCCTTGAAGTCCTTAAACGCAGCACCTTGGTTCTGAGATTGATTCTGCGGTTGATTTTGCGAAGGCACTGTCAAGAACGTCACCGTTCTTTGAAGTGATTAGCTTCAAAGATTATCGTTGTTGGTTCCTTCAGCGGTTCTCTGACGGGGTGGTTGACGTCTTGGAGGCATTTTCTGTTAAAAATTACATTCATTAGATTATTACTCCACTCTTTTCAAGTAATTTCTACTTAGCTTGCCCCCATAAAAGTAATCATTCCATAACACATAACACTTTGGATAAAAAAATAATATCTTTTATTCAAAACTTCTTTGAAAACATCATATCAATAGCATCACTGCAATTTACATTATTTTCCTGAACTACTAAAGTTTCAGGACATCATTATCATACCCCATAGGTTGCATAACACTTGGGATTAACAAATTATTTATCATAACATAACTCAAGTACACTCCCTACGATGTCCTATAAAGATATTACAAGACCTTACGACGCTCTTCTTCCATAACTCAGAACATGGTCCAACGGTCCAGTATGAACGAGGGTAGCGTCTCGAATTGAATTGGATAACCCATGACCCAATCTTGAGCTCGATTGATCGATGTGTTGAACACGTTATCCATTTCTTCCATCTTCCTTCTCTTTGCTTGTGCGTCTCCCTTTGCTATTTTGGCTTGTTGATAAGCTTCACTCTACGCGTCTTCAGCTCTTGCCCTTTTTGCAGATTCTTTCTCAACTTGCTCTTCAACTCTGCAACCTCTGCTCTCATTTAATCGTTCTCTTTTTTAGTGTGAACCAGCTTCTCTTCAACATTGTTCAATCGTTCTTCTTGATCCTGAATCTCGTCGTCCTTCTATGCCAACGAAGTTTGTTGTTCAGCTACTATCTCTTGCAATTCCTCAACAGTATCTTGAAGTTCCACGTTGCGGTCATGCACCTCATCGTATATACGGCCAACTATCGAGTTAAGTGGAATCCTTTCCTCCTCATCCTCTTCATCCGTCTGCGGCAGCTCCACGGAATCTTCCTCATCTATTTCTACATCATCATCATCATCATCCTCGACCACTGCGAGTAATGGAGCTGACTCTCGTGGAAGTAGTTGTTCTCAAACCACTTGAATATCACGAGATTCCTCCCTTCTAGGCATCTGAGGTCCTTCCTCCCTAGCCTGACTGGATTCTCCAACATTAGTCATCCTAACAACAAGATTTTTTAAGTTTTAGTTATTAATCATCATTACTCGACACTCACGAACACATAAGCACATAAGTGTTTTACTACTTCTTCCTAAAAACTCGATAAGAATTTATCATCACTATCTTCTCGAAGGTTACTTCCTAAGGCTTTTCCCCAACCTAAGGTTCATAACCTAAAGCTTTGATACCAACCTGTGACACCCCCAAATCCAGGTACTTCATTCCCACAGGATTTGGTGTTCACTTAATCAAACATTCAGATCTAACTACCCAATCACAATAAAACTGGATAAATAAAACCTTTCCCATTAAAGGGTTACATAATAAAATATCCCAGGTTATCTAACCTTTAATTACAATCATTCAAATGCGGAAATTAAATAAACTTCATTAAAACCAAGTCTAAGATCATCATAATAAAAATCTAACATCTCAATCAAAGTAAAATTACAAGTCTTCATCACTTGCACATTTTTCCCTTTCCTTTGCTAGACGAAGGTTCATCTACCTTCTCTTCTTTAGCTGCAATGAGTTTTAAAATATGCAAGACTGAGAAAAACAATTGCTCACTGGATACAATATGAAATCAACAGGAGTATAGTAATAATAACTGCCAATAATAGGCTCATCAACAATGAATAGTACTTTATCATCAATAATCAGAAACTGAAATCCAAAATGTAGAATAACTATAACTGAGGGTCATAAGACCATGAACTATGTCCACAGTTGCGAGTAATCTTTCAACTCCAACTTTAACAGTCATAAGACTATAAGGACTTCTCGTACTTAGGGGGATCAGCCCTTCGTACCATGTATTGTGCACAAACATTTAACGTTATGCGTAAGTTATCCCCTAATAATAATAGGGTTGTTCATCTCAGTATTTGGTCTAAAAGTCCGCACCAAAGAGAGTTTGGTTTGGATAAACTTTCAAGGGTAATTTGAAGTTCAACGATCATCAACTAGAGGACTAGTTGAATTAATAACATCATATTACAGAATAATCGTAATTGAATCAACATGGTAAACCAAAATCATGCTTTAGGAATAATCTAATAGCATATATTTTGAATAATTATAACATGCCTTGGTTGAACAATATTAAGTCAAGGTTAAATTAGAATTGGGTACTAAGCATGCATAACAGTTTGAACGATGAAATTGCTCAACATTAGTATAAATAGTTGTGCATGCTAAACAACAAGTTAAATACAAGAATAACTTGTCAACATTAAACCAAAGTTTAGAAAGCTTGCATCATTCATAAGGTAATCGAATTGAAACAATAAATAGTTCAACAAGATAAAGAATTAGAAATCTTGCATTTTTATATTAGGAAAAATAATTGATTCCAATTACAAAAGTAGAGTTAGAGAACTTGCCTTACTCGTAGGCTAAACCAAATCAATACAAATCACAATATCCTATAAACATATGTCATCATGACATAATTAGTCATTACCATCTTACAAATATAACTAAGTACGTTCATCATTTAAAATTGGATTTTTTTTATCAAATAATCGAGTTATAACACAAGTTAATTATTAATAACATACTTATTCATAGTATAGAAATACTAAAAGTAACATTTAGCAGTCCTACTATCATCACATAACTTTTCTTAAAATTTCGTGTACAAAAAGTATATAGTCAGACCATTACGCTAACTTTCATGTCATGGCATACGATCTACCTTTGTGGGTCGGTCGACCGCGACGTGAGAATAATGAGCATGACACGGAACAAAGGTATAAAACCGCACATGTGCGAAAACTAACATCATTGTTGGGCAGCATACCTTCTTAAATCTAGCTTGAATCGATAAACTTGACAAGCAATAGTGCGGTGAAAAAGCCAATTTTGGCCTACAAGCTCGTTTCTAACAGACTAAATAGCATATAATTCATACAAAAACTTTATGTAAATAAAATTCAAGAATTCCTAACATGTTTCTATCCATACAACAATATAAACAACAAATTTAGCACATTCAATTTCACTATTTTTTATAAAAACTCACTTTTTGATATTTCAATGAAAATCAACATTGTAAATTTTGTTTTTCAACCAAAACCACTATTTCAAAGTGTCTTTATCCATGATTATACATACTCTAACAAATTAAACGTTCAATTTATCAACTAAACCACTAATTCACCATTAATTTCTACTTTAAGCTAAACAATATATTTTCATAAAAACTCTGTAAAAACATTTTCATCACAAATTACATATATATCATCAATTCATTGATTATAATCATATATAACCTATGAAAATAACTTTACAACAATGGTTTATCATATGAACACACATAAAATCAACAATTATCCTATCACAAGAATTTCGCAGAGAAAAATAGGAGAAGGGAAAGCTAAAGGAAATAGGAGAATACCTTGATTGTAGAAGATGATGGCTATTCCTTTTGATTATCAAACCATTTTTCCCCAATTCTTTTCTCAATTCTCTAGCCTTCCTTCCTCTCTTCTTTTCTTCTTCTCTTCTTCTTCTACCTCTGTGTTTTTATTTTTCTTCCTAACTCTAGAGCATACTAACAACTAACGTATGTAGCATATAATATATATATTAATTATATAACATAACTCTAATTTACTAACATCAGTTATATTATTTTGAAAACCAAAAGCCATAGGGCTTGTTTGGTTAACCACTAATAAAATAACCCATAAATCCTTACACCCTGTTTGGTAAAACTCAATTAGAATAAAGTCTTAATAAGCAATAGGCCTTGTTTGGCAAAACTAAATTAAACTCCCTTAATTTATTTTTGTAACTCCTTTATAACAAGGTTATTTGTCACACATTAATTTAATTAAATTAATCATAATAATAATTTATTAAATCACTTTATCACATAAATCAATACCTCCAAAATTATAATTTTCTATATAATTATAACTTTATTTAATCCACCAACACATTCTTTTTAATTACAATTTCCAATAAAAAGAATAGTATTTCAATTAATCAAAATTCTCTAACTTAATAATTAAATTAAATTAGCAAAATAATTAATTTTCCTTAATTATTTATTTAACAAATAATTAACCACATCAATTCAAATTTGAACAATTATTTATTCCACAATAAAACATCCATTAAATATTTAAATAATTCAATAAATATTTAATATAACAATTAAAATTCTAGAATGTTACATGTGATCTTGATGTAATCTGAACTCATCCTTGACGGGTGGACATTAAGATGTCTGAGGATCTTTTAGAATAGATCGTTGATCTGTGTGTATCCCTACCCTTTGGTGTCTTGGGACGGGTTTCTATATTTAGAAGTGGAGAGGATTGTGGCTTTCCTCTCGGAGGTTGACCGCATCACAGATGGTCCCCGGTACTCCTTTCTATGGGGGAGCTCGAGTAGTTCCATCTCTTATGGGTTGGTGTCTCTCTTTAAGGATTCAACCGCAACTTAGATGGTCGCCAATTCTCCCATTTGTGTGGAGATCGGTTAGTTCCATCCCTTTGGTCTAAAGCTGATGAAGTGTGATAGATTGAAGGTTGATCCCAGTACCATGTGATAAGGTTTTGTATTTTGGTAGGGGGTAAGATCGAACCATAAATGGATACCTACTGTAAGACCCCGAAATTTTTTTAAATAAAAAGGAATTTCCTTTATTTATTATTTTGAAATAGTAAGGGTTGATTTGATTAATGTGGATAGTTAAGGGTTAAATATGCAAATATTTAAAAATAAGTAAGTGGTTATAAAATATTCATTGTTGTTTGGGAATATTCGTTTGGTCGTGGAATATTGGAATATTAAATGCGGTCGGGAATATTAAATACGACTGATGTGCTTGACCATGTGTGGGCCCCATAACGGAAAGTGATTGGATGAAGAAACGACAAATATAAGTCTTTTTAAATAACTTGGCGTAGTTGTTACTGAATTATCTTGTTGGAATACCCGGTGGTTAAAACACACTAATATGCGTTGTTGAGTAGTTGCTGCGGTATTGCACCAATTATTGATTCTTACGTGAAGAAGGCACTACTCAATAATGGTTACGATAATTATTGCTCAATTATTTTATTGAGTTAATAATTCTTTGCGTTGATATTTTATATTCTTTGTTGTTTCAATAATTGTCATTACACGGTATTTTTCTTTATCGAAGCAATAATTCATATTATCTGAATAATATTATTAGATAACATTATTGGCAATGTCTAGAAAGTTACATACAAGGAGAGGTTTGGTCACCTAATAATTGCGGCGCCAAGAAGAAGAAATTCTTATTGGAAAGCCCCTCTTTCCAGGAAGGCGCACGGTTGTCAATATTGTGATTCGTAATATTATTTGTGAATAATTAATTATTGATTTATATGATGAGGAAAATATTGATTTTATGTGGATATAGATGGAGAAATTTTTAAATGACAATTGTTGAAAATTAATATTTTATCTTTTTCGATAAAATAATTCATTTAAATATATTATTTTAATAATATATTAACGGTGATATTTTTACAATGAATGTGGGATATATGAGTATATGAGGAGGAAGAGTATTTTGTGGCATTAAATGTTTAAACATGTTTTGTGTGTTGGTGGACACAATTATTAATAGAAATTTGATTATAGCTTGTAAAATCACCCGTTTGTGGATTTCAGTCAATTTCTATTTGGAATTTGGAAAAACTTTCTTCTGCAAAGTTGTAGAGAATTGAATTTCCTATAAAACTCACGAGATTCGAATTTTCTGATGAAAGGGCTATTTATTATAAATTATTGAAGTTCAAGCTTCAAATAATTGATTTTTGGGAGTTTAAATTATTTTTGTTAAGAAAAACGTTTTTGTATTTTTTGGACATCATTAACATGTGTGGCTGGTGTTTTGACCAAAAGGTGGGCTAAGGAAAATTTGTATAATTATATTAATATTATATTAAATTTTTCGCTTTGGTGTTCTAAGCATTTTCCTATAAATAGGGTGCTTAGGTTAGAATTGAAAATCACAATTTAAACCGAAGTTTTCTCTATTTCTCTCTCGATATTTTGAGCGTATTCTTGTGAGTATTTTGAGTATACTTGAGTATTGCTAGGCGGTGCAAGTTCCTTCAACACTATACAATTAGTATTCTAGCTAGAAGTCTTGATCTTTCGAGGTAAGGATAATATTTTTTTTTTTCGTAATGATATTATTTCTTCAATATCATTATCTTTGAAATGTTGATCTGAAGTTTTATCAAATTTGGAACTTTTTCATGTCGGGGTTATTATTCATGGGTTACTTATTCATGAGTTACTATTCACGAGTTACTATTCATGAGTTCTTATTCACGAGTTACTATTCACGAGTACTATATTCATGAAGCGTGAAGATGTTTTTGTGGAATTTCTATCTTTTGGTGTCTGAGTTACTATTCACGATATACGGACTATTCACGATATCTGACACTATTCACGATATACCAGACTATTCAATAGAAAAATAAAATTTCATCTTTTTGTCCAAAATATCTATTCGGATATTAACTCGATTGTATCCATGTTTTGATCATTCTTGAATTTTACACCACTATGATTATTTTTGAGGTATTTCGGATGTGGATAAAACCAAGTACTAATCCTTAATCCTTAATCCTTGTCATTTTGTTTCTTTGGATTCGTTTCTTTAAAAATATTTTCATCATCCTCGCCTTAAATGATGATATTATTGAATATCTTTGGCTCAGTAGTGCAAAGATGAATGATTTTGAAGAATATCTTTGGCCTGTGAGTAAAAAGATGAGCAGTGTTTAAATAAACATGACTAATCGATGAATATCTTTGGCTCAGAGTGCAAAGATAAATATTTGATTTGAGATGAATATTGATTGATGTTACAGGATAAAATATTGATGATGGACCGTTAAATTCATAGATTATAGTAGATTTCATTCTCACGTAACTCTTCTATGAATTATTATTTTCATGCTGAATATTGATCCGAAACTTGTTGTCTATTGTATTCTATCGATTTTTCCTCGTTGAAGACTAACGATAATTTGTTGTATATTATCTTAGTCATAATATTCTTTTCTTGGGCTAGTTGAGCTCACCCTTTTCCTTGTTGTTCCATTTTTCTTCTCGGGAGGCGAGAAGAATGTAGCGAGTACTAGTGGGGTATGGAATGAAGGTTCTAGAGAGAGTTGTTTAGTAGTCCTCACCATTTTGTAAAATAATGAATCATTAATTATGTTGGGGATTTATTTGCGTGTGGATATTGTCTAGATGGCAATATCTCGTATTTAAACTCAAAGTTTATATGTTGTAATAATAAAGTTGTAGTTATTTACGTACCATGTATTTGGCGACTCGAGAATGGGTTGGATGGAATGGACCTATTTTGGGGGCGCCACGGTTGGTATCGAGCTTAGGATATGATCTCTGGCGGAGATTGGGGAATATAGAACTAGGAGGGAGAGACGAATAAATCCTTCGCTAGTGTGTCCTACCTAAGCTTATTTGTTAGTTGGTGGGTATATAGGGATATTATGTGATATATTGATTTCCTTAATTAACCCTTATTTTATGACGAGATTTGAGAATGTCGAATCGAGAATATTAATGATTGGAGTAAATGAGACCGTGGAGATGCCTCGTACTCACCAACGAGGAGAACGTGCAACAGTGGCAATGTTCCTCCGTGAACAACACCACCGAAAGCGAGATGATGAACGAGGGATGTTTAGAAGCTTTTTGCAGTTCATGCAAAATCGGACGAGGAGACTCGTGTTCAAAATACAGGAGGAAATGATAGCAATTCACGGGTGGTCACAAACAAGGCTTCAAAGAGTTGGGACCACGAGTGCACTGGGAAAGCCGGATCCGATTAAAGCGCGAGACGTGGGTCAAAACAAATTACCAAGATATTCGATGTCTTGGGATGCACGGAGGAACATAAAGTTCCATTCGCCACCTTTATGTTAGTGGCGAAGCGACATCGGTGGAATCATGAAGCGTACCCATCCGGTGCACTCAAGATGTCGTGGGAGACGTTTGAGAAGCAGTTCAATGACAAGTACTTCCACGAAAGTATTCGTCTATATGAAGGAAGTGGAGTTTATTAGACTAGAGCAGAATAACATGGCGGTGTCCCAAAGACGAGGCGAAGTTCGCGGAGTTATCGAGTTTGCACCTCATTTGGTGGAGAATGAGGAGCGTATGACGCGGATGTTTCGAGAGGTTTGAAACCCGACATACGCCGAGATCTCATTTCTCATAAATTTTCTCTCTATTAGGATGTTGTCAGCGAGGTTGATTGTTAGAGCGAGATAACGAGATACGTTCAACCGAGGGACCATAACCGAGGATCATCTCAAGATAGCGATCCATCGTAATAACGATAACCGGCGGAGAAAGAAGAATACTGAGATAAAAGCGGTAACCACTCGTGGTGGTAATCGTGGCCATGAAAATAGAAGCGAGCCGGGAGGAGATTTTAAAAGAGGAGATTCAACAACGACCATGTGAAGACGTCGGTAGCTTGAGAGCAACTAGTTCTAAGGGAGGAGAAAGACCATCGGTCGTATGTTACAAATGCGGAAAAGAGGACATATCACCAAAGCGCCCACAACAGTTCAAGGTATGCTATAATTGTGGAAAGGAAGGACATATCGCTTCGAGATTATACGAAGAGCGAAACCTAGTTCAGCGGGGACGGTGACTCAAAAGATCATCCCGTAAAAGTCAAAGTCAACGATTAGGGAAGAGCGTTTGTTGTGATTTGGTCAAAATGCGAGGAACCCGAACGGTTAGACACAGGTTAGTTAATTATAAATTCTTGCGAAGTATATACCTTACTAGATATTGGTTCTACCCATTCTTTTTATCTCTCTTACTTGCGCTCAACGTTTGAACTTGACTACGAGAAATTAAACTTTGACCTATCTCTGTGGAGACTCCATTAGGAGAAACTTTCATTACATCCGTTGTTTAAAAATCTTGCTTGATTCAAGTTGGCACTATCACATTACCTGTTAACCTTATTTCTATAGAGATATTTGCTTTTGATGTGATTTTAAGGTTAACTACTCATCATGCCAAATTGATTGCTTTTGTAAGGTTGTTAGTTTTCATATTCCTAAGTAACCTGTTATTCGAATTCAAGCAATCAAACCATTGTAGTCAAACATTTTCATATCAAGCCATGAAGTCATTCGTTTATTACGGATGTCAAGTTTTCTTAGTCCATGTTATGGATTTGAATAAAGACACGTCAGATTTGAATAATATTCCTGTTGTTATTGATTTTTCCTGACGTATTTCTGAAGAATTTCTTGGCTTACTCCCAAAGCCTGATATTAAATTTTGTATCGACTTTGAACCCGATACAAAACTCATTTCTAAAATCTCATATCGAATGGCTCCTATTGAACTTCAGGAGTTAAAAATTCAACTATAGAATTTGGTACCTGAGCCTTTATTTTGTGACTTCCTTTGTGGAATTCACCTAAGCCAGACTCTCTGTAGGGGACGTCATATTCGTGCGATAGTAAACTGATAGGTGTCATTGTGACGTGTTATCCAAGATTGGGATATGAGTCACAGTTGAGAGCAACCTAAGTCAGTTATCGAAAGACGTAGCTTTCTAGGCTTAGTTGGTTATTATCGGAGATTCGTTGAAGGATATTCTCGAATCGCTATTCCATTAACGCAGCTGACTCGTAGAGATATAAAATTCGAATGGAGCAAGGAATGTGGGAAGAGCTTCGAAGAACTCAAGAGGAGACTCATTTCAAAGACATGTTACGATCATGCCATCCCGAAAAAGCGAACGTGGTAGCCGACGCGATGAGTAGAAGATCATATCTTGAGGAACGAGTGCGATGATGTCAAGTATCGACAGAGCCAACTTTAATAGAAAAAGTTAAGGTTGCTCAAGCCACCCAGGCCGGAGTCGATGCGTATGAAGAAGAAAGTACAAGAAGGAGCTATTTAAGGCGAGAATTGATGAAGAAGGAATACTTGAGTCCACTCTAGACTTTGTGTTCCTAACGACTACGATTTGAAGTACAAGATTATGATGGAGGGCACACACGCCATTTGCAATCCATCTGGGAGTACCAAAATGTATTATGATCTTCAACATACATTTTGGTGGAGCAATATGAAGAGAGAGATTGCAAAGTTTATCTCGATGTGTTTAACTTGCCAACATGTAAAAGGCGGAGCATCTTGTACCTAAGGGTCCGTTGCAACCACTTGAGATTAGGAATGGAAGTGGGAACACATTACTATGGATTTCATTCGGGTCTTTCCTACGGTTTCTCAAGGCATCAATGCTATTTGGGTTATTGTTGATAGATTAACCAAGTCGCTCATTTCTTCACCGATCACGAGAGACTTATTCCTTGAACGCCTTTTCTGTGTATGTACGTAAATGAGATTGTGAGATTGCATGGCATGCCAAAGTATCCATAGTTTTAGATCGTGACCCAAGATTCACTTCATGATTTTGGGTTAGTTTGTAGAAAGCTATGGGCGCAATTTACGATTAGGTTTGGCATACCATCCTCAAAGCGGATGGGCAATCGTAAAGCACTACTCAAACTCTTGAAGATATATTAAAACTACGTGTCCTAGATTTCAAAGGAAGTTGGGATAAGTACTTGCCATTGGTGGAATTCTCATACAACAATAGTTATTAAACAAATATAGGCATGGTTCCATTCAAGCATTATATGGACAAAATGTCGTTCTCCAATATGTTGGGATGAGGTGGGTGAAGCAACATTGTTGGGACCCGAGTTAGTACGTATATGACTAATGATTCGACAACGATACAACCAAGCACAAGATCGACAAAAGAGTTATGCGAATCTTCATCGAAAGGACGTGGAATTTAGTGTAGGGGATCATGTATTGTTCATGAGTTGCTCCATGGAAGGGAGTTACAAGATTTGGGAAGAGAGGAAAGCTCAATCCACGATTTATCGGTCCATTTCAAATTCTTGACCGAGTAGGAAATGTAGCCTATAGACTTGCGTTACCTTCGAGTATGTCTCGTGTTCATAATGTGTTTCACATATCGTACTTCAGTAAATATGTGAAAGACCCGAACCACGTTATTGAGTTAGAACCTAGGACGAGATAGCCAAGACTTAACGTATGAGGAGGTACTGTCAAGATTTTGGATAGGAAGGAGCATGTCCTACGCATGAAAGGTTATACCACAAGTTAAAGTTTTGTGGAGGAATCATCTTTATAGAGAAAATGACGGGAATTGGAAACAAAAATGAAAGTGAGGTATCCTCACCTTTCAAAAAACACCAGTACGTGACGTCAATTTCGAGGACGAAATTTCATAAGGAGGGAGGTTGTAAGACCCCGAAATTTTTTAAATAAAAAGGAATTTCCTTTATTTATTATTTTGAAATAGTAAGGGTTGATTTGATTAATGTGGATAGTTAAGGGTTAAATATGCAAATATTTCAAAATAAGCAAGTGGTTATAAAATATTCATTGTTGTCGGGGAATATTCGTTTGGTCGTGGAATATTCGTACGGTCGGGGAATATTCGTACGACGGCGCAGCCATGTGTGGGCCCCATAACGAAAAGTGATTGGATGAAGAAAACGACAAATATAAGTTGTTTTTAAATAACGGCGTAGTTGTTACCGTTAATACTGTTGGAATACCCGGTGGTTAAAACACACTAATATGCGTTGTTGAGTAGTTGCACACGGTATTGCACCAATTATTGATTCTTACGTAAGAAGGCACTACTCAATAATGGTTATAGTAATTACTGTTCAGTATTTTATTGAGTTAATAATTGCTGCGTTGATATTTTATATTGCTGTTGTTTCAATAATTGTCATTACACAGTATTTTTCTTTATCAAAGCAATAATTCATATTATCTGAATAATATTATTAGATAACATTATTGGCAATGTCTAGAAAGTTCATCTAAGGAGAGGTTTGGTCACCTAATTGCATGGCGCCCAAGAAGAAGAAATTCTTATTGGAAAGCCCCTCTTTCCTGGAGCGCTGGTTGTCAATATTGTGATTCTGTAATATTATTTGTGAATAATTAATTATTGATTTATATGATGAGGAAAATATTGATTTTATGTGGATATAGATGGAGAAATTTTTTAAATGACAATTGTTGAAAATTAATATTTTATCTTTTTCTGATAAAATAATTCATTTAAATATATTATTTTAATAATATATTAACGGTGATATTTTTACAATGAATGTGGGATATATGAGTATATGAGGAGGAAGAGTATTTTTGTGGCATTAAATGTTTAACACATGTTTTGTGTGTTGGTGGACACAATTATTGACCGAAATTTGATTATAGCTTGTAAAATCACCCGTTTGTGGATTTCAGTCAATTTCTATTTGGAATTTGGAAAAACTTTCTTCTGCAAAGTTGTAGAGAATTGAATTTCCTATAAAAACTCGCGAGATTCGAATTTTCTGATGAAAGGGCTATTTATTATAAATTATTGAAGTTCCGAAGCTCCGAAATAATTGATTTTTGGGAGTTTAAATTATTTTTGTTAAGAAAAACGTTTTTGTATTTTTTGGACATCATTAACATGTGTGGCTGGTGTTTTGACCAAAAGGTGGGCTAAGGAAAATTTGTATAATTATATTAATATTATATTAAATTTTCTGCTTTGGTGTTCTAAGCATTTTCCTATAAATAGGGTGCTTAGGTTAGAATTGAAAATCACACCAGAAACTGAAGTTTTCTCTCTATTTCTCTCTCGATATTTTGAGCGTATTCTTGTGAGTATTTTGAGTATACTTGAGTATTGCTAGACGGTGCAAGTTCCCTTCAGCACTATACCCGGTATTCTAGCTAGAAGTACTGATCTTTCGAGGTAAGGGATATTTTTTTTTTTCGTAATGATATTATTTCTTCAATATCATTATGCTGAAATGTTGATCTGAAGTTTTTATCAAATTTGGAACTTTTTCATGTCGGGGTTACTATTCATGGGTTACTATTCATGAGTTACTATTCACGAGTTACTATTCATGAGTTACTATTCACGAGTTACTATTCACGAGTACTATTCATGAAGCGTGAAGATGTTTTTGTGGAATTTCTATCTTTTGTGTGTGAGTTACTATTCACGATATCGGACTATTCACGATGATCTGACAAGACTATTCACGATACTGGTACTATTCAATTAGAAAAATAAAATTTCTTCTTTTTGTCCAAAATATCTATACGGATATTAACTCAGATTGTATCCATGTTTTGATCATTCTTGAATTTTACACCACTATGATTATTTTTGAGGTATTTTTGGATGTGGATAAAACCAAGTACTTAATCCTTAATCCTTAATCATTGTCATTTTGTTTCTTTGGATTCGTTTCTTTAAAAATATTTTTCATCATCCTCGGTCTTAAATGATGATATTATTGAATATCTTTGGCCCGTAGTGCAAAGATGAATGATTTAAGAAGAATATCTTTGGCCCAGAGTAAAGAAGATGAACAGTGTTTAAATGAACATGATTAATCGATGAATATCTTTGGCTGTAGTGCAAAGATGAATATTTAATTTGAGATGAATATTGATTGGTGTTTGTGGATAAAATATTGATGATGGACCTGTTAAATTCATAGATTATAGTAGATTTCATTCTCACGTAACTCTTCTATGAATTATTATTTCATTGCGAATATTGATCCGAAACTTGTTGTCTATTGTATTCTATCGATTTTTCCTGTTGAAGACTAACGATAATTTGTTGTATATTATCTTAGTCATAATATTCTTTCTTGGGCTAGTTGAGCTCACCCTTTTCCTTGTTGTTCCATTTTTCTTCTCAGGAGGCGAGAATGTAGCGAGTACTAGTCGGGGTATGGAATGAAGGTTCTAGAGAGAGTTGTTTAGTAGTCCTCACCATTTTTGTAAAATAATGAATCATTAATTATGTTGGGGATTTATTTGCGTGTGGATATTGTCTAGATGGCAATATCTGTATTTAAACTCAAAGTTTATATGTTGTAATAATAAAGTTGTAGTTATTTCTGTACCATGTATTTGGCGACTCAGAATGGGTTGGATGGAATGGACCTATTTTGGGGGCGTCACACCTACGTACTCCTATTGAAGAGGAGATCAGGTCTTCATAGTTCAAACTTGGTGTAAGAGGTTCAATGTTGTATGTGAAATGGTGTAGAAGGATGTAGAAGTGTGTTTTTGTTTTTGTTTTTTGTTGTTCTTTTTATTGCGACCGGGCCATTAAAAAATGGATGCCTACGTATTCCCAGGTATCGGGGAAATCAGGTTGACGTAGTTTGCCCCATGTGCAAGACGAGATGCAGCTGAAAAGTTTGATCCCATGTTTAGGACAAACTGCAGGGGAGAAAGTTTGATCCCATGTACAGGAAAAACTGTAGGTGTAAAAAGTTTTATCCGTAGTGGGACAAAATTGTAGGTATGAAAGGTTCAATCCTTGGTGGGATAACCGAAGTTGTGTGATATGTTTTGAAATGAAGTGGAGTGAAGGATCTACTGATCCAAAACTAGGCTACTAACTTGAAGAGTGTGTTTCCCTGATGGGGAAAATGGGTATGAGGAAAGGTTGTATGTAGTAAGGGTTAGAAAACCTAAAATGACTGGGGATCTGGTGATCCAAAATTAAGATGTTTGCTTGATGGTATCTTCAAACATAATACCATTTCACGGTGTCGGAGATGAGCTGTGGAATTAATCGCCATCCATTTCCTATAATTTGAGAGCACCACCTGTTAATAACTCCTTGACAACAAACGAGCCTTCCCAGTTTGGGACGAATTTTCCCTTAGATTGATCTTGGTTGTCAATGATCTTCTTCAAAAATAAGTCATGTTGTTTAAACTGCCGTAGCCGGACTTTTCTGTTGTAGGATCTGGCGATCTTCTATTTGTAAACTTGCTATGGAAGATAGCATCACTTCGCCTTTCGTCTATTAATGACAATTGGTGATACCTGTCTTATAACCATTGGTCTTCATCCAGCTGAGCATCTATCAACAATATGAGGGATTCCATTTTCACTTCTATGGGAAGCACTGCTTCCATAACATAGGTTAATGAATAGAAAGGTTGCCCTAGTGGAAGTACACATTGAAGTTCTGTAGGCTAATAGAGTCAGCGGCAAGAGGTCAGACCATCCTTTGTGATTGGCGGACATCTTTTGCTTGATCTTCATGATATTTTTATTAGCCGCTTCAACAACACCATTCATCTTTGGACGAAAGATGACGGAGTTGAGATGTTTGATGTGGAATTCTCTGCATAACTCTTCCATCATTTTGTTGTTGAGGTTCTTAGCATTGTCTGAAAAAATTACCTCTAGTTGTTCATATCGAAAAATGACATTGTTTCTAATGAAACCAATAATGAGTTCTTTGGTAACCCTAGGGAAGGAGGCTACTTCTATCCATTTGGTGAAGTAGTCGATCATGGTGAAGATAAATCGATGCCCATTATCGGCTTTGGGCTCGATGGACCCGATCACGTCCATTCCCCATATTGAGAAGGGCTAGGGTGAACTCATATTTATGGAGCTCCCTAGGAGGGAAGTAAATAGCATTGCCATGAATTTAGAATTGATAGCATCTCTTGACATGATCATCACAGTCAGCTTTGACAGAGAGCCAGTAATGCCCTATTTTGAGGATCTTGTTGACAAGTAAAGGGCCCCTCATGTGTGGGCCACATACTCCACTATGGATTTCATACATAAGCTTCTGATCTTGGTCCTTGTCCAGAAATCTGAGGAGGCGTAGTCCTGTATCTCGTTTGTAGAGTGTATCTTCGCTCAGGTAAAATTGCATAGCCATTCGATGGATCCGCTTTTTCTCAGCAGAACTCGCTTCAACTGCTGTAGATTCATCTCGTAGATACCCCTTGATGTGCTGATACCAAGGGTGTTGGATGGGAGGTAGCTCATTCGATACTTCTCCGATGTAATTCCCATAGGTTGGAGCCTTTTGCAGGCCAAATGTGATGCTTGGCATGTTTTCCTTGTCAAATATGTTTATCAAGGAGGCCAAAGTTGCTAGCGCATCCTCAAAGTCATTCTTATTCTGAGGAATGTAAAGGAAGTTTATTTCTTCAAACTCCTAAGCCATCTGGATAACCTGTCAATGGTAAGGCAGCAAATGTAGTTCTTTGGTGTGATAGATTCTGGTGGTTTGTCTGATTACCAATTAAGAATCTCCAATGACAGATAACCATCTGATACCCATTGATTGGGCAAGTTTTAGCCCCATGATGCAGCCTTCATACTCAGCTATGTTGTTGGTGCTGACAAACTGCAATTTGATGGCGACGGATCGCTTGCTCCCCGTAATGGCTACTAGAACCGCTCCAGCCCCAGAACCTTTCATATTAACTGCTCCATCAAAATACATTTTCCATGATTGTTGTGTATCGTACTGATGGTGTTGCTGAACTGTCATTACCCGTCATCGGGGAAGTATGTTTCCAAGGATTTGAAATACCACGATAAAAGCATGGATAGTTTATCCGAAATTCCTTAACCTTTAACAAACTTTTGTGTCATACAGACGATATCATATTGTTGTAGGATCAACTGCCATCTGGGCAGGCGACAATTTAACATGGGTTTACTGAACATGTACTTGAGAGGATCCGCACAGGATATGATATGGGTTGTGTGACCATGTAGGTAATGTTGTAACCTCTTGGAATCCCATGCTAAACCACAACAAGTCTTCTCAATTAGAGTGTACTTATGTTCACTGCTGTTGAATCTTTTGCTGAGGTAGTAGATAGCTCGCTCTTGGCCTCTATCGTCTTTCTGTCCCAGCATGCAGCCAATGGGATTCTCATTAACGGACAAGTACATGAACAGGGGAATAGCATCTGTGACACCCCCAAACCCAGGTACTTCATCCCCAAAGGATTTGGTATTCACTTAATCAAAAATTCATATCTAGCTACCCAATCACAATAAAACTGGATAAACAAAAACCTTCCCCATTAAAGGGTTACATAATAAAATCTCCCAGGTTGTCTAACCTTTAAATAGAATCATTCAAATGCGAAAAAAAATTAAACTTCATTACAACCATTCATTTAAAAACTGATAATAAAATATCAAATTACAAGTCTTCAAAACTTGTTCATCTTTCCTTTTCCCTTACTAGTGCTAGGTACATCAGCCTTCTCATCCTTAACTGTAATAGTTATATAAGCAAGAGTGAGCAAACAAAGCTCACTTGAAATAATAATGAATGACAAACTTTTACAACAAATGTTAGGTAAGAGACTCAATAGGATTTTAAACAATATGATTTCTAAACATTCTGAAGTATATAACTGAGGGTCCTAAGACCATGAACTATGTCCATAGTTATAAGTAATGTTTCAACTTAAACTTTAACAGTCATAAGACTATAGGGACTCCTCGTACTTATGGGGATCAGCCCTTCGTACTATGTATTGTGCACAAACATTTCAACGCTAAGCGTAAGTTACCCCTAATAATAGGGTTGTTCATCTCAGTATTTAGAGTAAAAGTCCGCACCAAAGTGAGTTTCGTATAGATACATTTTAGGGTAATTTAGAATTCAACGAACATCAACTAAGGATTAGTTGAATAAAACCTATAACATCATACCATAGAATAATCGTAATTGAATCAACATGGTAAACCAAAATCATGCTTTAGGAATAATCTAATAGCATATACTTTGAATAACTATAACATGCATTACTTGAACAATATTAAGTCAAGGTTAATTAGAATTGAGTACTAAGAATGCATAGTAGTTTGAACGATAAAATTGTTTGACATTAGTATAAATAGTTATGCATGCTAAATAACAAGTTAAATAAAAGAATAACTTGTCAACATCAAACCAAAGTTTAGAAAGCTTGCATCATCTATAAGGTAATCGAATTGAAACAATAAATAGTTCAACAAGATAAAGAATTAGAAAACTTTGCCTTTTTCGTTTGGCTAAAGCAAGAATAAATTCGGATCACAATACCCTATATGTACATATATATAGTTAGTCACTACTACTTTACAAATTTAACTAACTACATACATCATATAGGTTTGATTATTTAATCATATAATCAAGTTACAACACAAGTTAATTGTTAATAACATACTTATTCATATTATAGAAATACTAACATCAACATTTTACTATTCTACTATCATCACATAACAATTTCTTAACATTTGAGTACAAAAGTACAGCATCGGACCATTATTTCGCTAATCGCGTTGCTACGCACACGATTTATTTTGTGGTGCGGTATTCTTACATGCAAGATGGCGTTCATGACGAGAATAAAAAAAAAAGGTCGCATTGCACTAGGTGCGCTTATTGGCGCCACGCTATGACACGAGATTAATATCGCTAAGTCAAGATCATGCGGCGTGAAAGCTAGCGATTTCAATCGATGACTTGCAACAGCGATATAAGAAAAAGCCAATTTTGGCCTAAACGTTCCTTTCTAACAGCCTAATTCACATGCTAATCATACAAAGACTTCATGTATACCTAATTCAAGAATTCCTAACATGTTTCTATCCATACAACAACATAAACAACAAGTTTAAAACATCTAATTTCACTATTTTTGATAAAAATTCACTTTTTGATGTTTTGATGAAAATCAATACTGTGATTTTGTTTTTCAGCCAAAATAGTTAATTTAAAGCATTTGATCAAAGTATATACATACTCTAACAAATTGAATAACCAATTTATCAATAAAACAACTAAGCAACCCATAATTTCTATTTTAACTAAACAATATATAATCAAAAAAACTCTCTGTAAAAATACAGTTCTTCACAAACATATACATAATATAAATTCATGGACTATTCTCAATCATAGCTTAAGAAAATAGTTTAACTCACTAGATTATCATATAAAATCACATACATAACAACTAATTTACCCTTACACAAGGATTCTACAAAGAATTTGGGAAGAGAGAAACTAAATTTTTAAAACTAAAAGAATAGGTTAATACCTTGAAGAAGAAGATGATGATGATGATGATGGTTATATTTTTAATTCTCAAGTTTCTTTCTCCAATCTCCCGGCCTTTCTTCCTTTCTTCTTTCTTCTTCTTCTTCTTCTTCCTCCTCCGAAGTTTTTTCTCTTTCTTCCTAACACTAACTACGCACTAACAATCTAACGTATATAGGATATAATATATATTAATTATATAATATAACTCTAATTTAATCGACATCGATTATTTTATTTTGAAAACCAAAAGCCATAAGGCTTGTTTGGCTAACCACTAACAAAAATAATCAATTAATTCTTACTTGCTTGTTTGGTAAAAACACAATTAGATTAAAGACTTAATAGGCATTAGGCCTTATTTGGCAAAAACCGAATTAAAACTCCTTTAAGTTATTTTAATAACTCCTTTATAAAAGTATATTTGTTACACATTTACTAAATTAAATAAATCTTAATAACAATTTATTAAATTACTACATCACATAAATCAATACCACAAAATTATAATTTTCTATATAATTATAAATTTATTTAATCAACTAACACATCCTTTTTAATTACAAATTCCAATAAAAAGAATAGTAATTCAATATATCAAAACTCTTTAACTTAATAATTAAATTAAATTAGCTTAAAATAATTAATTTTCTTAATTATTTATTTAACAAATAGTTAACCAAATTGAATCAAATTTGAACAATTATTTATTCAACAATAAACACATCCATTAAATACTTAAATAATTAATTTAAACAATTATGTATTCAACAATAAACACATCCATTAAATATTTAAATAATTCAATAAATATTTAACATAACAATTAAAATTCTGGAATGTTACACCATCCCTGGGTGGTACCAAAATAGGAGCTTTAACTAGCAACTCTTTGATTGTAAGGAAGGCTTTTTGACACTCACCATTCCATTTCATGGAGGAGTTCTTCCTTAATAGCTTGAAGATAGGGCATTGAGTTGTTGTGAGTTACCGATGAATCGGCTTAATGAAATTGATCCTTCCCAAAAATCCTCGTATTTCCTTCTTTGTCTGAGGAATGGGCATTTAGGTGATGGCCTGGATTTTGGTGGGATCTAGCTCAATCCTTTTGTGGTTGACTAGGAAACCTAGCAACTTGCCTGATTTAACGCCAAAGGTACACTTGGCTGGATCCAACCTCAAGTTGTACTTACGCAACCTGTTGAAGAGCTTTTTGAGATGGTCTAAGTGGTCTTCCTCCCTTCGGGATTTGACAATGTTATCATTCACATAGATCTCTATCTCTTTATGCATTAAGTTATGGAAAAGAGCCATCATGGCTCTCTGATAGGTAGCTCTGGCATTAATGAAGCCGAATGACAACCGTCTATAGCAAAAGGTTCCCCAAGGTGTGATGAATGCAGTTTTCTCACGATCCTCTTCAGCAACCATGATTTGATGGTACCCCGCAAAATAATCAGCAAAGGAGTACATGCCGTATTGAGAAGTATTGTCAATGAGAATGTGGATAAATGGTACGGGAAAGCTATCTTTAAGGCAAGCTTTATTCAGATCCCGGTAATCCACGCAAACTCGCACCTTTCCTCCCAGTTTGGGTATGGGGACTATGTTAGATAGCCATTTAGAGTATGTAGACGCCATGATAATGTTTGCTTGAAATTGTTTTACAATTTCTTCTTTAACCTTTAAACTCCACTCAGGTTTTAATCGCCTGAGCTTTTGCCTGACTAGCTTGAATCCCTCTTTGATGGGGAGGCGATGAATGACGATATCAGTGGATAAACCAATCATGTCTTTATAAGACCATGCAAACACATCTTGGAATTTGGTTAATAGCATAACCATGTCATTCCTTTGGTTTGGAGTGAGGTTCGTACCAACTGGATTAGCTTAGGGTTTCTAAGGTTCTGAGGTTGAAAGAGGTGGTTTGATCAAGATTTGGCTTGGGTTTATCCTCGACCCATTATTTGATCTCCTGAGGTATCTCAATATCCTCTTGTATTTCCATCAAGTCTGAATCCAACTTTTTATCAAATTTACAGTTCTTGTGGAGAAAAGGCACCTCATCAGCAAATTTAGGCACATCTAAATTTAGAGTCTTGAAACAAAAAATGCTTTCTCTTAATATATGAAATTATTCAATCATATAAAGTGTTAGCACGTAATGACAAAACAACTGCTAATATTGTACAGAAAAGTAAGCAGTTATTACTATCTATAGGGCTGAGGGATTTTCTGCCCTTTTTACCCTTGTCAGAAAATGCATGGAATGCTGCTCCAATTTCTAAGGGTGAAGTCCCGTTGGACAGCAATAATGAAGAGGCTGTCATAGTCCTCTTTCTCCTGAATAATGACCATGATATTTGGACAATCATCGTTTGGGATGTCTCTATTCATGCCCATAGTATGGAAAATGATGCGTATGTTTGACAATGGCCTAGCGATGTCTTGTTTATGTCTCTTTTTCCTTTCTTCTACATCAGGATTAAGAATCAAGACCTCTTTTGCTTTGATCGGTATCGGTTTGGGAAATAGCATAGCCATTACATGGGCAGCACCTTTCCGAGACCGTGATGTGCTCGAGATCCGTAGATTGAGATAATTGTCGTGTGGCTGAAGCTGAAGGAATCTGTTCATGATTGTGAGGATTCTTGTGATTGGAGCTAGAAGAATAGCCTAGTCCAGTTGTCCCGGATTGACTAGGAATTTGTATTGGGCCCATAATGTCCTGATGATCTTTACCCAACCCTTGTCCAGGTTGATGACTCAATGACATCATCTCTTGAGTTGTCGACATTACCTCGGCAGAAATCTTGGGTGTCAGAGGTGGCGCCCCAATAGGATGATAGTGAGTGTTGCTCATCTCTAGGGCATGAAAACTGACTAGTTCAATTTCTGCATTGAAGCTGATGAGTGGTATATCACCTTGTTCTGGACATTCCGGCTCAGCATTGACAATGACTAGGCTATTATTAATGATGTATTTAAGTTGCTGATGGAGGGTGGAAGGGACGGCTCCAGCCATATGAATCCACGGTCTTCCCAAAAGTAGGTTGTATCATGTGGCTATTTTGAGCACGTGAATGGATATGCAAAAAGTATGTGGACCAATCTCCACAGACAGTTCAATTTCTCCGACAACATTTTACGTCGGGATCCATCAAAAGCTTTGATAACCGTATGGTTGTTTTTGATCCTCTTGAGATTGATGTTTAACTTCTCAAAAGTGGCATAGGGAAAGATATTTAAAGATGATCCTCCGTCTATCAGGACTCCTCCCACCATGTATCCGGAGGACAGAACCGCTATGTGCAACGGTTTGCAATGACCAGTGTCTTCGGGAGGTATGATGTCATCAGTTAAAGATATCACATTGTTGTTAAAAATGTGATCAACCAGATGTTGGAACTTTTCAACATCCACTAATTTCGATAAGTGGCCTTCTTCCAAAACCTTTAGGAAGATCTTCATGTGATCTTCTGAAGAGAAAACCAAGTCCAGTATTTGTGGAGTTTCTCTAAAGCTTAAAACCACCTTAGCTTCATTATGGCCCATAATACGGAGGAAATCTTTAATATTCTCCATGGGAACCTTCCCCATTGATCTGATGTTAGGTTTCATCACCGGTGGGGAAGATATGATGGATTCTCCTTCAACACTATAGTAGTTATGTGGGATGTAGATCCTTCAGCCTCTCCATAATTCCTTAGCACTTTTTTTAGGCTGACAATAGGATAATGTGGCCTAGATGGCAATGTAATTGGCTTTAGTGCAGCCACTTTCAAAGGATTGTCAATACCTTTGAGTTAAATTGCTTGTATTGTGGGTGGTCTGGCAGCCAAATCATCCTCAGCAGATATAACTGCTACAACCTCCTTCCATTTTATAGGAATTATGTCCCCACTCTCAAGTAACACAGTGTCATTGTCTGCCAACTACAGGACATCGCTGTCAATTAGATTCTGAATAGATGGCGGAGTGCCCAGCATTCATTAGTGATGTGTCCGCGAGAGTGGCAGTGATACTGACATACTCCATTTGAATTAAATCGTCTTGAACAGGGATTGATTGGATTTAGCAGAGCTGTGATTCTTCCTTCATTGATTAGCATCTGAAATATTTCCTCCATCGGTTGGCCTAGATATGTAAATTCCCTCTTGGTAGCAAAATCCCGACATGTTTTGGCACTTGTTCTTATTGCAATTTTATCCTCTAGTGTTTCACTTTCTGGAGGCGATGATGGAGTATTCATAACAAGGGGAAGGAGAGTAGCATGCTCCTGACTAACTAATTGGCGTATGACTTGGTATTGATGGATCACCGTGAAAGTAGTATGCATACAAGCCAATCATGTATGATGATAAAGCATATACTTTGTAATCAATCTTATTTGTTTATTAATAAAAAAATTAATTTTTAAAGGCATTTATTATCTACATGGTGTTGTTTTAATAAATATGTGATAAGCCCATAGTTTTAAGCAATGCTTTTAGAATCATGATGAGATCATGCTAATGAGATCTAAATTCTTAGATAGCTTAAAACTAAAATGTTCCCAATCAATGGATTACTAAAAAGGGATTAGTGAATCCAGATAGATTGGTACGTACGTTGCTTTCTCCTTGGATGAGGATGATTGATCTCATAATCATTTGTGTGGAGACACTAAAGCAAGTATGTAGGTGCTTATTAGAGAATAAGTTCACTGAACGTGACTCGCTAAGGAATACCTAATGGAGTTTTACTTGTTTGTCAATAGGAATTCCTATAGTGATAGTAGTACAAATGATCTTTAGACTTGAGATCATCATAGTATCTTATATATAATTAATTACACTTTGACTTATTCCTTAAGACTTTTAGAGTATATCAAAGGGTATGCTTGGGTGTAATAAGTTATATATGAAGATAGTTAATGATCAATAAAGAATCTACCACTTCTAGTAAAAGAAGAGAAATGTCCTATGTGATTCGATAAATGACAACCCAGGAATCCTTGGCCAAGGTGGAATGAAATTAGAAAGTAGTTTCTAATTTGCATTCATTAGGAGTTGTGCATTTAGGAATCGAAATACATATAATTAAATAAAATAAGACTTGACAGTAATTTCACGTCTTATATTTAATTGGTACATTGTATGGTGGAAGGATTAAATTATACGGTAACTATTTACTCAAAGGTTCTTTTATGATTAATGTTGAAATCTATATTATCTGGAAAGTCGTTGATCGCTAGGGAGGCTTATCCCTGTTGTAGAATAAATATTATTTATTTAAATAAATTAATTATTTAATTTATTTATTTAAATAAGATTAGAATTGTTCTAATTGATTTATTCACAACCGGTTTAATATGGAGAACCTAAAAGGTCACACCATAAAAGGAAGAATAATTATTTAAGAAGTTAATGGCATAATCGTAATAATATGTTTAGTATATTTAATTTAATCTATGGTGATAGAATAAATTAAATAGCTTAATATTTATTATGTAATATTTTAGAAATATTAAATATAAATTAATTAGAGGAGTCTTATTAATATCATTACAATTATTATTATTTTAATTTCTAAAAGAGTTTAGGAATTAATTTAATATAAGTACTCTCATTTATTCCTAATAGGATTAGGAGGGAAAATTAGTTAAAGGAGTTTAATTAATTATCCTAATAAAATTAGGGAGCCCATTTAATTAAAAGAGTTTAATTAAATGAATAATACCTTATTTTAATTAAAATATGGTTACCGATATCTTTATAAGAGAGAGACTTATATCGGATATCAGATATACGTAATTTCAAGAGTTGGAGAGTACGCCCCCTTTTCTATAGAGATAGGAAAAACTAGGGTTTGAGCCAATACACCCTTCTTCTTGAAAATTCTTCTTCCTTGGTGGATCACCTCTAGAGGCCATACATTTGGGTGGCTTACATTGATTAAAGGAAGGAATCTACCTGGAGATTCAAGGAGATCGCGGAGAAGTAGGAGGTGAACTCGTACCTGAGGAAGCTCATTTCTACAAGGGTATGATTCCATAACTTCTTATTCTTCGTTTTAATTAATAATATGCATAAAGGATGATTCGGGTTATTGGTTTGTGAAAAATTTTAAAATCTGATTTTATTACGCTTCCGCTAATTTTGCAATTTGATTGCTTCGTTGATTTTCACAAAACCTTACTGTGGTATCAGAGCCAAACTTTATGCGAATTATTAATTATTTTGATTCCATATATGTATGGGTATGTATTTTGAATAATTTATTGGGCATAATTTGTTATATAAAATTATTATTTTATGAAAGAAAAAAAAAATAATTTTTTGCCGAAAACTGTTTTCAAAAATACTATTTCTTTTATGCAGTCTGTGGCTGATTTTTTTTTTTCTTCAAAAGTTGAGTGACTTGAGTCCATGCAACTTGTTTAACCGTTAATATGATATATATACTTATGCGGATCACGGGGCAATTAATATGCTTGTTAACTTTAGTTATATATATATATAATATTGTTATCAAAGGAAAACTAGGTGAATCTTTTGTTTCCAGATGTTGTTCCACGTGGTAGTATACATATATATTATGTCCAGGATAAGTTTTCAAGGTCCTGAAGCCTCGCATGGAGTAGGACTATATATATATATATATATATATATATATATATATATATATATATATTAATCTTAATAATTTTATAATTAAAATAAAGAGTTTATTTTAATCTTGAAATTGAATTTCATGCAACATAAAATTGCCCATTAAATGATATTCATATATATATATGGAATGATTTTATTTATTGATACATATGATGATATGTATGATAATAAATGAGATTGATTATGGATAATTTACCAATGTGATTGGATTTATTTTAGTTGGATGTTTGAATGAATGGGTTTTATTAAATGGGGTCTGTGTACCTCGTCTTTTCTGGTTTTATTCTTGATGTAAATTTTATCTCTCTCTCTATGTACTTCCCTCGATCGATGATCAAGGTTTTTATTTAAATTAAATAGTTTAATGTAATAGAATTAGTTAGAATTTTTTCGAAGAACTAAAGATCAAGGAGCAAGGAGCAAGGAGCGTTTGAAGACCCATTTGTAATGGAGCCCAGGTTTAAATGTAATAGTTATATTTAAATGTTTATTCATGAACCCTAGGGTTTGACCTTTTGGTTCACTTGGTGGCTCTAGTGAACCAAACTAGAATAAAAGTTCATAATCAATCCGGGTAGAATATAGTATTCTATATGTGCATGCTAGTATTATATATATTATATATTATGCAAACATGTTTCGCATGTTTAATAATATGACGCGTATGATATATATATATATATATATATATATATATATATATATTTGCATGCACGCTAAACAAGATAAGACTAATAATAACAAATCCCTCAATGAAATTATATTAAGTTATAACGTTCAAAGATATTTGGAATATCGAACGTCGCCTTCTAGCATGATAAATAATAGAGCATTGAATATTTAATATGAGTTTGTTGTGCACACACAAGGCGGGTATTAAATATTTGAGATGTTGTTTTTATTACATTTGATGTTTATAAGGAATTGAACATTACCACTTTGTTGTGCACACACAAGGGTTGTAGTTTTCTCTTCACTTATATAGAAATGTTGGGTATGACTTAACTTAAATTATTTTAGTTCGGATGTGCACACACTTGACCATTATAATTTAAGAGGCAAAATATAAGGAGTTACATGATGATATAATTGACAAGAGTTGTCTACCTATTTATTTATTTATAGTTTGTTGTGCACACACAAGGCTATATACATTTAAAATAGGATCCTTATTCTCACTAGCAAATCTATAATTAGATATTGTCGAACTATATTCATGAGGGTAATATAGTTTGAATAAAATAGTGGGAGATACCAATATAAAATAAGACCTAATTTATTTTAGTAATTAATTAAATGAATTTTTGCTAAAATATTGTCTTTTTACATGCAGAATTTTGAAAATGTCACATTCACTAATTTCACTGCATAGCATACTTGATGCTAACAAACTGACCGGACCGAATTACATGAACTGGTTAAGGAATCTGAGAATTGTTCTCACTGCTGAAAAGATTTCTTATATCCTAAATTTGCCTGTACCTGCAAAAGTTGCATAAACAGCCTCCAAGGAAGAGATTGCTACTTTTAAACAGTGGCAAAATGATGCATCGATGGCTCAATGCATCATGCTCGCATCCATGAAAGTAACGAGCTTGACGTCAAGATTAAAACATGGATGCTCCTACTATACTACTACACCTTCAAGAGTTGTATGGTGAGCAAAGTAGACCTGCTAGATATGAGATATCTAATGAGTTCTTAGATCTCGGATGGATGACCGAGGGCACTACCGTTGAGACTCATGTCTTAAAGATGATCAACTGATTGAACGACTTGGACGACTTGCGTTCGTCATGGATGGGGAGTTGAGTCAAAATTTAGTCTTGCAAATCACTCCTGGACACCTTTTCACAATTTGTTGTGAATTTTCACATGAATAAGTTAGATGTCACTTGCTCGAATTACTTAAGATGTTGAAAATTCTTTGAAGGTCACTTCCCATCCAAGAAGAAGCATGTCTTCATCTTGGTGGATGATTCTTTCAAGAAAAGGAAGAGGCCAAAGGTATCTTCTGAAAAGAAGAAATCCAATAAGGCTAAGGGAAAGGCGAAAGTGAAGGATCAAAAGAAACCTGATCCAGCTAGCAAAGGAATTTGCTTCCATTGCAACAAGTCGGGTCACTAGAAGAGGATCTGCAAGGATTATCTTGCAGAACAAAGCAGAAGAAGCTTGGAGAAGCTTCGAATCCTAATCAAGGTTTGTTTATGATTGAAATTAATTTTTCCGAAAGTCAATGTTCTACTTGGGTATTGGATACCGGCTGTGGTTCTCACATATGTAATAATATGCAGGGACTGGTCAGAAGTAGAAAGATGAGCAAGGATGAGGTCGTCCTATGAGTGGGAAATAGAGCAAAGGTTGTTGCATTAGCTGTAGGAAATTATTGTTTTGCACTGCCTACGGGCAAGTCCATTAGTTTAAATAATTGTTATTTTGTTCCGTCACTTATTAGAAACATTATTTCAATATATGTATTGGATATGGATGGTTTTGACATTATAATAAAGAACAATAGTTGTTCGATTTATAATAATAATATTTTATATGGTGTTGGTAATTTACGAAATGGACTTTACATTCTTGACTTGCATGAAAATATACTTCAAATTGAACAAACTAAGAAAAGGAAAAGAGATGATGTTAATTATACTTATATGTGGCATTGTAGACTCCGTCATATTAATGAAACAAGATTATCCAAGTTGCATAAAGATGGGCTCCTAGAGCTATCAGATTATGAATCATATCCAGCTTGTGAATCTTGTCTCATGGCAAAAATGACTAAATCTCCTTTTACTGGAAAAGTAGAAAGAGTTACAGAGTTGTTAGCGTTGGTACACACAGATGTATGTGGACCTATAACAACGAATTCATGAGGAGGATATTCTTATTTTATTACATTCACTGACGATCACTCAAGATTTGGATATGTGTATTTAATGAAATACAAATCTGAATCATTTGAAAAGTTCAAAAAGTTCAGAAGTGAAGTAGAGAAACAAACGGGCAAAAGTATTAATATTCTTCGATCAGATCGAGGTGGTGAATACTTAAGCAGTGAGTTTCTCGATTGTCTCAAAGAAAATGGTATAATCTCACAATGGACTCCACCAGGGACGCCACAGCTGAATGGTGTGTCTGAAAGGAGAAATCAAACACTGTTGGACATGGTTCGATCCATGATAAGTTTTACCGATCTTCCGGTGTCATTATGGGGATATGCCGTAGAAGCGGCTACATATCTACTAAATAAGGTTCCCTCGAAATCTGTCCCTAAGACTCCATATGAGATGTGGACAGGGAGGAAGCCTAGTCTTAAACATTTTAAGATTTGGGGATGTCCAGCTTATGTGAAAAGGTTTCAAAATGATAAGCTTGGGACAAGATCTGATAAGTGTTCTTTTGTGAGATATCCTAAAGAAAGTTTAGGATATTATTTCTACAATCCTACTGAATAAAAGGTGTTTGTTGCCAAACATGTTGCCTTCTTGGAAAAGGAGTTTATCATTGAAGGGGTCAGTGGGAGGAAAATAGATCTTGAAGAAATTCAAGAACCACAAACCACTAAAGATCAAATGGATGAACCTCTCCAAGTAGAGATTCCTTCTATACCACACCCTATTCGTAAATCTGGAAGAGTACCAAAGATACCTGATAGGTATGGACTTATCATAGAAGATGACAATGAGGTACACATCATAGATGATGATGATCCATTGAATTATAAACAGGCTATGAGTAGTAAAGACTCAGAGAAGTGGCAAGAAGCCAAGAAATTCGAGATGGACTCCATGTATGAGAAACATGTATGGACTTTGGTTTCACCAGCTGAAGGCATTAAGCCTATTAGGTGTAAATAGGTCTTTAAAAGAAAGACTGGAGTAGACGGCAAGGTAGAGACCTATAAGGCCCGACTGGTCGCAAAAGGTTTCAAAAAAAGACAATGAGTTGACTATGACGAAACCTTCTCACCAGTAGCAATGCTCAAGTCCATTCAGATTTTGCTTGCGATCGCAGCTTACCATGACTATGAAATCTGGCAGATGGACGTGAAAACGGCCTTCCTCAATGTGAAACTTGAGGAGGATGTGTATATGACACAGCCAGAAGGATTTGTTTCAAAGGTTGAAACAAATCAAGTCTGTAAGCTACAACGATCCATTTATGGATTGAAGCAAGCTTCTCGTAGGTGGAACATCCGTTTTGATGAGACAATCAAAGAGTTTGATTTTAACAAAAATGAGGATGAACCATGTGTGTACAAGAAGGTTAGTGGGAGCACTGTTTCATTCCTCGTATTATATGTTGATGATATATTACTAATAGGGAATGATATTCCTATGCTACAATCAATTAAAATCTGGTTATCTAAACACTTCTCCATGAAGGACTTGGGAGAAACATCCTATATTTTGGGGATAAGGATCTATAGAGATAGATCTAAAAGGATTCTTGGCTTGTCCCAAGGAATATACATTGACTCGATGCTAAAGAGGTTTAGTATGGAAGATTCCAAAAGAGGTCTCTCATGCCGATGAGCCATGGAATACATCTCTAAGAAACAGCCCCAAAGACACTTTGAGAGAGAGAGAGTGTGAGAGAAGATTCCTTATGCTTCAAAGAATAGGATCTATTATGTACGGTATGATATGTACTAGGCGAGATGTCGCTCATGAACTTAGTGTAACAAGCGAGATATCGATCGAATCCGGAGAAGAACACTGGAAGGCGTTGAAAAATATCCTAAAGTACTTAAGAAGAACTAAGGATGTATTTCTTGTCTCTACGGTGGGTCCGAATTGAAACTATAGGGCTTCACAGACTCAATTTTTCAAAGCAGACCATGATGATGATAAATCCATTTTGGGTTATGTGTGTTTACCTTAAAGCGGTGGCATGATGAGTTGGAAGAGTTCCAAACAAAGAAGCAGTTGTTGATTCAAATGTGAGGCGAGTACATAGCTGCAAGTGAAGCTGTAAAGGAAGCTGTTTGGATGAAGAAGTTCATTATCGAACTTGGTGTGGTTCCTAGCATTACAGGACCAATGCCTTTATTATGTGACAACACTGGAGCTGTTGCGCAGGCTAAGGAACCCAGGTCTCATCAGAAATCCAAACACGTGTTGCAGCGGTTTCATTTGATCAGAGATCATTGAAAGAGAAGACGTCACCCTGGAGCGTGTAAACTCTCAAGACAATATTGCAGATCCATTTACTAAAGCGTTAACACAACAGCAGTTTCATCGTCACTTAGAGAAGATGGGTATGAGATACCACAAAGATTGGCTTTAGTGCAAGTGGGAGATTGAAAGTAGTATGCATACAAGCCAATCATGTATGATGATAAAGCATATACTTTGTAATCAATCTTATTTGTTTATTAATAAAAAAATTATTTATTAAAGGCATTTATTATCTATATGGTGCTGTTTTAATAAATATGTGATAAACCCATAGTTTTAAGCAATGCTTTTAGAATCATAATGAGATCATGCTAATGAGATCTAAATTCTTAGATAGCTTAAAACTAAAATGTTCCCAATCAATGGATTACTAAAAAGGGGATTAGTGAATCCGGATAGATTGAATACGCACGTTGCTTGCTCATTGGATGAGGATGATTGATCTCATGATCATTTGTGTAGAGACACTAAAGCAAGTATGTAGGTGCTTATTAGAGAATAAGTTCACTGAACGTGACTCGCTAAGGAATATCTAATGGAGTTTTACTTGTCATCAATAGAAATTCTGTAGTGATAGTAGTACAAATGATCCTTAAACTTGAGATCATCAGAGTATCTTATATATAATTAATTACACTTTGACTTATTCCTTAAGACTCCTAGAGTATATGAAAGGGTATGCTTTGGGTGTAATAAGTTATATATGAAGATAGTTAATGATCAATAAAGAATCAACCACTTCTAGTAAAAGAAGAGAAATGTCATATGTGATTCGATAAATGACAACCCAGGAATCCTTGGCCAAGGTGGAATGAAATTAGAAATTAGTTTCTAATTTGCATTCATTAGGAGTTGTTCATTTAGGAATCGAAATATATATAATTAAATAAAATAAGACTTGACAGTAATTCCATGTCTTATATTTAATTGGGACATTGTATGGTAGAAGGATTGAATTGTACGGTAACTATTTACTCAAAGGTTCTTTTATGATTAATGTTGAAATCTATATTATCTGGAAAGTTGTTGATCGCTAGGGAGGCTTATCCCTGTTGTAGAATAAATATTATTTATTTAAATAAATTAATCGTTTAATTTATTTATTTAAATAAGATTAGAATTGTTCTAATTGATTTATTCACAACCGATTTAATATGGAGAACCTAAAAGGTCACACCATAAAAGGAAGAATAATTATTTAAGAAGTTAATGGCATAATCGTAATAATATGTTTAGTATATTTAATTTAATCTATGGTGATAGAATAAATTAAATAGCTTAATATTTATTATTTAAAATTTTAGAAATATTAAATATAAATTAATAAGAGGAGTCTTATAAGAGGAGTCTTAATTAAAATATAGTTACCTGATATCTTTATAATAGGAGTCTTATATCAGATATCAGATATACGTAATTCCAAGAGTTGGAGAGTACGCCCCCTTTTCTATAGAGATAAGAAAAAACTAGGGTTTGAGCCAATACACCCTTCTTCTTGAAAATTCTTTTTCCTTGGTGAATCACCTCTAGAGGCCATACATTTGGGTGGCTTACATTGATCAAAGGAAGGAATCTACCCAGAGATTCAAGGAGATCGCGGAAAAGTAGGAGGTGAACTTGTACCTGAGGAAGCTCGTTTCTACAAGGGTATGGTTCTATAACTTCTTATTCTTCGTTTTAATTAATAATATGCATAAAGGATGATCCGGGTTATTGGTTTATGAAAAATTTTAAAATCTGATTTTATTATGCTTCCGCTAATTTTGCAATTAAATTGCTTCTTTGGTTTTCACAAAACCTTACACACCGGTTCTGCCAATTGGTTGAATTACTTACAAAGAGCTTTCATTTTCCATTCCATCATAAACTAGAGGCGTGCGTAATCTTATTTATTAGAACAATCATTCTTTGGTTTGGTAGGATTCACCACCATAATTAGAACTATGTCCATTGCTCCAATTGATTATATTAACCTCTTCCTCTTTATGTTGAGGAAGAGGATTGTCTTGCACATGAGGTTGGTCGGGTTTGGTCACCACGATCTCCTCGTTATCAATTAAGTAATGGATCTTGTGTTTAAAGGCCCAGCAATCTTGAGTATCATGTCAAGGAGCTCCAGTATGATAGACACATTTTCGTGTAGCATTAAAACCCTACCTATTCGGGTTAGCTGGTGGAAAAAGATGGGTAGTTTTCTTCTGAGTTATTAGAAGATTGAGAGTATTCTCGAGTGAATCCCCTAGGGGTGTGAACACTCGATTGTGCTGGACTTCTCCACTCTTTGGCATTTATAGGGCTGGAAGACTGTGCTTGAAAGGGGGAGTAGTTTCTCCTCTAGATAGGCACGTTCTGACTGCCTTTCTGGCCTTGTAGTATTAAGGAAACATCATCCTCTTTCTTTTTATAGACCCTCCTATAGTTGTTTCCATAACTTCCAGACTAGATGTGCTCAACAACAACTTTTAAAGCGGCTAGGTCTTGAATATTTTCTGACTTTAATCCCATCTCAGCCATCTCTACATGTTTAACTAGTTCAGAAAATGGCTTACCAATGTCAGCTAAGACTCTCTCATAGAAGGGAGCTTCTTGTATGTCTATGAAGGTCATCACCATTTCAGAATCAGTCATAGAGGGAATAACTTTTGTCGACGTCAGGATTTTTTACTGTCCCTTTTCTGTTCTTGTCTTTTGGTGTTCTCATGTTAGGTGAGATTTGTTTGAAAAAAGAAGTTATGAAAAGGTTCGTCATTTATATGTCAACGATATGACTGTAAGAGTCGCCAGTTGGTATTTTTAAATGATTACACCAATGGAATCGAGAAAAGGTTTGCACATTGACCCAGTAATGTGATAATGCTAAACGAGTCTGTGAAACCAGGATTCATTAGGGTCCGGGGACTTGCTTATACGGAGGGAAAGTGCTAGGCACCCCCCCCATCCGTGTTACCATGGTTACCACCACTTTTCAATTAAACTGTTATATGAATATGTGTGTGGATCAATGTGCAATTTATTTGGAAGTAGTAATATGTCTCATTCGCACCTATATACAAAGGGTTTGAATTTGTATAAAAATTTAGTTTTAAACAAGATATAGCAATGATGTTTTGTAAAAGTGGTTTTTCAAACCCTGTTCTCAATAGTAATTGAGGCCTTTGATACTTCCATTTTATTAAATGTTCGGCTTAATTGCTTTTATTTTCGAGATGCGAAGCATCTTGAAAAAAAATAATGTATATAGTTGTGTTGAATTCCTTATGGGCATGAAATCCATCTAAGGAAATTCAAACACCGTGAATAATTACAAGCTACTTACAGCTGAAAATGTCCATCACAGGAACCGAATTTAGATTCAGTAGACTGAATCTGTGATCACATGATACCTAGGCTCACATGATGTCGTAATTTATATGAAAGCATTAAGAAGTTATATCTATAAAAGGTGTAAATATATATATATATATATATATATATATATATATATATATATGATCAACCACCATGAAGCACCTCCACGGGGGATCGGAAATGTAAATATATAAAAGCGATAAATATATATATATATATATATATAGAGAGAGAGAGAGAGAGAGAGACATGATCAACCACCACGAAGCACCTCTATGTGGGATCAGAAATTTAAATAAAGCAGTAAAGACGATCAATCGCCACGAAGAAAACTCCAGGCGGGACGAAATGTAAATAAAGAAGTAAAAACGATCAACCGCCACAAAGTAAACTCCAAGCGGGACGGAATGTAAATAAAGCAGTAAAAGGCCACGAAGTAAACTCCATGCCTAAGAGAAATGTAAATATATATATATATAAGCAAAGTAAATGCACAGGATATATATCAATCAAGCTCGGTTTATCATTTATCATTTCATCGATTTGTCTCTCTCTCTCTCTCTCTATATATATATATATATATATATATATATATATATATATATATATAAGCAACAAATCATTGAAATGATAAAATCAAATAAAAAATCAAATAAATCTCGGGACGTGAGTCCAGGCTCAATCAAGGCATAACTCGATAATGTTAGTTCATATATATATATATATATATATATATATATATATATATATATATATATATATATATATACTAGTAATTGCCGTGCTCGAAGGCACGGAGTAACAAAGTACTAAAGACTACATTACCTAAAGACTCTTTGTAACCTAAAATAACTTACAATCGCATATAACAATTATCATAATTAACTATACAACCACAATAATTAATACGTACTCAATCATCAACACATATTCAACCATCAAAACATCAAGCTAATTGTTACTAATTTTAAGAAATTTTGGCAAATTTTCCTTTAAAATATATATCCAGGAAAATCTAAACCTCTATACAAAACATACAATCATCATTACATATCCAAACCACAAAAACAACCACCATTCCATATCAAAAATATACACATGCATCCTATAGAGAAACAATTTCATATTCTTTACAGATTACACCAAGTATCCTTCAAAATTATTTGAAATATAAAAATTATCGAAATATTTGAGTCAAAATAAAATAATTATAAGTTTGAAACATAAGACCCCTTACTTTATACTAATTAGCAAATTTGACCCTCCTATTTGTCATCTTTTTGCTAAAGTGTTCCTTATATTTTTTTTGGCACAGTTGTTCCTCAAATATGCATTAGTTGTGCAAAAATGTTCCTTCTCTATTTTTGGTCAATTTTCATTAGTCAAACCGTTAGTCAAATGTTTTTCCAAACTTTTATCATTCTCATTTATATATCCACTAAATATAAATATGTATATTATCATTTTCATTTAACTTGATCTAATTAATTAAATTATGAACTTATGCGATAAATAACATAAATGTTAAAAATAAATTCATACATTTCTAGTTAATTAAATTTCTCAAATATTAAAATTTTAAGTAATATACATTAAAACATAATTTTTCTAATGTAAAATAAAATTTTAATACTCATAAAAAGTGCAAATTAACACACAAAAAAAAAATATTTTTTTCTAAATTTTAAAATTTACGTAAAACAAACTTAGAAAAAATTAAGTAAATGGAGGAAATGGAAGAAGAGGGGGAGAGAGAGAGAAAGAGGAGAGAGGAGAGAGAAAGAAAAAGATGGGAGGAATAAGAGGAGAGAGAAAGAGAGAAAATAAGATTAAAAATGGACCGTTGGATGTTGAAGTCTTAATTGATTTGAGAGCATTGGATGTTGAAGCCTTCATTGATTTACGAGCCGCTTTGTTTTATTAGATATATATATATATATATATATATATATATATATATATATATATATATATATATAAGGAAATAAAGGTCATGGACCGAAGTCCGGGCATACACACGCAACACGACTCTTAATGTGAAGAACGGCGTGTGCAAAGTAGAAGAGAAAGACTTTAAAAGGTGTCAGAAGGCTTATAGTGGACGGCCAAAGAAGAATCCTGTAGCTTTAAATGGATGAACACTCGGCTCCCGCCAGTAAAAATATGACTGAATATAAGCTCACAAGTGTTTAAAATGAGAAAGCACTCAGTTTATGGTGTGTACGGAACAAATTGGACAGGGCTTCCTTGCCGTTTTCTCTTATAAAATGGCCACCCCAAGCCCTCTATTTATAGAGGGGGGAGCCATAGGTACACCTGTGGTAGCCGCAGATGCACCTGTTGCTGCCCGGGCTCTGTGGGTCCCGCTATCTCAAAGTACGTGCACGCATGCAACGTGTTTTCCTCTCGAACTTGCAAAACTTCAATCCAAGCCTCTGATTTAAGTGTATAAGACCTTTTATGGAGTGCTATTGTTGAGAGCTACGCCATGACATGTGATGAGAGGTTGTTAGAAGTCGGGAAGATGGGACCATGCCCTTGGTCTTCAAGCTTCAAATTCTATTTGGTGTCTTTGCCTTCATGAAGTAGTCACTCGGGATTGGAACTCGTTGGTTCTTGTGGGACATTATTGTGTAGAATATATGTTGAAATGTTGTTGAGATGGTATTAAATGTGGGATCGAGGTGGCAAAATGACAATTTGCCCTCATCTGAGTTATCTCGGGTTCAATGATGTAATAACTGTGAATTTTAAGTCACTATATATGTATGTACATTATTGATATTTAAAACTTTGTGTTATATAGTGATTTAATATGTGACAACATATGTGAAGTGGTGCATGGGTCAATTAACATATATGCTATAGTTATGGATATATACATTTATAGATTTCATTATAAATGAAAGCTTCGTAACCTAATTATACATTAGGTAAGACAATTAAATAACCTAAGGGTTATGGTAATACGAAAAGGTTAGTATTTAATATGTGTACTAACTTAAGTGGCTAATCTTATTATTTCAAGTGACTAATAATTTTAATACTAAATCTAGTAAACCTAATTAGGTTATGAGCTAAGGTCACATGTATAAGTAATTAAATTTCATAAGATTGGAAATGGAAACCCTAAATAAACAATTTAGGTAATATATATTAAAATTGTTAGACTATATTTATTACATAGCCCAAAACAATTAAAGGAGAAGCCCAAAAGAAATAAAATGCAAACCAATACTTAGCCCACTTGATTAAGGGTATTTTAGACCTTTGATTAATCAAATTTGTGCATTAAAATAAAAGAAAAATGGAGGAGATAATGGGCATAGTGACAGGCCCCATTAGGCCTTTTAAGGCAACAAATTATGCTAATCAAGTTCCTTAAATGGTAAGTCTTACACACAAGGACAAGTGTGTCATGCTCCCATTGGTGGAGAGCTTAATTAGCACCCTTAATCACCTGATTAGGCTTAATTAAAAGAGTAAAGGTGTAGTTTTTTATCCATGGGACAACAAAAATATGGGGGATAAAATTTTCATCACACATTCATTTGTTAGACATTCATTTTCTCTTATTCTTCTTCTTCTTCTATTTTTTCTCTCAATTTAACAAGTTGCAAAATGAGAGAAAGAGAGAGAGGGGTTCGATTTTTGTGAGAGTGAGAGAGATGTTCTAGTTTGCTACATGCACCCTAAGATTAGATATTACTTTGGTAAATCAAGGAGAGTTGCCACTAAATCAAGGTCTAACCTAATCTTCATCTTCTTCTTCTAATTTGTATTATAGCTTGATTTGTTTCGGTTATGAACTAATACTCAAAATACCCTAGTTCTACATATCATCATGTATGGAACTAAGTATCTTGAGTGTTAGATCAAAAGTTTAGAGGAAGGAAATGAGCATATGTTCTCCAAGGGGTGAAAGCCTTGTTTTTCTTCCACTAAATCTTCTATAACTCAAGTTTTACAACTTATATTTGTGATCCGTCAAAGGGGGGGGGTGCTAGATACATGAGTTATCTAGTAAACTCCAGTGGTAGAACATAAATCTAGCAAGTATTGAAGCCATGGGGACCTGTTTTTTCCCAAAATAGTCCACATAGTGTATCGAGGTTTTGAAATCCTAAAAAGCTATTGTTCCCATTTTCTTGAGGCTATTTCAATCAGTTTCAAGTCTTGTAAAATCTGGGAAAGATTACAGAGGTACCTTAAGAAGTTATCTACGTGTAGGAAAAAGAACGGACGCGTTTCGATTTATAGGTTGTGCGTAATGACTATTTCTGTAAAGGACTCCTTAATATTAACACTCGAATTTCCCACTATGTATACACTGGAAAATTCTGCAATTTTTAAAGTAGGTTCATATATGTTATGAGAGTATACCCTGAAAATTTTAGATTTTTCTGAGCAAAACTCGATTTATGAAAAATAAAGCAAGATCCGAGTGTTTTGGGCACTTTAAAATTAGTAAATCATTTTCTAAAATTCCAGAAAAATTTGTGGATCATTGCTGGGTCATACACTGTCCAAATTCAGAAAATTAGAATTTTTGGAATCAGTTTGCTATTTTTTCTAAAAATGATTAAGTTATGAATAAAAGGAAATAAATAGTTAAATGATGTCTTAAATAAGAAAAATATGATTTTAATGCTTGAATACTCCTAATATATAATATTATGACTATTTTAGGGTATTTTGGTAATTTATAATAAGAAATGTTATTTATGACTTTTTATGGATATTAAATAAAAGGTTTAATAAAGGGTGAACAATTAAAATAAATTGTTTATTAATCTAATAAATTATTAAAATATTATTATGATGTTAATAATATTAGAATATGATATTGTTGAGTAAATAAAAATATTAAGATTAAAACTTCATTAAAATATTATTAAATGGTTAATCATATTTGATTTAAAATATTAATAAATGATTAAAGTATTATTAAATGATTAATAATATTAGATTAAAATATTAATCTTAGATTAAAATATTATTAAAAGATTAATAATATTAAATTAAAGTATTATTATTGATTAAATAATAATATTAGAGATTAAATAAAATATTATTAAAATGTAATAACATTAGTAAAGGAATAAGATATTATTAAATGATTAATAGTATTAGTAATGGAATAAGATATTATTAAATGATTAATAATATTAGTAAATGAATAAAATATTAATACTATTGGTAAGTGATTAAAAGTATTATTGATACTAAAGCATAAGTAAGATATTATTAAAGTAATAATATTAATGTATGATTAAAATATTATTAAGAGGATTAATAATATTAGTAAAGTATTAAAATATTATTAGGATATTAATAATATTAGTAGTTTAATAAAAGTATTGATAGTGAACTAATAATACTAAGAGGTGAATTAAATATTATCAACATTAATAATATTAAGTGAATTAAAGGTAGTTGTTATTTAATAGTAACATTATCGAGGCAAGATAATATTTCTAAGAACTAATTGTAATATATAATAACTATGTGATTACATAATCCAATGTTATGCTATGACTAATTGAAAGATTAACTATAGGTCTCTCAAAGGAAGATAATTAAACTGCATAGTGGATAAAATTTAATTGTGTAGCCGTAGACTTCAAACGAGGCAAGTTTTCTAACTCAAACTCGAGTTATTATTTTCAAAGCATGTTAGTGAATAATTATTGATGATTATTCACATCTATATTGATTATTGAAATTTGCACTTTGTGTAATTGAATTCATGTTCTATTATTATTGAACTGTGAATTAAATTAAAGTTCTTTCATTCATGAACTGTTTATGAGATAGATCTATGCTAATTGTATCAGCTAGATCAAGCATGTTTAAATTTATTAAGTCAAATGTGTTTTAAAAAGCTGTTCTTATTAAATTGTTATGATAAGAACTCTTGACTTAGAAAAGGACGAATTTGATTAAGGCATGATATCGATGCCGGATTATTATGTGTTTATGCATAAATCATGGGGCATGAAAGGTTGATCCCCTTGAATACCAAAACTTATTAAGAGGTCCAGTTTAAATGACTGAGAACCTTGGCAAATGTTCATGGTTATTTCAAAACCACTCAGTTCATGTTATCCAATTATTCGAATATTCAATTGTTGATTATTAATTCATGTTCCTTCAAAAACTTATATTATTGTTGAACATTGAAAGAAAAACTTCTTTCTAGTCATGATATATCTCCCTTGTATATAAACTTACTAAGAAAATTAGTTGCTTACCCTTGCTATATCATGACATCAATTTCAGTTAAGCCTGAAGGATCCAACACGAAGGACAAAGGCAAGGGCAAGATCCAGTAATAGTTTAGAGTGAATTTTAATTATTAATATCTGATGGTTATAACAAACCCTTGTTATAACGAACAATGTATGTTTATTATTCCGTAATAGTTATAGAATGCTTATGATGATGATAGATCGTGAGCACTAAATCTGAGGTTAGAGAACCTAGATTTGGGGCGTCACAGGTTGGTATCAAAGCCGTAGGTTATAAACATTAAGAATGCGAAACCTAGGTTATGAACTTAGTAGAAAACTCATATAGAATATGTAGGTGATGGGTTAAGGAGATCCATCGAGTTTTAGTTATACTAAATAAAATATCATTTCATTTTATCAATGAATATATTTTATTGTGGTACTGATGTTGGTTTTATTTATTGTGTTTATAGGATGTTTGAAGAACACCAGGGCAGTCACCCAGTGGAACAAGAGCCCATTTAGCGTGAGGTCACGGAAGAATCAGTCAATTAGAAGGCATAGTGGGAAAACTAGATGTTGAAAACAACACACTCCAGTTCATAGAAGGTCAATACAGGGATGAGGCTTATCAAGCCCATATGGAGGTAGTCAAACAAAAGGGAAAGTTGGATGAGTCAGAGTTGCAAGTTGGGATGCTGAGGGTACAGCTAGAACTGGAAAAGGCAAAGTTCGGAGAGCTGAGCGTTGAGCATCTGGCGATGCGGGGTAAGTTTGACGTGGATATAGCAGATAAGATTCGCGTGGAGGAGGCATTTTATGAGTCAGCCAAGCGGGTGGACCAGTTGGAGATAACATTGCAGGCCATGAAGGTCAGCGTCGAGACTTTAGGACTGGCGCTAGACGCAGCATATGAGGGCCAGCGCAGTGGGACTAGGAGGGCGCATTTCGAGATAGGGGAGTCAAGTCGATCCGTTCAGCGTGAAGTTATGGAGGGATTGTTTCCCCAGGAGCCTATTCAGGTGACCCAGCAGGGCCACCTGTAAGACCCCAACTTTTATAAATAAAGATGAATTTTCTATAAATATTATTTTTGAATATTATGGAATAAATTTGATATAATGTTATAGTTGTGGGTAATATTTATAATTTTGCAAAGTAAGCAAGTTGTTATAAAATATTCGTTTGGTCGGGGAATATTCTTTTTGTCGGGGAATATTCATACGACGGCTCAATCATTGGTGGATCCCACAACGGAAGTATTGTCGTAGTTAGAAAACGACAAAATTATCTTTCTATAAAAATAACAGCAGAGGTGTTACCGTTAAAAGCTGTTGAACTACCCGGTAGTAAAAAAAGTACGATGAATCTGGCGTAGTTGTATAGTAGCACGCGATATTGATTATTGATGCTTACGTGAGAAGTCACTCAGCTATGCTCAATTATTGCTACAGTAACTGCTACATTATATCTCTTATATTATTGATTCAATTATTGTCACAGTATCATCTGTATAATATGTTATAGTATTAAATCAATAATTGAGACGACAAGTTATAGTAGCACACGATATTGATTATTGATGCTTACGTGAGAAGTCACTCAGCTATGCTCAATTATTGCTACGAGAATTCACGCATCATATCTCTTATATTATTGATTCAATTATTGTCACAAAGATTATCATCGTATAATATGTTATAGTATTAAATCAATAATTGAGACGACAAGTTATAAATGATTAATAATTGTTGAAAGATTAAATATGTGTTGATTAAAAATAAAATGATTTGTGGTAATATTTATTCAATCCTTGATGTATATAAAGAGTCTGTTATGAGACGTTTGTGGTAAGTTTGATTATTTTATGGGGGGCCCATATGTCATCATCTAAGAGTTTCTTCGTCAATAGTAATTACCTTCGTCAATAGTAATTACCTTTGTGAATAGTAATTACCTTCGTCAATAGTAATTACCTTTAGTAGACGTCAAACCACTTGCCGTTTCATATTACAGGCGTCGAACCACTTATCGTTTCATATTACAGGCGTCGAATCACTTGTCGTTTCATATTACAGGCGTCGAACCACTTGTCGTTTCACATTACAGGCGTCAAACCACTTGTCGTTTCACTTTACAGGCGTCAAACCACTTTTCTTTTCACATCACCAGTCGTCAAGCCACTTGCCTTTTCACATGGCAGGTGCTAAGCTAGAAATCTTCTATAAATAGAGGCCTAGTGCTTCATTATTTTTCATGAATTCATTTAAGCTATAGAGAGAGAAAGTATAGAGAGAATAAGAGAGAAAGAAGAAGAGTATTGTGTTACTACACTACTGCAGTATTCAATCTCCTACTAAAAGTAAGGGGTGTTATTCTTTCTTATTCATGAAGAGAACTGTTGTTATTCCATTACTTATTATTACTGTTGGAATAACTTTGTATAATGTGGTTTACCCTATACTTGGTGACATTCTTCTATTATTCTATTGGAACATCACATGCATGTGTTTTACAGGACTGGTTCCGCTCTTTATTATTATTCATTGGAACATCACGTGCGTGTGTTTTACACCGGACCGGTTCTCTCTTTATTATTATTCTATTGGAACATCCTCGCTGTGTGTGTGTTTACTGACACTGGTTCCATTCTTTATTATTCATTTGGAATATCACATGCATGCGTTTTTGTTGGACTCGGGTTCCGTTATTTATTATTCATTGGAATAACACGTATCATGGGTCTATCGCATGCATGGTGATTTCTTTTGTTTTCCATTCTTTGTTATACTCGGTTGGTTAAAACTTTGACTTCTATACTCCATGAAATTAGTGGAATATCCTTGATATTTGCGCTTCATCCAAGATCCTTTCATGGAAATATTCTTCTCAAGATTCTTGAATTTTACTCTACAAAGCGAAGATCATGTTGACAGTTTGGATGTTAGTGGTTCCTAAATAAATTAATTCTTGAACTTGTTTTATTGAATTCTAATATCATTATCATCATCCTCATGTTTATATTATGTTGAAAGTCATCTGTGACATGTAGTGCATAGATGGACTTGGTGTGATTATGACCAGAGACTATTCGGTGTAATCATGACCGTAATGTTACAAATAATGTGGTAAAAATCCTCAGTGACCGTAGTGCATTGATGGACAGTTGTTGGCATGATCATAACCATTAATGAATACACAAATATTCTTGGCCCGTAGTGCATGAATAATTATGGTCGTGATACTAAAGAATATTCTTGGCCAGTAAAGGGGGGTGATTCGATGATGTGGAATATTTATTAAAGTTTGAGTCTCATTTATACTATAATGATGAAAAACCTTTTAAATCATAAAAGATAGTAGATTTTATTTTCTACTTGACTCTTTTAATGGATTTTTGGTTCCGCTGTAGTTAAACTTGATGTTCATTATATTTTATCAGTTTAACACTGTTATAGGCTAATGATAATTTATTCTGCATTATCTTAGTCATAATATTTCTTACTGAGCTAGTTGAGTTCACCCTTTCTTTCACTGTTCTCTTCAGGAAATGAGAATATAGCTGGGACGAGTCGGGGAACGGAGTAATGGTCCAGAGGATAGCATTAGTAGACCTCATTATTCTGTGAAATAGTGTGATAATAATTGTAATGAGGACTCCTTTTGAGTTTGTATGATCTCTAGTAGACAATATTTGTATTCAAACTCACAGTTTATGTCGTATTGTACACGACAGTTATATTAGTAAGTTGTATTTAAATTTGCACCATGTATCGACTACCCAAGATGGGTGATGTATACCTAATTTTGGGGGCGTCCACGGTTGGTATCGAGCTTAGGATATTATCCACCCTGCTAAGATGTGAGAATAGTACTAGGAGGGGGAGGCGGGAATACCTTCACTAGTATGACCTACCTAAGTTTATGTGCTATTTAATTGGTCGATCGTAATATAGGGATAATATGTTACATGTCAATTAACCTTTTGTTTTGTGGCGAAGATCTCGAAAATGACATCTGAGAATGTTGAGAATAGCAGTGGAGCACAGGTGATCGTTGATTCACCATATATCATTAATCAGGATAATGTGCATCAGGAAGGCGACAATCCTCATGCAAACAACAACACTGACTAAATGATGAATGATCAAATGTTCAGAGGCTTTATGCAATTCATACAACAGCAGGCGAGAGCGACTCCTGTCCAAAACGTAGGTGGAAACACGAAAAGCTCTCGGGCGATCACCGCTAAGCAGTTCAAGGATTGGGACCACCGGAGTTTAAGGAGAGCCAAAACCATACAAGCGGAAGCATGGATAAAGTAGATTACCAAGATATTTGATGTCTTGGGATGCTCCGAGGAGCAAAAGGTTCCCTTTGCCGCCTTTATGTTGCACGAAGAGGCAAATTATTGGTGGGAATCGGTAAAACGTACTCAACTTCTTTGTCTCGATGATATCTTGGGAGAAGTTCCAGAGTCATTCAACGACAAATACTTTCCCGAAAGTATTCGCCACATGAAGGAGGTGGAGTTATCACGGTTTCAAGGCCCCACTTGGTGGATAATGAAGAGAGAATGGCGCGAATGTTTTTAAGAGGTTTGAAGCGGGAGATACGTCAACATCTTATTTCTCATAAAGCGTGTTTGTATTCTAGATGTTGTAAATAGGGCTCGATTAGTGGAGTAGCGATAACGAGTCAACGCAACTAAAAGAGAGCAAATTGACAAAATTATAATACCGGTGAGAGTAGTCATCGAGCGGTGACAACAAGCGTGGAGGGAATCAACAGGCGGATATGGTAACCACCGGTGGTAATCAAGGCCAAAATAATAAGAATGGACATTTCAAGAAAAGGAGATTCAACAATGATGGAAAGACATCAAGACAAAGACCGTTGTTAAGGAAGGAGAAAGACCACCTATCATATGCTTCAAATGCGGAGGAGAGGGACACATTAGTCAAAGCTGGCCATGCCGTCAAAGCATGTTATAATTGTGGAAGAGAAGGTCACTTAGCTCGATTTTGTCGTTCATCAAGATAAATTCAAGCTAGGATGGAGGCACCAAAGGTCAGTCGAGAAAAGTCAAAACCCAGTAGTGTAAGGGAGAGCATTTGTTGTGACCTCCCAAAGAGCGAGGAACCCGAATGAGGTCATCACGGGTAAGCTTATCATAAACTCTAATGAAGTCTATACTTTATTTGATACTTTCTACCCATTCTTTTATTTCTCCTACTCCGCTCATCGATTAAATTTGACTCCAGAGAAATTAGACTTTGACTTATCTGTGGAAACTCCATTGGGAGAAACCTTCATTACATCCACTATTTATAAGTCCTGTTTGGTTCAAATCAGTACCCTCACATTACCTGTCGATCTTATTTCATTAAAAATACTTGCATTTGACGTGATTCTAGGAATTGATTGGTTAACTACTTATCATGCAAAAATTGATTGTTTTCGTAAGGTTGTTAGCTTTCATATTCCTAACCAACCTATTATGCAAATTCAAGCGACCAAACCATTAAAATCAATCACGGTCATCTCAAGCCATAAAGCTATTTGTTTATTGAAAAACGGATGTCAAGCTTTCTTAGCTCATGTCACAGATTTAAACAAAAATACATCGGTTTTGAACGATATTTCTATTGTTAATAAATTTCTGACGTATTCCCCGAAGAACTTCACGCCTACCCCAGGCGTGAAATTGAATTTTGTATCAACCTTGAACCGGTGACAAAACCTATTTCCAAAGCCCCATATTGAATGGCTCTATTGAACATCGTGGAGTTAAAGACCCAACTGCAGGAATTGTTTAGACATTGGCTTTATTCATCCTAGTACTTCTCCTTGGGGTGCTCTGTTCTATTCGTGAAGAAGAAAGATGGGAGTATGCGACTTTTTGTATTGATTATCGGGAGTTGAATCATGTCACCATAAAAATAGGTATCCATTGCCACGTATTGATGACCTATTTGACCCGGTTACAAGCGACCAAATTCTTTTCAAAGATTGATCTTCGTTTCGGATATCACCAATTGAAGATTAGAACCGCTGACATGCCAAAGATGGCTTTCAGAACTTGGTACGGGCATTATGAATTCCTAGTCATGTCCTTTGAATTGACTAATGCTCCTGCTGCCTTCATGGATATGATGAACCGAGTATTCAAGGAATATTTGGATCAATTTGTGGTCGTCTTTATTGATGACATCCTTATTTATTCCAAAAGCCGTGAAGATCATGAGCAACACTTGAGGCTGACACTCCAAAAGCTTCGTGAATATAAGCTTTATGCCAAGTTGAAGAAATGCGAGTTCTGGCTTGAAGAGTTAGCATTCCTTGGGCACGTGGTATCAAGTCATGGAATATCATTGACCCAAAGAAAGATTGAAGCTATTCAAAGTCGGGAACAACCTAAATCGATTGATGAAAGCACGTAGCTTTCTCGGTTAAAAGTTGGTTATTATCGAGATTCGTGAAAGGGTTTTTCGAATCGCTACTCCATCGACTCATTAACTCGGAAAGATACAAAGTTCGGTTGGAGTGAAGAATGTGAGAAGAGTTTTCAAGAACTCAAGAGGAGATTTATTTCAAAGACCTGTTACGACAATACCATCCGGCTCGGAGGATTTGTCATCTCTGATGATGCTTGGGCAAAGGGTTGGGATGTGTTCTCATGCAACATGGAAAAGTTATAGCCTATGCATTGCGATAACTCAAAGAATATGAGAGGAATTATCCTACTCATGATCTAGAGTTAGCGGTATTGTTGTCTTTGCACTTAAAATTTGGAGGCATTACATGTATGGGGAGAAAGTGGAGATCTTTACGGATCATAAAAGCCTCAAATATTTCTTCACTCAAAAGGAACTCAACATGCGACAACGACGTTGGCTTGAGCTCATTGAAAGATTATGATCATACCATCCAATACCATCTGGAAAAGCAAACGTGGTAGGCGGCGCATTGAGTAGAAGGTCATATGCAAGCACGAGTGTGATATTGTCAACGCTAAAGGCCCATTTTGTGTGACTTGCAAAGGATGGAGATAGAGTTAAAGACTCGAGGACGCATGTGATGATAGCGAGTATCTGAGTAGAACCGACTTTAATCGATAAAGTTAAAAGTCGCTCAAGCTACGCACTGGAGCCGATGCATATGAGGAAGAAAGTGCAAGAAGGTGCTATCTTTGGAAGCAAGAATCGATGATGAAGGAATACTTGAGTCAACTCCGGACTTTGTGTTCCTAACGACCACGATTTAAAGTATAATATCATGATGGAGGCGCACAACACACCATTTGCAATCCATCTCAGGAGTACCAAAATGTATCATGATATTCGTCATACATTTTGGTGGAGCAATATGAAGAGAGAGATAGCGCTGTTTTATCTCAAGGTGTCTAACTTGTCAACGAGTTAAAGCGGAGCATCAAGTACCAAAAGGTCCATTGCAACCACTTAAAATTCCAGAATGGAAGTGGGAGCACATTACCATAGATTTCGTTACCGGTCTTCCTAAGGTTTCTCAAGGCATAGATGCGATTTGGGTCATTGTTGATAGATTGACCAAGTCTGCTTATTTCATACCGATACAAGAAGCTTATACACTTGAACGTCTTGCTCGTATGTACATAAACGAGATTGTAAGACTGCATGGTATGCCGGTATCTATAGTTTCTGATCGAGACCGAAGATTCACTTCGCGATTTTGGGTTAGTTTGCAAAAAGCTATGGGCACAGACTTACGATTTAGCTCGGCATATCATCCTCAGACGGATGGACAGTCAGAGAGGACTATTCAAAATCTTGAAGATCTATTAAGACTCTGTGTCCTTGATTTCAAGGGAAGTTGGGACAAGTTCTTACCATTGGTGGAGTTTTCCTACAACAACGGTTATCAAGCAAGTATTGGCATGGCTCCATTCAAGCGTTGTATGGAAGAAAGTGTCGTTCTCCAAGATCTTTGGGATGAGGTGGTGAAGCAACGTTGTTGGGACCGGAGTTGGTACGTATGACTACGGAAAAGATTCAAACGATCCGACAACGTATAAAAACCTCACAAAATCGACAAAAGAGTTATGCTGATCTTCATCAAAAGGACGTGGAATTCGATATAGGAGATCATGTATTGTTAAGAGTTGCTCCATGGAAAGGAGTTACAAGATTTGGAAAGAGAGGAAAACTCAATCCTCGATTCATCGGTCCATTTTTAATGCTCGATCGAGTAGGAACTGTGGCCTATAGACTCGCTTTACCGCCAAGTATGTCTCGTGTTCATAACGTTTTTCACATATCCATGTTACGTAAATATGTGAAAGACCCAAACCACATTATTGAGTTAGAACCGGATGAAATAGCTGAAGATTTGACGTATGAAGAGGTTCCTGTTCAAATCTTGGATAAGAAGGAACATATTCTACGCTCCAAGGTTATACCTCAAGTCAAAGTTTTGTGGAGGAACCACGATGTTGAGGAAATGACTTGGGAGTTAGAATCTGAAATGAAATCAAGGTACCCTTACCTCTTCGACATACCAGGTACGTACCCTAATTTCGAGGGTGAAATTTCATAAGAAAGGGAGGTTGTAAGACCCCAACTTTTATAAATAAAGATGAATTTTCTATAAATATTATTTTTGAATATTATGGAATAAATTTGATATAATGTTATAGTTGTGGGTAATATTTATAAATTTTGCAAAGTAAGCAAGTTGTTATAAAATATTCGTTTGGTCGGAGAATATTCTTTTTGTCGGGGAATACTCGTACGACGTCTAAATCATTGGTGGACCCCACAACGGAAGTATTGTCGTAGTTAGAAAATGACAAAATTATCTTTCTATAAAAATAACGGCAGAGGTGTTACCTTTAAAACTGTTGAACTACCCTAGTAAAAAATACGATGTCTGGTCAGTTGTATAGTAGCACACCATATTGATTATTGATGCTTATTTGAGAAGTCACTCACCTATGCTCAATTATTACTCATGATAATTCTTTGCGATCATATCTCTTATATTATTGATTCAATTATTGTCGAAAGATCATCTCGTATAATATGTTATAGTATTAAATCAATAATTGAGACGACAAGTTATAAATGATTAATAATTGTTGAAAGATTAAATATGTGTTGATTAAAAATAAAATGATTTGTGGTAATATTTATTCAATCCTTGATGTATATAAAGAATCTGTTATGAGACGTTTCTGGTAAGTTTGATTATTTTATGGGGGGCCCATATGTCATCATCTAAGAGTCTCTTCGTAAATAGAAATTACCTTCGTCAATAGTAATTACCTTTGTGAATAGTAATTACCTTCGTCAATAGTAATTACCTTTACCATACGTCAAACCACTTGCCATTTCATATTACAGGCGTCGAACCACTTGTCGTTTCATATTAGAGGCGTCGAACCACTTGTCGTTTCATATTACAGGCGTCGAACCACTTGTCGTTTCACATTACAGGCGTCGAACCACTTGTCGTTTCACATTACAGGCGTCAAACCACTTTTCTTTTCACATCACCAGTCGTCAAGCCACTTGCCTTTTCACATGGTAGGTGCTAAGCTAGAAATCTTCTATAAATAGAGGCCTAGTGCTTCATTATTTTCACTTAATTCATTCAAGCTATAGAGAGAAAGCATAGAGAGAATAAGAGAAAAAAGAAGAGTATTTTGTTACTACACTATCGCAAAGATTCAATCTCCTACTAAAAGTAAGGGGTGTTATTCTTTCTTATTCATGAAGAGAAGCTGTTGTTATTACATTTCTTATTATTTCATTGGAATAACTTTGTATCGTGGTTTACCCTATACTTGGTGACATTCTTCTATTATTCATTGGAACATCACATGCGTGTGTGTTTTACATTGGACACGGTTCCGTCTTTATTATTATTCTGTTGGAACATCCACATCGTGTGTTTTACAGGACTGGTTAAAATCTTTATTATTATTACATTGGAACATCCGTCATGCATGTGTGTTTTACGTGGGACTGGTTCCATTCTTTATTATTTCATTGGAATATCCACATGCATGCATTTTACTGTGGGACCTAGTTCCGTTATTTATTATTCTCGTTGGAATAACACATGCATGCGATCTATCGCATTGCATGGTGATTTCTTTTGTTTTTCCATTCTTTGTTATACTCGGTTGGTTAAAACTTTGACTTCTATACTCCATGAAATTAGTGGAATATCCTTGATATTTGCGCTTCATCCAAATATCCTTTCATGGAAATATTCTTCTCAAGATTCTTGAATTTTACTCTACAAAGCGAAGATCATGTTGACAGTTTGGATGTTATTGGTTCATAGATAAATTAATTCTTGAACTTGTTTTATTAAATTCTTATATCATTGTCATCATCCTCATGTTTATATTATGTTGAAAGTCATCATGGCTGTAGTGCATAGATGGACTTGGTATGATTATGAATGAGAGACTATTCGGTGTAATCATGACCGTAATGTTACAAATGATGTGGTAATAATCCTCTCGATTTGTAGTGCATTGATGGATAGTTGTTGGCATGATCATGACCATTAATGAATACACAAATATTCTTGGCCCGTAGTGCATGAATAATTGTGGTCGTGATACTAAAGAATATCCTTGGTCAGTAAAAGTGGGGTGATTCGATGATGTGGAATATTTATTAAAGTCGAGTCTCGCTTATATAATGATGATGAAAAACCTTTTAAATCATAAAAGATAGTAGATTTTATTTTCTACTTGACTCTTTTAATGGATTCTTTGGTTCATTGTAGTTAAACTTGATGTTCATTATACTTTATCGGTTTAATTTCAGAAGCTAATGATAATTTATTACTCGCATTATCTTAGTCATAATATTTCTTATGAGCTAGTTGAGCTCACCCTTTTCTTTCACCGTTCTCTTGTGAAGTGAGAATATATTTGGGATGAGTCGTGGAGCGGAGTAATGGTCCAGAGGATAGCATTAGTAGTCCTCACTATTACGTGAAATAGTGTGATAATAATTGTAATGAGGACTCCTTTTGAGTTTGTATGATCTCTAGTAGACAATATTTGTATTCAAACTCACGTTTATGTCGTATTGTATACTACAGATTATATTAGTAAGTTGTATTTAAATTCTGTACCATGTATCTGACTACCCAAGATGGGTGATGTATACCTAATTTTGGGGGCGTCACACCACCAGTGATGATTATGCTATGGACTAGTTGTAAATAGATGCATTAGTACCCTTTTGTGCAATAGGGTTTTATGTTGATGTAGACCTCATCAGGTGTGAGGTAGTAGGTAGTTAGGTAGTATCCCTATTTGTGTGTCTAGGGAAGTATCATTTTGAGTTAATCCCATCTTTTGTGTTTAAAATGGGATAGTAGCATTTATAAGAATATACATGTATTAAACATGTGAGACACCGAAGATTGGTATATGAATATAAATGCATTATTATGATATGTGTTGGAAAATTTAAATAGTAAATTGTCTATTTAATGTTATGTGAATCTAGTAGACTGAATTGGAATTTTTTTTTAAAACATACTTAACCCACTAATCAAGGAGAAAGAATTCTAAATCTTGGTAACTTAAAACTGTCACATAATGATCATCTGATTGTTTGAATACAGTAGCGTGTTACATGCTAAGTACTTATATGATAATAAAACCCGAGTAATGTGTTAGAATTTTGTTTCGCTAGATAATGTCGCCCTGACGTGTACTAAGGAACCAAGAGATCGAAGAGTCAGTTAATAATGCAGCGGGAGCTCAACCAAACCCAATGCAAGACTTTATCAACATGATGGCTGAAGCTATGAGGAATCAAGCTCAACCAATTAGCCAACTTTAAAGACTTTAAGGCAGTAGGACCGCCGGAGTTTAGAGGAACAACAGACCCGATAGAGGCCCAGACGTGGATAAAAAAGATTGAGAAGGCCTTCATTATTGCTAGAGTAGCAGAAGAGCAGAAAACAATTTTTGCTACCTACTTAATGAAGGGTGAGGCAAACTATTGGTGGGAGGCCAACCAGAACGAAGTCGGGTCTGGAATCGTGACTTGGGAAGAGTTCAAGAAGTTGTTCTTTGAGAACTACTTCCCTGAGAGTATACAAGGGAGAATGCAGATCATGTTTTTGGAATTGAAATAGGAAAATATGTCAGTGTCAGAGTACGCTGCGAAGTTCAATGAATTGGCCAGATTCACTCCACATCAGGTGGACACGGAGGTGAGGAAAGCAAGAAGGTTCAAAAATGGACTAAAGTCGTGGATTTATAGTAAGGTAGCAGTTTTACAAATCATGTCATTCTCAACTCTATTGGAGAAAGCTATCATAGCGGAAGGTGGAAGCAAAGCGGTCTCAAAGTACAATCAGGAAAAGAACAAGAAGAAAGTAGAAGGTGGGAATCAGAATGTTAGCAATGGCAGTAGCAACAACAAGAAGCGGAAATGGAGCAGTGGGGGTAGTAATTTGGAGAGTCAGCAAGGAAGTGTGTAACAAAAGAAGTCGGTGTGTGGAAACTATGGAAAGGGCCACTCGGGAGAGTGCCTGAAGGGAAAAACGATATGTTATACCCATGGACAAGAAGGGCATACCTCACCCAATTGTCCTTAGGTGAAGAAGGGAGGTAATTTTAATTATGGTGAAGCGGGACATCGAATCAAGGATTTCCGAGGAAGAAAAGCACGGATGGCAGAACGACAATAGGGGCAATAACTCTAAGACAACCAGTGGAGGACCAGCCCAGCCAAACAAGCCGACAGCGAGGACATTCAATATGATAGTGCAAGATGCCATGGCATCCAGGGAGGTGGTGTCAGGTATAATTCTGATCAACAATATAAATGAATATGTGTTATTCGATTTGGGAGCTTCATGTTCTTTCGTATCTGAGGAATTTGCTCAAAGATTAAGTTTACCTCGTGAACTATTAGAACACCCAATGAATGTAGAAGTAGCAAACAAAGAAATTATCCCTGTATACTACATCCATAGGAACTGTTTTGTTGATATAACAGGGTTTAAGCTTAACATGGATTTGATACCGATTTGCCTTGGAGAGTTTGATGTAGTACTCGGGATGGATTGGTTATCGAGTCACGGAGCGGTCATTGACTATAAGAAAAAGTGCGTACACCTAAAGACTCCGAATAAGTCAAAGGTGGTATTTCATGGCAGTAAATTGTCGAGACAATCTTGTTGTCTAACGATGATGCAAGCAAAAAAGTTGCTTAGGAGGGGTTGTATAGGTTATTTTGCTCACGTTGTGGATCACCGCAGATTCGAGGGTAAACTGGGTCAAATACCTATTGTAAGGGAATTCGTTGACGTCTTCCCAGATGAGATTTTGAGATTGCCACCAGATAGAGAGATAGAGTTTGTTATCGATTTGGCACCAGGGACATCACCGGTATCCAAAGCGCCGTATCGTATGGCACCGGAATAAATTAAGGATCTGGTGGTTCAACTACAAGAGTTGTTAGATAAGGGATACATTCTGTGACACCCCCAAATCCAGGTACCCCATTCCCACAGGATTTGGTGCTCACTTATCAAAAACTATTACATCTAACTACCAATAATAAAGGATAAAGACATAATTAAAATAACTTAAACAATAATCTCTCCCATTAAAGGGTTACATCATCATCTCAAATTAAATCCCAGGTAATCTAACCTTAAAATTATTACATCAGTTTGTGGAATACATCATAAAATAAAACAAGTCTTGAAACATAAAACATTTAAATAATTTCTCATATGTCTTCAGCACCTGGACAATTTGCCCTTTCCTATACTAGTAGGCGGCTCATCAACTTTCTCCACTTTAGCTGTTGTGTTAATTCCAAGAGTGAGCAAACAAATGCTCACTGACATAGAACGTAGAAATGATAATAACATGATTGTTAACAACAAAAGCTGAATAATAAGGAACTTTTTCTACAAATCAAAATAGAAAACAAGTTTGAACTTTAATTATCTGGGGGTCTTAAGACCACGAACTATGTCCCCGGTACTTAGGTATTATTACCCAACCTTAACAGTCATTTAGACTGTGCAGACCCTTCTTAACTTACTTAGGGGGATCAGCCTTTGTACCATGTATTGTGCACAAACATCTAAACGTTACACGTACAAAATCCCCCATGTTAGGGTTGTTCATCTCAGTTTGGATTTAGAATTTCCGCACTAAAGAAAGTTTAGTTTGGAACTAGCTTAGAAGTGTTTCTAGAATTTTAAAACACTATTCGAATATAGATTAATTCAATCAATAAAGGTTTGTTTACTACTTAAAGGTTTAATACAAAGATAAAACTTTGAACAAGGTTATCAAAGTCAAAGATTGAATAACTATAATATATAATTGAGTAAACATGATATACATGGAAAGCGCTATAGAAGAGTTAAAACAATCTCCCTTGAATCAATGTATTAGAACAATATATGATTTGAATAATAATTAGGAAACTAAATCTCGCTCGATGTAACAAATTAGGTTACATAAGCTTGTACAAACATACGCAAGATAGATTAAGCTAGCTCAACTTCATAAAGAATGTTAGGAACTTGCACAATAATAATTTAGGAATTGGAACTTGCATTCAATACGAAAGGAATGAAGTTAGAAAGCTTTGCTCAATGTAAAGAGTTAAGGTTTAAGAACATGCTCAATAATAACAAGGTAGAGTTAGAAAACTTACCTTGATTGTAAGCTACACAAATGAAAAATAATCTCCAATTACCCTACATACATCATTGAAATTGCAACCACAATTAGTTGTATGAATATTAGCTTTTAGGGTTTAAACCATCATTTAGGTCATAACCCTAACCTAGTACCTAACCACGTAGGTTAATATACTTAACGAATCTGAAATCTCATTACAAGCCAACATAACTTAATCATTCATCTCTAACCTTTAAAACATCACATTTAGTTTCATTTTAGAACTTATTTAAATAATTATTTCAAATCTTTACACTTTGCATTACAACACATTCGAATATGTTATTGTAGCTTATATTATGCCCCAACATCAATAAAATACATGCTAAACATCAATAAAGTCCGTTACGCCTATCCTGCAAACAAGCAGACTTAACTATCGAGTTTCATGGTGTGGCAAGCAATTGCCACACTTAGGTTTGGAACTCATGGAGTCATACGGCATACGATCGCGCCCATTTTTTGCTTTGGCACCTTGACAACAAGGCCAAATGAACGAACACAGACTCTCGAGACGGCTAATGAACAGTAGACGACTTTAGCCCAACAAACATAAATTTCACCCATCAAACGGTGATAACAACATGTAAAATAAATATATAACTATCATAAACATGATTGCTAACATATTCAACCACTTCGCACAATTTAACAACAACTAAAACTATTTTAATATATTAATTTTCATGTCTTTCATATAAAACTCCATTTTTGATAGTCTATCCCAAAAATCATCACTGTGAATTCATTATTTGACCAAATCATTCCTTTAAAATTACATTATGTTCGTATCTCAATGAACTACCATATGCAAGCGTCAATTTACAGTTTTATACACAAATTGACCACTAAAATTGATACTTTCTAAGGCCATTTTTTCAAATATGAACATTGGTATACATTTTCCTTCTACACACCAATTGCTCACTAATTTGAAAACTGATACATCACTCATACATGTTGACAATAGATTCTATAATATAACCCATATCATATACACAACGTTTGAGCCACAAACCCACAAAATCAATTTAAAGAGAACTCAGATAAAAACTAAAATTTGGAGATTTAGGAGTGAATTATACGTTAATCCTCATGATTATAGACTAGCACAATATGGTGAGTCTCTTCCTTCTCTTGGCAAACTGACAGAGATTATTCTCTTAATTCCTCACTCTCAATACTCTGCAATCCTCTCTTCCTCTGTTATCTAGCAAGCCTTAGAAAATAATACGCATAGGAAAAATATAAGCTAGCCACTCCCACGTTCCCTTACGTTAGAAAAATAAAAAGACTCGTCAGTTGGAATAATGCCAAAGGCCATAAGGCCTTGTTTGGCTAATAAACTTTCCCCAAACTAAATTATTTTAATAACATTTATATTATATAGTTTTATGTCACACTTTTAGTTGATTAATTTAAATAACCTTGTTTAGTTAATTTAAATAACTTATAATACTAACAATAAAAATCTTATTATCATTAATAAATAATTATATATCTAATTTAATTAATAAATTAGACACATCACTATATTTAATTTATTTATTTCCTTTAAATTAAATAATTCATTTAATTTAACTAATTTTTAAATATTAAGAAATTGATTTAATTTAATTATCTCCTTAAATTAAATCCAACAAATAAAATTATCATTAAATATTTATTAACATTAATTAATTTAGCTACTAAATTAATTCATGACAATTCATCAAATATTTATTTTCCTCAATAAATAAATTATTGTAAATATTTATTTAATTGCATAAATATTTTAATTAAATTACAAATTTCTCGATCGTTACATCCTTCCCTCCTTAAAAGGATTTTGTCCGAATAATCACAACTAGAAAAATTTATTCATTACATTCTTCCCTCCTTAACAAGATTCTGTCCCTAGAATCGCTATACAAAATCAAGCAAACAACTGAGGATAATTCTTCATCATAACGCTTTCAAGTTCCCACGTAGCTTCTTCAGCATTGTTGTTCCTCCAGATTACCTTTACAGAAGGTATCACCTTATTCCTCAGTACTTGCTCTTTTCTGTCAACAATTTGAACATGTTCATATGATAAATCTTTCTCAAATTGTAAGGGCTCATATTCGATAACATGTTTATAGTTAGGCTTATATGGTCTCAACACCGAAACATGGAAAACATTATGAATATGCTCTAACTCCGGAGGTAAAGCTACCTCGTACGCCACTTCACCAACTCGTCGAAGCACTTCAAAAGGTCTTATAAATCTAGGGCTCAATTTCCCCTTCTTACCAAACCAAATCTTTCCCTTCCAGGGAGATACTTTCAAGAAAACATAACTACCGACATCGAATTCCCTATTTTGTCGATGCTGATTGGCATATTTCTTCTATCTATCTTGTGCAGCTATCAATCTCGCTCGAATCACTTTGATGATCTCGACAGTCTGTTGTACCAATTCTGGACCCAATAGCTGACGTTCATCTACCTCATCCCACCATAACGAATTTCTGCACTTCCTACCGTATAATTCTTCGTAAGGCGGTATGCCGATACTCGCGTGATAACTATTATTATAAAAAAATTCCACCAATGGCAGATGGTCATCCCAATTTCCCCTAAAATCCATGATACATGCTCTAAGCATATCTTCTAGTGTTTGGATGGTTCTCTCACTTTGTCAAAACCGAGGATGGATGATCTGTTTGTGCTCATTCTCAGCTCTATTCCCAAACACTCTTGTAATCGTTTCCAGAAATTAGATGTGAAACGTGGATCTCTGTTTGTTACAATGGACACAGGTACACCGTGCCTTGAAATAATTTCCTTCACGTATAGTTTTGCTAACCGATCTAGGTTAAACCGAATCTTGATTGGAAAAAAGTTTGCCGACTTTGTTAGTCGATCAATAATCACCCAAATGGCGTCGTAACCTTGCTGAGTCGTTGGAAGACCTACCACAAAATCCTTTGTGATATGCTCCCATTTCCATTCTGGTATCTCCAATGGTTGTAACAATCCGCTTGGCCTTTGATGTTCAGTTTTGACTTTCTAGCATGTTAAGCATTTTGCCACACTTAGCCACATCCCTCTTCATATTCGGCCACCAAAAATGATGCTTAAGATCCTGGTACATCTTTATACTCCCAGGGTGAATCGAATATCGTGAATTGTGAGCTTCATTTAGAATTTCTTCTTTAACCTCTGGTACTAATGGAACTCAAATTCTCCCTTCAAATCGAAGTAACCCTTCCGAATCAATTTTGAATTTGTTTTCCTCACCTTCAGATATCTTCTGTTTTATCTTTTCGTAGTCTTCATCCTGAAGTTGTGCATTTCTCACCGTATCCACCAACGTTGAACTATTTCCCATCTGGAATAACTTTTCATCGGATTCTGTCGGATATTTAATTTCCAGCTCCATCTTAGCCATTTTCGACACTAGCTTTTCCTGAGCAGTTAACATCATCAACTTCTCCTGTCCCTTCCTACTTAAGGCATCAGCAACAACATTTTCCTTTCTGGGATGATAGAAAATTTCGCAATCGTAATCTTTGATCAGCTCCAACTATCTTCTTTGTCTCGTATTCAAATATTTTTCTGTAAAGATATACTTCAGACTTTTATGGTCAGTATATATCTCACACCTCTCTCCATAAAGATAATGTCTCCAAATCTTCAGGGCAAATACCACCGCTGCCAACTCTAAGTCATGAGTCGGATATCCCTTCTTATAATCTTTCAACTGTCGTGATGCATACGCTATAACTTTGTCGTTTTGCATAAGCACACAGCCTAGTTCTTTATGCGATGTGTCACTATACACCACAAAATTCCCTGTATCATCAGGCAATGTCAATATAGGTGTTGAACTCAATCTCTTCTTCAATTTTTGAAAACATTCCTCACACTTCTCTGTCCAAACAAACTTAACCGCCTTTCTAGTTAAATTCGTCAACGGAGTAGCGATCTTGGAAAACTCTTGAATAAAACGCCTGTAGTAACCTGCCAATCCTAAGAAACTCCTCACTTCTGATGGTGTCTTTGGCTGATCCCAGTTTATTACAGCTTCCACCTTTGTTGGATCTACCAAAATTCCGTCTTTATCAATAACGTGCCCGAGAAACTGTACACGTTCAAACCAAAATTCACACTTTGAGAACTTAGCGTACAACTTCTCTTTTCTCAACGTCTTCAACGTCAATCTCAAATGTTCCACATGCTCCTCTTTGGTTTTGGAATACAGCAATATGTCATCAATAAACACCGCCAAAAATTTATCTAAGAATGGTTTAAACACCCTGTTCATCAAGTCCATGAACGCTGTAGGTGCGTCGGTTAAACCAAAAGACATAACCAGAAACTCGTAATGACCATACCGAGTTCTGAATGCTATTTTTGGTACATCCTCCGGCCTCACCTTCAACTGATGATAACCACTTCTAAAGTTTATCTTAGAGAAATATCTCGCTCCCTTCAACTGATCGAACTGGTCATCGATTCTAGGTAATGGATACTTATTTTTAATAGTGACCTTATTCAATTCTCTGTGATCAATGCTGAGCCGCATCGATCCGTCTTTCTTCTTGACAAACAACATCGGTCCTCCCCATGGCGATACACTTGGCTGAATATACTTCTTGTCTAGCAATTCTTGTAATTGCACCATCAACTCCTTCATCTCTACCAGGGCCATTCTGTATCATGCCTTAGATATCGGGGCCGTTCCTAGTAGTAAGTCAATCACGAACTCGATTTGTCGATCCGGCGGAGGACCCGCCAAATTGTCTGGAAATACGTCTGCAAAATCTCTTATGATCGGTATCTCTTCCAACTTCGCACTCTTCTTCTGTGTATCGACGATGTAGGCTAAGTATCCTACACATCTTTTTCTCAACAACTTCTTGGCTTGCATCACCGTCAGACAACTTGCTTGTCGAGGTGACCTGCTACCATAAAACACAACCTTTGATGGAGTCATAAGTTTAACACACTTCCTGTGGCAATCAATTACTGCCCCAGAATTGAATAACCAATCCATTCCCAGTATAACATCAAACTCACCAAGTCTAATTGGTATCAAATCTACCATCATCTCGTGACCCTTTATAACAACGCTACAATTCCTATATATAAATTTAACAGGAATCACTTCCCTGTTCGCAATCTCTATACTTAAGGGAAATTCTAAGTCTTCCTGAGGCAAATCTAAATTCTGAGCAAATTCATCGGATATAAATGAACAAGTAGCACCCGAATTAAATAGTACATAAGCATTAATACCATTAATCGGAATGATACCTGACACCACATCCTTAGACTATACAACATCCTGCACGGTTATATTGAAAGTCCTCGCAGTAGGTCGTCTTGATTGTGCTGGTCCAGTGAGAGTCAATGCACCACCACCGTTGTTGTTTCCTTTTCTGCCACTTGCACTTCCCACTGGCTTCTTAGGGCAATCACGAGCCATGTGATCCTTTGAACCGTAGGTAAATAATGCTCCTTTCTTCGAACTAAAATAGTTCGGTGCAATGTGTCCCTCCTGACCACAGTTGAAACACACCCGCTTTCCCTTCAAACTTTTTTTTTCTGCTGATTTCCTTGCCATCCTCCCACCGCTGAATTCTCGCGTTCCACTTCCTTTTCTGACTATAACTTCCAACATTACTACTACCAGCCTTATTCTCATTCTCATTCTTCCTCTTCTTCTGTTCTTGGTTGTACTTTGTCAAAGCATCGCTTCCACCTTCTGCGATAATTGCCTTCTCCAGTTGAGTCGCAAATGTATTCAACTGGAACATTGAAACCTTGCTGTAAAGCCAGGGCTTCAATCCTTATTCTAACCTTCTCGCTTTACGCTCGTCGGTAATAACTTGATAAGTGGAAAACCTTGCCAACTCGTTAAACTTTGCAACATACTCTGGCACCGTCATTGTTCCTTGGTTCAACTCCAGAAATTGCACTTCCAACTGATTTCGAGAACTCGCTGGAAAGTACATTTCAAAGAAAATCTCCTTAAATCTATCCCACGCTATCACTCTTTGTCCTCCACGAACCTTATTTGCTTGCCACCAGTACCTAGCTTCGAACTTCAGGATGAACGTTGCGAACGCAGTCTTTTGATCTTTATTAACTCTAGCAACGTCGAACACCTTCTCCATTTCCATAATCCTGGTTTGGGCTTCCACTAGATTCATATACCCTTGAAACTCTGGCGGTCCAACCGCTTTAAATTCCTTGAAAGTCGTGACTTGAGCTTGCGGTTGATTTTCAAGTGCACCAGTCAACAGAGGTACCAATTGCTGAACCGGATTAGCATTTGTCTCATTATTATTATTCGTAGACCCCTCAGGAGATACTTGTTGACATGGTTGTCTTCTTCTAGGAGGCATCTTCTGTTAAAATATATGCTTTATTACCTCATTACTCAACTTCTTGGGTATTTGAAGTTTAACTTAGACATTCCAAGATTAAAACTTTAACACATAATATTTCAAATAAACTCTAATATTTTATTAATTCATAAAGTTTTAGAACATACTCAAAATAGCATAACTGCTATAAACATTCACCTTCCTAAACTAGACAAGTTTCAGGATTACATACTCATACTATCCCTTTATTTATCTCAAAATAAGGGATTCACAATTTATTTGTTCACATTATTTAACCGCATATTATTATCTATCTTATTCTATCTAGGCATATTAAGACATCGTAAGGCTTCCCGACGCTCTTCCTCCATGATACGATACGTCGTTCTACGATCCATCACGAACCACGGCGAATTCTCAAACTGAGGTGGGTAATAATAGACTTGATCCTGGGTCCTATCAATTGCAGAATTAAACGCATAATCCATCTCCTTCATCTTGGCTTTCTTCACTTGAACCTTAGCGTCAGCACGATCTGCACGTTGAGTCGCTTTCATCCACGCATCCTCTGCTCTTGCACACTTAGCTGATTCCTCCTTGAAATCATCTTTCAATTTCTCCATGTCAGTTTTCATCTTCTCGTGCACTGCCAACAGGTCTTCATGCTGACCCTTTGTATGAACTAGATCCCACTCCGTGTTTCCAAGTTTTGAATCAAGTTCCTGAATCTCTGCATCCTTCTGCTCCATCGAAGCGTGATGCATCTCAACCATTTTCTTCAGTTCATCGACCTCGTCCTGTAATTCTACATTACGGTCATACAAAGCTTTATACATCTCCGCTGATATGGAGTTTGGTGGAAACTCCTCAGGATCCTCTTCCTCATCATCCTCCTCTACCTCCTCAGAACTATCCTCCACGGGATCGGTCACAGGCTCATCCTCTTGGATCAATGGCTCCGTCTGACAACATGAATATCCCGGGGCTCATCATCTATAGGTACCTGAGGTATCACCTCTCTAGCTGGACTGGATCCTCCTTCGTTAGACATCCTGACAACAAAATATTTTAAGTTTTTACTTAATATTTTTCGATACTCGCGAGAACATAAGTTGTTAACACATAACACATAATGTCTTTTATTATTTAGCTTCAATGGATACCTTAATCCATTCCTTAAAACTCGATAAGAGTTAAACACCTCTATATTTTTTGTTTCATTAAAGGTTACTTCCTAAGATTTCCCCCCTAAGGTTCATAACCTAAAGATTTGATACCAACCTGTGACACCTCCAAATCCAGGTACTCCATTCCCACAGGATTTGGTGCTCACTTATCAAAAACTATTACATCTAACTACCCATAATAAAGGATAAAGACATAATTAAAATAACTTAAACAATAATCTCTCCCATTAAAGGGTTACATCATCATCTCAAATTAAATCCCAGGTAATCTAACCTTAAAATTATTACATCAGTTTGCAGAATACATCATAAACTAAAACAAGTCTCGAAACATAAAACATTTAAATAATTTCTCATATGTCTCCAGCACTTGGACAGTTTGCCCTTTCCTTTACTAGTAGATGCCTCATCAACTTTCTCCACTTTAGATGTAGTGTTAATTACAAGAGTGAGCAAACAAATGCTTACTGGCATAGAACATAGCAATGATAAAAACATGAGAGTGAACAACAAAAGCTGAATAATAAGGAACTTGTTCTACAAATCAAAATAGAAAACAAGTTTGAACTTTAATTATACGAGGGTCTTAAGACCACGAACTATGTCCCCGGTACTTAGGTATTATTACCCAACCTTAAAAGGCATTTAGACTATACAGACCCTTCTTAATGTACTTAGGGGGATCAGCCCTTTGTACCATGTATTGTGCACAAACATCTAAACATTACACATACAAAATACCCTATGTTAGGGTTGCTCGTCTCAGTTTAGATTTAGAATTTCCGCACTAAAGAAAGTTTAGTTTGAAACTAGCTTATCAGTGTTTCTAGAATTTTAGAACACTATTCGAATATAGATTAATTCAATCAATAAAGGTTTGCTTATTACTTGAAGGTTTAATATAACGATTAAATTTCAAACAAGGTTATCAAAGTCAAAGATTGAATAACAATAATATATAATTGAGTAAACATGATATTCATGGAAAGCGCTATAGAAGAGTTAAAACAATCTCCCTTGAATCAATGTATTAGAACAATATGCTTTGAATAATAATTAGAAAACTAAATCTCGCTCGATGTAACGAATTAGGTTACATAAGCTTGTACAAACATACGCAAGATAGATTAAGCTTGCTCAACTTAATAAAGAATGTTATGAATTTGCACAATAATAATTTAGGAATGGGAACTTGCATTCAATACGAAAGGAATGAAGTTAGAAAGCTTTGCTCAATGTAAAGAGTTATGATTTAAGAATTTGATAAGCTACACAAATGAAAAATAATCTCCAATTACCCTACATACATCATTAAAATCGCAGCCATAATTAGTCGTGTGAATATTAGCTTTTAGGGTTTAAACCATCATTTAGGTCATAACCCTAACCTAGCACCTAACCACATAGGTTAATATACTTAACAAATCTAAAATCTCATTACAAGCCAACATAACTTAATCATTCATCTCTAACCTTTAAAACATCACATTTGGTTTCATTTTAGAACTTATTTAAATAATTATTTCAAATCTTTATACTTTGCATTACAACACATTGGAATCTGTTATTGTAGCTTATATTATGCCTCAACATCAATAAAATGCAAGCTAAACATCAATTAAGTCCGTTACGCCTGTCCTGCAAACAAGCAGACTTAACTATCGATTAGTGTGTGTATGCAATTGACTTAAGCTTGAACACCTGACAACACTGCCGGCAGTGGTAAGGCTACTTTTTGGTTCTTAAGACCGCACACTTCTTGCACGGCTGTGTATGTGACAGATAGAGACTACAATGATGAACAGTAGGCAACTTTAGCCCATCAAACACAAATTTCACCCATCAAACGGTGATAACAACATGTAAAATAAATATATAACTATCATAAACATGATTGCTAACATATTCAACCACTTCGCACAATTTAACAACAACTAAAACTATTTTAATTTCTAAATTTTCATGTTTTTCATATAGAACTCCATTTTTGATAGTCTATCCCAAAAATCATCACTATGAATTCGTTATTTGACCAAATCATTCCATTAAAATTACACTATGTTCGTATCTCAATGAACTACCATATGCACGCGTCAATTTTCAGTTTTATACACAAATTGACCACTAAAATTGATACTTTCTAAGGCCATTTTTTCAAATATGAACATTGATATTCATTTTCTTTCTACACACCAATTGCTCACGAATTTGATAACTGATACATCACTCATACATGACGACAAAAGATTCTATAATATAACCCATATCATATACACAACGTTTGAGCCACAAACCCACAAAATAAATTTACAGAGAACTCAGATAAAAACTAAAATTTGGAGATTTAGGAGTGAATTATACCTTAATCCTCTTGATTATAGACTAGCGCAAGATGGTGAGTCTCTTCCTTCTCTTGGCAAACTCACATAGATTATTCTCTCAATTCCTCACTCTCAATACTCTGCAATCCTCTCTTCCTCTGTTATCTAGCAAGCCTTAGAAAATAATACGCATAGGAAAAATATAAGCTAGCCACTGCCACGTTCCCTTACATTAGAAAAATAAAAAGACTCGTAAGTTGGAATAATGCCAAAGGTCATAAGGCCTTGTTTGGCTAACAAACTTTCCCCAAACTAAATTATTTTAATAACATTTATATTATATAATTTTATGTCACACTTTTAGTTGATTAATTTAAATAACTTAGTTTAGTTAATTTAAATAACTTATAATACTAATAATAAAAATCTTATTATCATTAATAAATAATTATATATCTAATTTAATTAATAAATTAGACACATCACTATATTTTATTTATTTATTTCTTTTAAATTAAACAATTCATTTAATTTACCTAATTTCTTAAATATTAAGCAATTAATTTAATTTAATTATCTCCTTAAATTAAATCCAACAAATAAAATTATCATTACTCGATTCAATTAACATTAATTAATTTAGTACTAAATTAATTCATGACAATTCATAAAATATTTATTTTCCTCAATAAATAAATTATTTTAAATATTTATTTAATTCCATAAATATTTAAATTAAATTATAAATTTCTCGATCGTTACACATTCGACCGAGCGTATCACCGTGGGGAGCACCAGTCTTATTCGTAAAGAAGAAGGATGGGTCATTAAGGCTTTGTATCGACTACTGAGAGTTGAACAAGGTCACCATTAAGAACAAGTACCCGTTACCCAGGATCGACGATTGTTTGATCAGTTGAAGGGGGCGAAATACTTTTCAAAAATCGACTTCAGGACCGGTTATCACCAACTAAAGGTGAGGCAGGATGATGTTCCAAAGACGGCATTCAGAACTCGGTATGGACACTTTGAGTTTCTGGTAATGTCTTTTGGATTGACGAATGTGTCAGCAGCATTCATGGACTTGATGAACATACTATTTAAACAATACTTGGATAAGTTTGTTGTCGTGCTCATCTATGACATTCTGGTATATTCAGAGACGGAGGAAGAGTACGCTGAACATCTAAGGATAGTGTTGGAGACGTTAAGGAGGGAGAAGTTGTATACAAAGTTCTCCAAGTGTGAGTTTTGGTTGCGGAGAGTGCAGTTTTTGGGTCACGTTATCGACAAGGATGGTGTTTCGGTGGATCCCGCAAAAGTAGGAGTGGTTATCAACTGGGAACAGCCAAAGACGCCGACAGAAATTTGGAGTTTCTTGGGATTAGCAGTATACTATCGGAGATTCATCCAAGATTTTTCAAAGATAGCATCGTCGTTGACCAACCTTAATAAAAAGGCGTTGAAGTTCGTTTGGACGGAGAAATGTGAAGAGAGTTTCATGGAATTGAAGAAGAGGCTCAGTCAAGCACCTATGTTGGCTTTACCAGACAACACGGGAGGATTTGTAGTGTATAGTGATGCGTCACACAAGGGTCTTGGTTGTGTACTGATGAAACATGGCAAGGTCATTACGTACGCTTCACGTCAGCTGAAGGACTATGAGAAGGGTTATTCGACTCATAACCTGGAGTTAGCAGCAGTAGTTTTTGCCTTAAAGATTTGGAGGCACTATCTGTATGGCGAGAAGTATGAGATATATACAGATCACAAGAGTCTGAAGTATATCTTTACGCAGAAGGGGCTAAATATGAGGCAGCGCCGATGGCTAGAATTGATCAAGGATTATGATTGTGAGATTCTCTACCATCCAGGAAAAGCAAATGTAGTGGCACATGCCTTGAGCAGAAAAGGCAGAGAGAAGTTACTGAAGTTGACCATTCAAGAGAAATTGGTGAAAGATTTTGAACGACTTGACTTAGAGGTTAAGTATCCGATGGAGACCAATGAGAAATTATTTACAGCAGCAGCGAGCCCGACTTTATTAGATAAGGTTAAAGAGGCTCAAGAGAAGGACGAAGATTGTGACAACATCAAGAAGCGGTAAGCTGAAGGGGATGAATTAAAATACAAGATTGATGGCACCGGACTACTAATATTCGAAGGACGAATTTGGGTACCGTTAGTACCAGAACTAAGAGAAGAGATTTTGCAAGAAGCGCACAGTACGAGGTACTCGATACACCCAGTAAGCACAAAGATGTATCAAGATTTACGTCAACACTTTTGGTGGCCAAACATGAAGAGGGATGTTGCAGAATGTGTCAGCAGATGTCTAACTTGTCAGAGAGTCAAGGCAGAGCATCAACGACCGAGTGGATTATTACAGCCTTTAGAGATTCTAGAGTGGAAATGGGAACACATCACGATGGATTTTGTGGTGGGACTTCCAGCAACGCAAAAAGGGCACGACGCCATATAGGTGATTGTAGATCGTCTTACGAAGTCGGCTCACTTTTTGCCGATCAAGATCGGGTATATTTTGGACCAGCTAGCGAAATTATATATCAAAGAAATTATCTCGAGACATGGCGTACCAATATCTATTGTATCGGATAGAGATCCTTGATTCACGTCAAATTTCTAGAAGAGTCTTCAAGAAATAATGGGGACGCAGCTACGGATGAGCACCGCGTATCATCCGCAGACCGATGGACAAAGCGAGAGAATAATTCAAACACTTAAAGACATGCTCAGAGCTTGTGTGATGGACTTCAAGGGTAGCTAGGAGGATCATCTTCCATTAGTAAAGTTCGTATACAACAATAGCTATCATGCCAGCATCGGAATGCCACCATACAAAGCACTGTATGGGAGGAAATATAGAACACCCTTATGCTGGGATGAAGTGGGTGAACGTCATCGTTGGGACCAAAAGCGGTGCACTGCATCAGTAGAGATCATCAAGGTGATAAGAGTTCTGGTGGTAGTAAACTCAAGATCGCTGTAAGAAGAAGTATGCACACTTACATCACCAGAAGAGAGATTTTAAAGTGGGAAGCTATGCATTTTTGAAAGTATCTTCCTGGAAAGGGAAGATAAGGTTTGGAAAGAAAGGTAAACTGAGTCTGAGATTTATTGGACCCGTCGAGATCTTAAGGATGATAGGCGAAGTGGCGTACGAGGTAGCTCTACCTCCTGAACTGTAACATATTGATAATGTGTTTCATGTGTCAGTGCTACGACCATATAAGCCTGATTAAGAGCACGTGATATCGTACTAGCCAATTCAGGTCGAAAAGGATTTGTCGTAAGAGGAAATTCCTGTTGAAATCTTAGATAGAAAATAGTAGAAATTGCGAAATAAGGTTATACATTCTGTAAAAGTTCTTTGGAGGAACCGCACTGCTGAAGAAGCTACATGGGAACTCGAAGAAAGGATGAGGGAAAATTATCCACATCTTTTTGAGTAACCCTATATGTAATTCCAGGGACGGAATTCTTATAAGGAGGGGATGATGTAATAACCGTGAATTTTAAGTTACTATAAATGTATGTACATTATTGATATTTAAAACTTTATGTTATATAGTGATTTAATATGTGACAACATATGTGAAGTGGTGCATGGGTCAATTAACATATATGCTATAGTTATGGATATATACTTTTATAGATTTCATTAAAAATGAAAGATTTGTAACCTATTTATACATTAGGTAAGAAAATTAAATAACCTAAGGGTTATGGTAATACGAAAAGCTTAGTATTTAATATGTGTACTAACTTAAGTGGATAATCTTATTATTTCAAGTCACTAATAATTTTAATACTAAATCTAGTAATCCTAATTAGGTTATGAGCTAAAGTCACATGTATAAGTAATTAAATTTCATAAGATTTGAAATAGAAACCCTAAATAAACAATTTGGGTAATATATATTAAAATTGTTAGACTATGTTTATTACATAGCCCAAAACAATTAAAGGAGAAGCCCAAAAGAAATAAAATGCAAACCAATACTTAGCCCACTTGATTAAGGGTATTTTAGACCTTTGATTAATCAAATTTTTGCATTAAAATAAAAGCAAAATGGAGGAGATAATGGGCATAGTGACCGGCCCCCATTAGGCCTTTTAAGGCAATAATTTATGCTAATCAAGTTCCTTAAATGGTAAGTCTTACACACAAGGACAAGTGTGTCATGCTCCCATTGGTGGAGAGCTTAATTAGCACCCTTAATCAAATGATTAGTCTTAATTGAAAGAGATAAGGTGTAGTCTTTTATCCACAGGACAACAAAAATATGGGGGATAATAGTTTCATCACACATTCATTTGCTAGACATTCATTTTCTCTTATTCTTCTTCTTCTATTTTTTCCCTCAAGCTAACAAGTTGCAAAGTGAGAGAAAGAGAGAGAGAGAGGTTCGGTTTTTGTGAGAGTGAGAGAGGTGTTCTAGTCTGCTTCATGCACCCTAAGATTAGATATTACTTTGGTAAATCAAGGAGAGTTGCCACTAAATCATGGTATAACCTAATCTTCATCTTCTTCTTCTACTTTGTATTATAGCTTGATTTGTTGGGGTTATGAACTAATACTCAAGATACCCTAGTTCTACATATCATCATGTATGGAACTAAGTATCTTGAGTGTTAGATCAAAAGTTTAGAGGAAGGAAATGAGAATATGTTCTCCAAGGGGTGAAACCCTTGTTTTTCTTCCACTAAATCTTGTGTAACTCAAGTTTTACAACTTGGATTTGTGATCAGTCAAAGGGGGGTACTAGATACATGAGTTATCTAGTAAACCCAAGTGGTAGAACATAAATGTAACAAGTATTGAAGCCATGGAGACTGTTTTCCCCAAAACAGTCCACATAGTGTATTGAGGTTTTGAAACCCTAAAAAGCTACTGTTCTCATTTTTCTTGTGGCTGTTTCGGTTAGTTACAAGTCTTTTAAAAATCTGGGAAAAATCATATAGGTACCTTAAGAAGTTATCTACGTGTAGGAAAAGGAACGAACCCCTAAATATCAAAATGGTTGTGCGTAATGGCTATTTCCGTAAAGGACTCCTAAATATTAACACTCGAATTTCTCACTGTGTATACGCTGAAAAATTCCGAAATTTTTACAGTAGGTTCATATTTGTTATGAGAGTATACCCTGATAAATTAAGATTTTTCTGAGCAAAACTCTATTTATGAAAAATGAAACAAGATCTGAGTGTTTTGGGAACTTTAAAATTAGTAAATCATTTTCTAAAATTCCAAAAAAATTTGGGGATCATTGCTGGGTCATATACTGTCGAAATCCAGAAAATGAGAATTTTTAGAATCAGTTTGCTATTTTTTCTAAAAATGATTAAGTTTTGAATAAAAGAAAATAAATAGTTTAATATTATCTTAAATAACAAAAATGTGATTTTAATTCTTGAATACTCCTAATATATAATATTATGACTGTAGACACTCGAAATTTTCGCATGCTCATTATTAACATCATAGGAGGGAAGATTAAATCTTTTGGAGATAACCTTGAAGACAACTTACATCCATTCCGAATACTACTGAAGTTCGGGCCCAACCCGGAACACAAACCGAACTTCATCTCAAACCCTAAACACACACCGGAATGTCATTTCAATCTTTGAGATAACCACGAGGTACGTAGATCAAAAGACGAACAACAATACCAGAGAGGACAGGTTATATCTAATAATAACACCATGACTTTCGGCCCAGTCTCGTAAACAACACTTTGAGAATAGCGACTCCATCCTTGGAGAATAGCCCCAAGGAATGCCATTGCAGTTCCGGTGATAACTCCGGAAATGCTTGTTTCAAATACATGCGATCAGCTTCAAGCTCAGACCTCCTGCCGAGGCACTCATACCTCAGACCCGGAGCTAACACCGTGCAGACAGGTTCTCCCACAGATGACCTTGTGGCATTCAAATACTTGTAGTAGTCCAATCTAAGATGTTACCCTGAGCAACGTCTATTTTCAGCTCAAACCGGTGATAACCACGGTGAGGAGTCAAATGTCATCTTACTGCCTCAACATTTTCTCTCACAAGATAATATCGCGACATACAAACAAGTAGTCCAATCTCAGATGTAAACATGAGCAATGTCTACTTTCAACTCAAACCGGCGATAACCCCGGCGAAGAGTCAAACGTCATCTTGCCCCTTCAACACTTGTGCGTCGTCTCAACACTTCATACATACATACATACAACAATGTCCCATAAGAACTGAGGAGTAACAATCTCGAGTGACTATTACGCATGACAGTACTTTGGATAGAATATGAAGCTTGAAGACCATGGGCATGGACCCCTCTTTCTGACTTCGTACAACCTCTAATCCATGTCATTGCCTAACTCTCGACATAAGCGGTCGGAAGAAGGTCAGATATACCTCGTTCAGATGCTCAGATTGAAGTTCTGCAAGTTCGAGTGGACATTATAGTGCACGAGTGCACGTACTTCGAGATGATGGGACCCGCGAGGCCCCGATGCACCATGACCAGCCGCATGTATAACCGCGCCTGAGTGTTTTACTTTGTATACACCCCTATTGAGTGTTTCATCTTCTATAAACATCTGTTAGCTCACATATAGCTATCTTTTTATCTGGCAGGAGCTGAGTATTTATCCATATAAAGTCATAGAAGTCTACTTTTGCAGCCCACTATAAGCCTTCTCACATTTTATAAAGTCTTCTTCTCATATTAGCACACACTATTATACACATTGAGAGTCGTGTTGTTTGCGTTTGCCCGGATTTCGTTCCGTGGTTTTCATTTCTGTGTATATATATAATTATATGTGTATATATTTCATATATGGACTAACATTATCGAGTTATGCCTCGATTGAGCCTAGACTTCGGTCTGGAGCGTTTATCTGCTTTTGTATATATATATACTTATATATATAATTGTTGTCCGTATTATATCGATGAGCCTGGATTTTACATCCGGTGAATTTACTCGCTATATATATATATATATATATATATATATATATATATATATATATATATATATACTTGTATATATAATTGTTGTCGGACATATCCGATGAGCCTAGATTCACATCCAGTGTGTTTACTGCTTTTATATATATATATATATATATATATATATATATATATTTATTTACATTTCTATTAGGCATGGAGTTTCTTTTGTGGCCTTTTATAGCTTTATTTACATTTCGTCCTGCTTGGAGTTTACTTCATGGAAGTAGATCGCTTTTACAGCTTTATTTACATTCTGTCCTGCCTAGAGTTTACTTCGTGGCAGTTGATCACTTTTACAGCTTTATTTACATTCGGATGCGAGAGTATGGCCTTCTAGCGACAAAGACAAAGTTAAGAGTTGTTTCGGTTGTTATTACACAACAGTAGCTGCGTCCGACGCAATTTCGACCTTCATCCGTTTGTTCGTTCTGAAAACTCAAAGAATAAAGGTTGTAAATCTCGTCGATAGCTTCGATTTGATAGGTCGCGAACCCCGTAACTCCTCGCGGTTTAAAAGTTATTGTAGTTTTAGCAGAGGAGGTTCCAGCAGGAAAAGTAATGGGCAGTTTCATAGCAAGCCGGGGCTTGCCCTTTTGTGCCTAAAGATCCAGTCGAGGCTTGGGATCTGGGAGGAATAGCAGCAAGGTAGCAAGCCGGGGTTGGCTTGTGCAAAGCAAAAATCCAGTTGAGGCTTGCTTACTCGATTTTGAAGTCTCCTAGTTGGTTTCTATTACTACAAGTGTGGAGTTTTAGTGATGGTGATGACTTAGGACTCGTAGATGCATGGAATTGTAATCAAAATACATGTTGAAGTATATAATTAACAACAAACACTGAGATTAGGGCACACAAGGCAAATTACGAAGATTAATCTCAATTTTTCTAAGCAAGCATTGGAGGAGTTTTTCAAGTTGATTTTCGAGACGACGATTGCGATTCTAGGCTACGTGATGGGTGTTTTTAAATATTCTTCGTCTTAGTCTATTATTTGTAATTGAAAGGATGATTTTCATGATTTATTCAGTGTTTATTTCGTTTATTATGAACTAATTCCTTTTTTAGGCTTGTGATAGATCCTTAAGCGAATCGATGGTTTTGTAAGCTTTGATTTCTAATTTAATAAGCTATTTCCAGTTTATCTATATTAATTTGAGCTTGAATCTATGAATTTCCTGATCAACAATTCTTTGTGGAGTTGGATGGAATCGAGAGAGGACATTCAAATCTAGACCTAGTTGATATAGCATGTGTTTAGGATTTTGTTAAGAGCTTAAACTTGATGAGTGTTAAGGTAGAGATATGCTTGACACCGCATGTAATCGGATAGAGAACTTATTCTTCAACCTTCTTCAATTGTAATTCACATAGAGATATAGTGGGTTAGTTGCTTAAGGTGTTTAGCGGATTTCTATCTTAATTGTGGATTGACGTTAATACGATATTAGTGCATCTATAGGTGGTTAATACTACGTTCGTGTTCTTGATTAATAAACCGGGATAGTGCATTGAATTAGAATAAAGGTGTTAAAATCAGAGTGAAGCTTAGGGTGATGTCATAAGTCTAATTTTCCATTAATTGTTTGAAATTCTAGATTTTGATATTTGTGATTGGTTTGTGATAGTTTAATTACTTTTTAATTTAGAATAATTATTTTTAATCATTGAATTGGATAGTTTAATAAAATTAGGATTAATAGGAAATTGATAATTGTGAAGTTAAGTTTCTTATTAAATTGTCTCTGTGAGAACGATACTCTACTTATCACATTATTACTTATTGACCAAGTATACTTGCGTGTTGTGTGTATATAGATTTTACCCCCAACATGTTTTTGGCGCCGTTGCCGGGGACTATTTAGTATAATTCTTAATAGTTTTACAATATCAGTTTAATTAATCCAGTTTTACTTAGACATTTTTATTTTTGGTATTATTTCTTCTATTTCTGGTGAGGAAGCCGTTTATGCAAACTCGGTCCAAAAATCCAGACTTGTTGCCTTTTAAGGACGACATTGAGAAAAGGTTTCAGAGATTGAGTAAGTGGATCAAAGAAACGAGGCAAGAATTCAACACATCTGAAAAGGAAGAGGTAATAGTAATGGCAGCCGAAGATCGAAAAGCAAGGGATTTCGCAACACCCTAGGTGAATGAACTGCAGTCAAGCATCACTAGGCCAGCAATAGCAGCAAATACGTTCGAAATTAAGCCTGGGATGATACAAATGATTCAAAATTCATTTCAATTTGGGGGATTTTCAAATGACAATCCGAACGAGCATCTGGTCAGCTTTCTGGAAATGTGCAACACTTTTAGGTTCAATGGGGTTTCGGATGATGCGGTGAGACTTTGATTGTTCCCATTCTCTTTACGGGACAAGGAGAAGAGTTGGTTGCATTCTCTACCGTCCGGTTCGATAACAACATGGGAGGATTTAGCTCAGAAATTCCTAACAAAATTCTTTCCACCGGCGAAAACTACGAAGATGAGGAACGAGATTACGATGTTTGAACAAACAACATGGGAGTCATTATATGAGGCTTGGGAGAGATATAAAGAATCGCCGTAAAATGCCCACATCATGGATTGCCCCAAGTGGCTACAAATGAACACCTTTACAATGGACTACATGGGAATCTCGGGACAAGTATTGATGCAAAGGTTTCAAGTGGAGCATTCATGGCTAAGAGTTACGAGGAAGCATACGAGTTGATTGAAACCATGGCGGCTAATAACTACCAATGGCCCACAGCAAGAATGAGACAGGCGAAGGCAGCTGGGGTGTTAGAAGTAGATGGTATGACAGCGATGCAAGCACAGATATCTGCACTTTCCAAGATGTTGGAGTCGGTGAAAGCAGCCCAAACACAACAAGTACAACAAATGGCAATAATATGCGAGTTGTACGTGGGAGAGCACCCAACAGAGCAATGCGCGATTAATCCAGCAGCTGTGCAGTTCATCGATAATTACAACAGAATTTCGCAAAATACATATTAGAACACATACAATCAAGGAAATAGGAATCATCCGAATTTCTCATGGAGCAACAACCAGCAAAATCAAGCTTCACAACAATCATATCCACCAGGATTTCAGAACCAGCAACAACCAGCTCAATACCAAGAAAGGAAACACGATCTGGAGGAAGTGTTGGCAAAATTCATGACTAGCACCGAGTTGGCTATCAAAGATCACGCCATGACTATGAAATCACAAGAGATGGCGATTAAGAATCTAGAGAATCAGATAGGTCAAATGGCGTTGGCATTGAATAATAGACCACAAGGGACGTTACCAAGTGACACCGAGAGAAATCCTAAGGGTAATCACGAGCAGTGTAACGCTATTATGCTTAGAAGCAGTAATGAGTTAGTTTCTAACTAGGATAAGAAAGCTAGTGCAGGAGATGAATATGAGGATGAAGGGAAGGAATTAAAGAAGAAATGTACAGGAAAAGTGGTGCAAAAAGTAAAGGAAGAAAAATAACTTAAAGCTACACCACCTGCACCCTTTCCTTCAAGGTTAGAAAATAACAAGTTAAAGAACCTGTTTTTGAGGTTTATGGATATATTCAAACAGTTACACATTAATATTCCATTTGACGAAGCACTTGAGCAGATGCCACGTTATATTAAATTCATGAAGGACATACTTTCGAAAAAACGTAAGCTCCAGGATTTTGAAACAGTGGTGTTAACCGAGGAATGCAGTGCAATACTACAGAAAAAGATCCCGCCTAAATTAAAAGATCCAGGAAGTTTTACAATTCCTTGTGCAATTGGCAATCAAGATGCGGGAAGAGCTCTATGCGATTTAGGAGCGAGTATAAATCTTATGCCACTGTCCATTTACCGAAAGCTGGGATTAAAGGAAGCAAAACCAACCAATATTAGTCTACAACTAGCCGATAGATCAATAACATACCCTTTAGGAATAGTCGAAGACGTATTGGTCAAAGTTTAGTCACTAATATTCCTAGCCAATTTTGTGGTATTAGATTTTGAAGAAGATAAGAACATCCCTATCATCTTGGGACGACCATTCCTGGCAACTGGACAAACACTGATTAACGTACCTAACGGAGAACTGATTATGAATGTGTTTGATCAGGTAGTAACGATAAAGGTGTTTAAGGAAATCCCAATCCCAACTGACAAGGAAGAGTGTGAGTTGCTTGAGGAATCTACACGTGTCAAGTTCAGGGGTTGCAAAGAGGAGAGTGGTCTTAAGACATTAGTTGAGGATAGAAAGTCAAATTCATTATCCAACATGTAAGTGAACGGGCATGCATTACAACAATATTGGTGTTGCGCGATAAATAATCATCATGCCAAAGTTAACCCAACTGATCCTGGATGAAACAGGGAGTAGTCAGGCTGAACGACTTAAAATTAAGCGCTTACTGGGAGGCAACCCAATTTTTATTTATTTTTATGCTTTTTCTTCATTTTTCTTTTCTTAAGAAATTTTATCCATGCTAGTGAAATGGTAGTTTAGAATAATTTGTGGTTTAGAATTTAGTCATGTAGTATTTAAAGTATACTTGATAGCTAAATAAGCTTATCCTCCATGCTTTAATTTGTTCAATATTTACTTATGAGGATGTTTCCATGTTGCTCAGGTACTCAAAGAAGCAATGGAATGCACTAAGGAATCAAGGAAGATGAAACCACAGTGCATCAGCTGAACAAAGAGCATTAGCAGAAGACAACCAAGCCTAGGCTTGCCCCTTCAAGAGCAAAAAGCAAGCTGGGGCTTGCTCCTCTTGGGCGTTAACAGCATGATGGCAAGCTGGGGCTTGCCCCTCCAAGGCATAAAGACCCAGTCGGGGCTTGCCCCCTTTCTGCTTAACAGATTCATGGCAAGCCGGGGCTTGCCCTTGCAGCACAAAACATCCAGCCGGGGCTGGCCCCCTTACTGCCTTAGTAGCACACATGCAAGTCGGGGCTTGCTCCCTATAGAACAAAGACCTAAGCCGGGGCTTGGGGGTCAGAATTTGAGCAGCAGTTACGGTAGTTGGGCATGACAGACATCCCACTTCTATTCTACTTCAACTTCTTACAAACCAACTCCTACACAACATACACCCACGACCTTCACATAACTTCCCATCTGCTCACAACAATTGAACACAATCCCACTCCTCCCACCTAGTCACCCACTACCCATCTCCATAAACTCATCTCTATAAATCCACCCATTCACCACACAATCTAACAACCTTAATTCACACAAATTGGAAGTTCAAGGATAGGATTTGTGCAATTCTCTACAAACAAATTCGACATATATTGAAAGTAAGAAGTTGGTTTGCTAATTCATCATCTTCTATCACCATAGTTCAAGCCAAATAACCCAGTTTGTGGGAATTTCAAGTCTCGCACACCAATTGCTTGATAAGTTATTAAAGTGAAGTTTAGGGGAAATTTTTGTTAAGGCTCATCAATTCCAAATCAATGGAACCTAAACCGACATCAAAGAGGCAACAAGGAAAGAGTTCAAGGGCCACACAACAAACACAAACATTTGATAGACAAAAATTCATAAGTGTCGCCGCCGCCGACCGTTACGACTATATGGTGACAAAATCACTCACACCTGAGCGGCGGTTGACACCTGAACTTGTGAATGGTGAAATGATTCATCAAATATATCAAAAAGGTTGGAATAAATTCACAGCAAAGCCCGAGGCCACAGTTGTAAGTGTGGTCAAAGAATTCTACGCTAACGCAGAGGATAAGGCCCCCTTCAATGCTTTTGTATGAGGTAGGTTAGTGCCTTTCAGTGCCAACGCCATCAACATGTACTATCAGTTACGATGACCGAGACATTACCAGTACTGAAACTTATGTGATAATGATCCAGATTATGAGGCTATTATGTAGGAGATGACAAAGCCGGGTACCTCATGGAAAAAATCAATTCATGGAAGCATTGTTTTTCGCAGTAAGGATCTTAGTCGGTACGGGAAGATATGGTATGCCTTTCTGTGCGCTAAGTTACTTCCATCTACATACACGTCAGATGTGTCTGAGCATAAGGCAGTGCTATTATATGTTATGGTACAAGATTTTATCATGGACATAGGGGCTATAATTACCTTTTCGATCCAAAGATGCCTTCGAGGACCATACTCTGGAGGATTGCCACACCCATCACTTATCTATGGATTGTGTATACAGGCGGGAGTGCGTTGGTCAGATGATGAGATTACCCATATGCCACTGCAAACACTTGACTCGAGAATAATTGCAAGATATGATGTGTGGCCCGTAGGTGAGTCGCACCCGAGAGGAGTAGGATTTGTATTTCTCTCAGCCTCGAAGGATGAGGCTGACGCTGAGGACACCTCGGATGACGATGAGTTTCAGGGGAATGTGATAATGGGAGAGACATCACAATAGCCCAGAGTAATATCTAGCCCTCAATTTCTCAACCTTCAACGAAAAGTGGATGAGCACAGCAAGGAGGCACAGAGAGAAATGCGGAGACTAGCAGCAAGGCAGGACTACATGTTTGAGGCCATGAATGTATCTTTCACCTCATTGAACACTACGCTCCAGAGTTTCAATCCTACTGCCCAATTCCCATACCAGAAACCAGCACCAATGCCAAGGTTCCCACCCAGCGATTCCGATGAAGAACAACAACCACCACCAACCCAGACTTAGGCGATTACAGGGAAGTCCTCTCTTATTCATTGCTTTATCTATACAATGAGGACATTGTAATTTTCAAGTTTGGGGGATTTAGTTTCATGTTGCATGTTGCATATTTAATTTCATTAGCTAGGTTTGCACATGTTAGTTCATGGTTTATGTTTAAGATTGTTAAGTGTTGTATTCAGGTAATCATGTAGTTGTAGAGTAGCTTAGGAATGTAAATAATGTAAATAGTTTTTATTTATCCTTGCATTCATGTTATATCTACCACATATATCTAAAAACAAAAAAAAACAAAAAAAAACAAAAAAAATATAAAAATTCAAAAATAATAGTTATTTAATATGTTCATCTTGCATGAGTCCAGCTGTTTGATAGTTACAATCTATTTTGGCCAATGATGAGAATGGGATTGGATAGACAAGTATAATACTGATTATTAGAGCTTTTGATGTGATTTTCTGTTATGAGTTAAATCTTTTTCTGTTTGAAACTGGTATAATAAGGATAGCACAGTAAAAACAACTTGTTGAGTGATTGAGTTTAAATTGATACATAATGAGACTCTAAAGGATAATGCTAGTTTGAATGAAAGAATGACAAGAATAAGTAGTGATGGCTAATGTTAGACAAGAACCTAAGTTTGGGGGAATATTTGGGGTATATAAGCTATATGAAAAAAAGAGAAAAAAAAGAGAAAAAGAAAAAAAAAGTATGAATAAACACCGTGGCGTGCTTGTCTAGTTTTGTGGCCTTTGTTACTTGAGTAAGTACGCCCGAGGGGATTGTCCATACACCTAGCGCCCTAAGGTCTTAATGGTCTGGAAGTCGTTGGTCGAAAGCTCGTTAAGGTAGCATTGAAAAGCCTAAGAGAATAAGACATTGCATCGCTATGTGTATATAAAATAATAAAAAAAGATAATAAAATGGGAAATAAGAGCAAAAAGCCCCCGTAGATGAAAAATAAATCATAAGTATCCCATGTTAACACTCGATATTGGTAATTGTTTGATTTTAGTTGGATCTAGCTTGTTTTTGGATTTCTTGAGTTTACACTGTATGATTCCTTCGAAGAGACTTGTTATGTGTTAAATTTAATTTTATATCAGTTAACATTGTTGTGGAGCACACACGCACTATACCAGTAATAACAGTTTAAGACTTGATGATGGATTATGAAGTTATTGATGAGTTTTGATAAGATGTATTATCGTGTTTGCTTGATTGCACTAAGGCCGGTTGAATAGATTTGTGTTTATCAATACTGCTGGATTCGTAGGCATATAGATTAGTTGCATTGCATTTTTGTTTTGTTTTGCTTGAGGACAAGCAAAGGTTTAAGTTTGGGGGTATTTGATAGGTAGGTTTTATACCTACTTATCCGACATCTATTACTTGAATTATTTGCTTAATCTCATGTTTCTTAGTTACATTTTATGTATTTTGTTTCATTTTGAAGATTATATGATTGGATGTGGATTGAGCAACTATTGGTATGATAATGCAAGAAAAAGCAATTCCGGATATCGTTCGGGCCTTCATGTCATTTTATGTGCATTTCATCTTTGTGGTGTGGAACTTGGATCATGTTGAGGAACTCTTTCTTGGCATTCCGGAACGTCTTGCATCATTCTAATCAGAAGTTCGGATGCGAGGGTATGGCCTTCTAGCAACAAAGACAAAGTTAAGAGTTGTTTCGGTTGTTATTACACAGCAGCAGCTGCGTCCGACGCAATTTCGACCTTCATTCGTTTGTTCTTTCTAAAAACTCAAAGAATGAAAGTTGTAGATCTCGTCGATAGATTCGATTTGATAGGTTGCGGGCCCCATAACTCTTCCAGGTTTAAAAGTTATGGCAGTTTTAGCAGAGGAGGTTCCAGCAGGAAAAGTAATGGGCAGTTTCATAGCAAGCCGGGGCTTGCCCTTTTGTGCCTAAAGATCCAGCCAGGGCTTGGGGTTTGGGAGGAATAGCAGCAAGGTAGGAAGTTGGGGCTGGCTTGTACAACGTAAAACATCCAGCTGGGGCTTGTTTACTCAATTTTGAAGTCTCCTAGTTGGTTTCTATTACTACAAGTGTGGAGTTTTAGTGATGGTGATGACTTGGGACTCGTAGATGCATGGAATTGTAATCAAAATACATGTTGAAGTATATAATTAACAACAAACACTGAGATTAGGGGACACAAGGAAAATTACGAAGATTAATCTCAGTTTTTCTAAGCAAGCGTTGGAGGAGTTTTTCAAGGAGATTTTCGAGACGATTGCGATTAGGCTACGTGAAGGGTGTTTTTCAATATTCTTCGTCTTAGTCTATTATTTGTAATTGAAAGGATGATTTCCATGATTTATTCAGTGTTTATTTCGTTTATTATGAACTAATTCCTTTTTTAGGCCTGTGATAGATCCTTAAGGGAATCGATTGTTTTGTAAGCTTTGATTTCTAATTTAATAAGCTATTTCCAGTTTATCTATATTAATTTGAGCTTGACTCTATGAATTTCCTGATCAACAATTCTTTGTGGAGTTGGATGGAATCGAGAGAGGATATTCAAATCTAGACCTAGTTGATATAGCATGTGTTCAGGATTTTGTTAATAGCTTAAACTTGATGAGTGTTAAGGTAGAGATATGTTTGACACCGCATGTAATCGAATAGAGAACTTATTCTTCAACCTTCTTCAATTGTAATTCACATAGAGATATAGTGAGTTAGTTGCATAAGGTGTTTAGCGAATTTCTATCTTAATTGTGGATTGACGTTAATACGGTATTAGTGCATCGAGAGGTGGTTAATACTACGTTCGTGTTCTTGATTAATAAACCGGGATAGTGCATTGAATTGGAATAAAGGTGTTAAATCAGAGTGAATCTTAGGGTGAAGTCATAAGTCTAATTTTCCATTAATTGTTTGAAATTCCAAATTTTGATATTTGTGATTGGTTTATGATAGTTTAATTACTTTTTAATTTAGAATAATTATTTTTAATCATTAAATTGGATAGTTTAATAAAATTAGGATTAATAGGAAATTAATAATTGTGAAGTTAAGTTTCTTATTAAATTGTCTCTGTGGGAACGATACTTTACTTATCACTTTATTACTTGTCGACCACGTAAACTTGCGTGTTGTGCATATATAGATTTTACCCCAACAGTAACACGGATGTCGGGGGTGTGCCTAACACCTTCCCTCCGCATAATCAAGCCCCCGGACCCAAAATGAATCTCGGTTTCACAAACCCGTTTAGCAGTGTCAAATCACTGGGTCAATGTGCAAACCTTTTTCGGCTGCGTTGGTGCAACCAGTTAAATACACCACCTGGCGACTCTTAAAGTCAAATCGTCGACATTATGCATGTCGGACCTTTTTCACTTATTTTTTCAAACAAATCTCACATTAACATGAGAACACCAAAGAACAAGTAATCTAAAAGGACACTCAAAAAATCCCAACGTCGACGTGTGGCGACTCATTGGGACTCAAAGAAGAGGGCTTAAGCCGCTATTACAAGCTTTTTAAAACTATTATATGCTTGTGTGTGAATGTTGCATTTACATTTCTGATGAATGTGTATGAATTCATTTTACTTACTGCACTATTCTATATCTAGATGTGATATTAGTGCTTCGCACATGTCATCATTTTCATAAACGATGAGACACGTTGTATGTGAATGTATGTTGTGTGGTTCCTCCACCAAGAGGTTATTCTGTCGGTTTTTGATTACTGGACTCGTAAGAAGAATAATTCCAGCGAGGCTCAGGAATGGTACCACCCAGATTCGGTCCAGTTGAAAGACCGGATTAATTTCTTGTCAAGTAAATTACGATGATCTGGAAATCTTCATGCCAAAAAGCCTTGAGAGAAACCCTAAGATAGGTTAACCTCTGATAAACCAAATACGGAGGAAAGTATCTTCATACTTTCCATTTTTAATTACTTGTAAAAGCATTTACTTGTAATTTTATTCCATGTTCATCCATATGTAATGGAAAATATGAAGAATATCTGTGCATGCATGACATGTTATCAATTAACACCTAGTTTTGCAAGACAAAATTCCTAAAACGGACATGTTATGATAACATTTACATTACCCTAAGACTAAACAACTTATGTCTTGTGTAGGGAAGCAATTGGGCCTGTTACCCGCTCAAAATCCAAAAAGGCCACGAGCCTACAACCACTCATGTCTTCTTCTGACCAGTTTAATGCTGTTTCCCGAGAAGAATTTGACGGATTGAGTAAACAAATTACAGACTTGGCTGTTCTACTGAAAGAATTGCACCAGTCCACCTCAGGGTACAAAAATTCCTCCACTTACAGAATCCTCTACAGAAGGAGGAACGCAAGGTCAAGATAAAACAAATCTAGAACCTCCGTTGGATATGACCAACAAAGACCCTGAAAACACCCATCTTAGAGGAGATCCAAACACCGGTGATATCAGGATGAAAGTCCTTCAAATGGAGGAAACAATTCGTGTTCTCAAAGGGATTGAAACACATGGCAGTGTTTAATATGCTGACCTTTGCATATTTCCTGGTGTTCATTATCCAGAGAAATTCAAAACCCCTGATTTTGAAAAGTATGACGGATTAGGGGATCCTTATACACACTTAAAAGTGTTCATTGGTGAACTTGGATCTTATGTGGAAAATGAAAAGCTCAGAATGCAGCTGTTTCAAAAAAGTTTGACTGGAGAAGCCCGTTCATGGTATACCAGATTAGACAACTCAAAGATCCATAGTTGGGAAGAGCTGGCTCACGCCTTCCTCACTCAATACAGTTTTCAATCTCAGATGGCTCCTGACCGGTACCAAATTACCAAGGTCAAGAAACAGTCTAATGAGTCTTTCAGAGAGTACGCTCAAAGTTGGAGGAGCCTTGTTGCTCAAGTTATTCCTTCCATGACGGAATCAGAAATGGTTATGACATTCATAGATGTACAGGAAGCTCCTTTCTATGAAAGAGTCTTAGCTAGTATAGGCAAACCATTCTCTGAAATGATTAAGCACAAAGAAATGTCTGAAATGGGATTGAAGTCCGGTAAAATTCAAGACCTAGCCGCTCTTAAAGCCGTTGCTGAGCACATCCAGTCCGGATCTTATGGAAACAACCCCCAGGGGGTCCATAATAAGAAAGAGGAGGATGTTTCCTTGATACTACAAGGTCAAAAAGGTAATCAAAGCATGCCTATGCAGAGGAGAAACTACTCCCCTTTTCAATCACAATCCTCAAATCCTCCATTACCTAATGGTGGAGATACAAAGCATCCTCGAACGTTTACACCCTTAGGGAACTCGCTCGAGAATATTCTTGTTCTTCTGATTGCTCAGGGGAAAATTGCAAATCTTCTTCCACCAGCCAACCCTAATCGGAGGGGTTTTAATGCTACTCGGAAGTGTGCTTATCATGCTGGAGCACATGGATATGATACTCAAGATGGTTGGGCCTTGAAACACAAGATCCAAGATTTAATAGACAACGGTGAGATTGTGGTCACAAAACTAGATCAACCTCACGTGCAAGATAACCCTCTTCCTCAACACAAAGAAGAAGAGGTCAACATGATCAGTTGGAGCACTGGACAGGGTTCCAATTCTAATGGCGAGTCATCCCAAACCATCAAAGATGGTGTTGATAGATGGGATTATGCAAAGTACCAATTTACAATGGAACGAAAGATGAAAGCTCTTTGCAAACAAATTGAGCAACTGGCAGAACTAGTGACCCACCATCATCAAGTCACACACCAATTAATATGACAGGAGTATGCCTATCTCCTTCCTTTTGTTAGGAATGCTTCCTCACCACCTTTAGAAAGTGAAGCTATGGAGGATAAGGTTGCGAAGAGAGCAAATGCTAAAGCCCATCAGGATTTTGCCAATCAGAGGGAATTTACCTATTTGGGCCAATCTGTGGAGGAGATACTGCAGATGTTGATCAACGAAGGAAGAATTACTTTCCTTCTCCCTCCAATCAATCCTCGCTCAGGACGTTTCAATTCTGATGAAGTGTGTCAATATCATTCACATTCTCACGGTCACAGCACAGACGAATGCTGGGCACTCCGCCATCTCATTCAAAATCTTATTGATAGCGGTGTCCTGCAAATAGCAGATGATTACATTGAGCAACTCAAGGTCGGGAATGCATGTCCTACCAAATAGAAGGGATCAATAGCAGTTATATCCGAACTAGATGATGAGAATGTCAAAGTATTTCCCATACAACCAATTCAACTCAAAGGAGCTAACAATCCTTTAAAAGTGGTCGCACCAGAGCCAATTTCTTTACCTTTTCAGACCATATATCCAGTTGTCAGCTTACATAAAGTTCCATGGAATTATGGAGAAGCTAAAGGATCCACGTCTCATATCACTGCTACAGTGTCAAAGGACAATCTACTATATCTTCCTCGACGGGTTATGAAACCTAGCTGCAAAGCAAAGAGGAAGTTTCCCATGGAGAAAATAATAAAATTCCTCCGCACTATGGGTCATAATGAAGCCAAAGTGGTTTTAAGCTTGCGAGAAGCTCCACACCAGATATCTATATTGGACATGGTTTTCTCTTCCGAGGATCATCGGAAGATCTTACTGAAGGTTTTGGAAGAAGCCTACTTGCCAAAATCAGTGGATGTGGAAAAATTTCAATATTTGGCTGATCACATTTTCAACAACAATGTGATATCCTTCACTGATGACGATATACCGCCCGAAGGGGCCGATCATTGCAAGCTATTGGACATTGCGGTTTTTTCTTCCGGGTACATGTTAGCTGGAGTTTTGATAGATGGAGGCTCATCTCTGAATATCTGTCTTTATGCCACTTTGGTGAAGATGAATGTCAATCTAAAGTAGATCCAAAAGCAGCCATATGGTTATCAGAGCTTTTGATGGATCCCGACGAAATTCCATCAGAAAGATTGAGTTGCAAATTAATATTGGTCCAAATACATTCAATGCATCCTTCCACGTCCTCAAGATAGATTCAGGATACAACCTGCTATTGGGGAGACCATGGATACAAATGGCTGGAGCCGTTCCCTCCACGCTACATCAACAACTCAAATACATTATCAATAACAGTCTAGTCACTGTCAACGCTGAGCCGAAATGTCCTGAACAAGGAACTCTACCAATCATCAGCTTCAATTCAGAAGTTGAACCGACCAGTTTTTGTACTCTGGAAGTGAGTACCGCGCAATACCATTCTATTGGAATGCCACTTCCCATACCCAAGATTTCTGCTGAGGTTATGTCGGCCACTCAAGAAATGATGTCATTGGGTCATCAACCTGGACAAGGGCTTGGTAAAGATAAGCAGGGTATTAAGCACCCTATTCAAACATCCAATCAAATTGGAACAGCCGGATTAGGCTATTCTGCCAATTCCAGTCACAGGAATCCTCATAAGCACAAACAGGTTCCTCAAGCTTCCGCCGCACGGTGATTTTCTATACCTTTACCTCATGAGTTGATACAGTCTCCAGTAAAGGTGCCAACCCATGTTGTGGCCATGCTGTTTCCTAAACCAGTGCCAATCAAAGCTAAAGAGGTGCTGATTCTTGATCTTGAAGCGGAAGAAAAGGAACGGAAACGTAAACATGACACTACCTTAATGATGGCAGGCATACACGTCATTTGTTCATGATGAACATACAAACAGATACACCCCAGATGATGATTGCCCAAATGTCATGGTTATCATTTAGGAAAAGGAGGACAATGACGATCCTTCCATCACTGCAGTCCATCAGGACGTTGCCCTCGATAATTGGAGCAGAACTCCATGCATTGGTTGACGAGGGTAAAATGGGCAGAAAATCCCTCTGCCCTGTAGATAACTTTAATTGCTTGCTTTCCTTTACAGTACTAGCAGTTATTTTATCAAGTACATGTTAACACTTTTGAATGATCGAACAGTTGTATATATTAAGTGAAAGCATATTCTATTTTAGGACTCTGAATTTAGATGTGTCTGTACTTGCTGATGAGGTGCCTTCTCTCCACAATGGCTGTAACTTTATGCAAAGTTGGACTCAGACTTGATGGACATCCAAGATGACATTGAGACACCTCAGGAGATTAAGGAATGGGTCGCAGACAAACCTAAACCCAATCTTGATCAAACCACTTCTTTTAATCTTGGAACCTTAGACAACCCTAAGCTAATCCAGATTGGTTCAGACCTTACCACAAATCAGCGAAATGACATGGTTGCATTATTAACCCAATTCCAGGATGTGTTTGCATGGTCTCATGAAGACATGGTTGGTTTATCCACTGACATTGTTCTTTATCGCCTTCCCATTAAAGAAGGATTCATGTAAGACCCAACTTTTATGAATAAAGATAATATTTCTATAAATATAATTCTTGAATATTATGGAATAAATTTGATATAATGTTATAGTTGTGCATATTATTTATAAATTTTACAAAGTATGCAAGTTGTTATATAATATTCGATTGGTCGGGGAATATTCGTTTTAACAGAGAATACTCGTACGACGAGACAATCATTGGTGGACCCCACAACAAAATTATTGTCGGATTGAGAAAACGACAAAAATATTTTATGAAAATAACAGCGGAAGTTTTACCGTTAACTGTTGAAACACCCAGTGTTAAAAGTACAGTGATACGCGTGGTTGCATAGTAGCACACAGTATTGATTATTGATGCTTACGTGAGAAGTCACTCAGTTTTGTTCAATTATTGCTATAGTAATTGTTGCATAGTATCTCACGTTATTTGATTCAATTATTGTTGATATTTTAGATATTATTAAATCAATAATTGAGATGACAAAGTTGGTAATATTATTATTTACAATATTAACGATGTCTAGAAGTTCTGTCAAGGAGAGGTTTGGTCACCTAATTGCGCGGCAATAGGGAGAAATCCTTATTGGAAAGCCCCCTCTTTCCTGGGAATGACCTAGTCGATTAATATTGAGAATTAAAATAATGATGATAAATGTTGTTAAAAATATTGAAGGGATTTTTTTTTATGAAATCTTTGATGTAAATTTTTCTTATTATATGAACCTCCATTTACCTATTTTTTAAATAATCGGTAGAAAGTTATTCAGTATATATATATATATATATATATATATATATATATATATATATATATATTATATAAATGTGCAGGTGTGTGCATGTGACTATATGTTGCATGTGGGTGTGGGATAAGGAAATGGGAGGATTGAATTAATGGTGGTGGGAGATTTTTATATATATAAATATAACATGTGCAGATAAGAAAAAGGGGACAAAAGTGATGAAAAGTGGTGGGTGTAGAATGATGGTATTGATATGTAATTATATATATATAATATGTTTTTTTGGTTTTGGTTTTACATGCAATTCTTTTCATCCGTGATTATTAGTAGACAACCGTGAAATTTGTTTATGTTGTGTCCATGATAATTCCTCACAGTGCCCCTTCAATTCTCCTATAAATAGGATGATTAGCTAGAATTGAAATCACACCAGAAATTCAAAAAATTCTCTTCTATAATCTTGAGCGTATTTCTTTAGAGTTTTAAGAAGCTTTGACCGTAGTGCAAGTTTTTTTAAAGAATATCCTCGCCCTACCAGTCAGAATACTCTTTTTTTACGGTAAGGGATATTTTTTTTTATATTCATGAAGACAACTTCTGTTATTCCAGTCTTTATTATTCTGTTGGAATAACATGTATACACGGGCTACCCTATACTTGGTGAAATTCTTCATTATTCCATTATTTATTTTTTCTCATTGAATAACTCGCTCATGCAATACCGCATACATGGTGAAATTTCGTTGTTATTCCATTCTTTATTATTCTGTTGGAATATCACATGCATGCGCTTTTTACGCGCATCTAGTTCCATCTTTATTATTCATTCGAATATCTCTGCTCATGCGTTTTACAGGACCTTGTTAAAATCTTTATTATTCTCATTGGAACATCCCGCTCAAGTGTAATTTTGCTGACCGAGTTCCGTTAGTTATTATTCTATTGGAATAACCCGTCTATGCGAAGTACCGCATGCATGGTGATTTCTTTTGTTATTCCATTCCTTATTATACTCAGTTGGTTAAAGTTTTGACTTCTATACTCCATGAAATTAGTGGAATATCCATGATATTTGCCCTTCATCTAGTATATTTTCATGGAAATATTCTTCTGAGCATTCTTGAATTTTACTCTATAAAGAAGTATCATGTTGACAATTTTTGACTTTATTAGTTCCTGAATAAATTAAATCTTGAACTTGTTTTATTGAATTCTTATATCATTGTAATCATCCTCATGTTTATATTTTTTTGAAAGTCATCTGTGGCCTGTAGTGCATAGATGGACTTGGTACGATTATGACCAGGGATTACTCGGTGTAATCATGATCGTAATGTTACAAATGATGTGGTAAAAGTCCTCATTGGCCCGTAGTTCATTGATGGACAGTTATTGGCATGATCATGACCATTGATGAATACACGAATATCCTTGGTCCGTAGTGCATGGATAATTTGTGGTCGTGATACTAATGAATATCCTTCATAGCCAGAAGTGTGGATGATGTGGATTATTTATTAAGCTGAGTCCCAGCGATAAAAGTGATGAAAAAACCTTTTAAATCATAAAAGATAGTAGATTTTATTCTATACTTAATTCTTTTAATGGATTGCTTGTTCCGCTGCAGTTAAACTTGATGTCTATTATATTTTATCAGTTTAACATTGTTGAAGACTAATGATAATTTATTCTGCATTATCTTAGTCATAATATTTCTTACTAGGCTAGTTGAGCTCACCCTTTATTTCACTGTTCTCTTCAGGAAATGAGAACCGTAGCCGGGACTAGTCGGGGAATGGAGTGACGGTCCGAGATGGTGTCTTAGTAGTCCTCACTATTCTATAAAATAGTGTGATAATAAATGTAATGAGGACTTATTTTGAGAGTGGATATTGTCTAGAAGATAATATTTGTATTAAAACTCACAGCTCTTGTTGTATATTTAAGATTGTATTTGTATTCTTTACCATGTATTTGGCGACTCAGAATAGGTGATGTATACTGTTTTTGGGGACGTCACAATTCAAGCCAGTTAGGCAAAAGCTCGGGCGATTGAAACTTGAGTGGAGTTTAAAGGTTAAAGAAGAAATTGTGAAACAATTTCAAGCTGGCATTATCATCGTGTTTACATATCCGGAGTGGATATCCAACATTGTTCTTGTGCCTAAACCAGGAGGAAAGGTGCGAGTCTGCATGGATTACCGGGATTTGAACAAAGCTTGCCTTAAAGATAGCTTTCACGTGCCATTTATCCACATTCTTATTGACAATATTGCTCAATACGGCATGTACTCCTTTGCTGATTGCTTTGCGGGGTACCATCAAATTATGCTTGCTGAGGAAGATCATGAGAAAACTGCTTTCATCACGCCTTGGGGAACCTTTTGCTACAGACGGTTGTCATTCGGCCTCATCAATGCTGGGGAAACCTATCAGCGAGCTATGATGGCTCTTTTCCATGATTTAATGCACAAGGAGATAGAGATCTACATGGATGACACCATTGTCAAATCCCGAAAGGAGGAGGACCACTTAGACCATCTTAGAAAGCTTTTCAACAAGATCCGTAAGTACAACTTAAAGTGGAATCCAGCCAAGTGCGCCTTTGGTGTTAAGTCAGGCAAGTTGCTAGGTTTCCTAGTCAGCTACAAAGGGATTGAACTGGATCCTACCAAAATCCAGGCCATCAAGGAAATGCCCATTCCTCAAATAGAGAAGGAAATATGGGGATTTTTGGGAAGAATCAACTTCATGAGCAGGTTCATTTCTCAACTCACAACAACCTATGAGCCAATCTTCAAACTGTTAAGGAAGAACTCCTCCATGAAATGGAACGATGAGTGTCAGAAAGCCTTCCTTACCATTAAAGAACAGCTGATTAACGCTCCTATTTTGGTACCTCCCAGGGATGATGTTCCCCTGTTCATGTACCTGTCCATAAATGACAATGTTATGGGTTGTATGCTTGGGCAAAAAGACAATAGAGGCCAAGAACGAGCTATCTATTACCTTAGCAAAAGATTCAGCATCAGTGAACACAAGTACACTCTGATTGAGAAGACTTGTTGTGCTTTAGCATGGGCTTCTATGAGGTTACAACATTACCTCCATGGTCATACAACCTATCTCATATCCTGCATGGATCCTCTCAAGTATGTGTTCAACAAGCCCATACTGAATTGTTGACTATCTAGATGGTAGTTGATCCTACATCAATTTGATATCGTCTACGTGACGCAAAAGTTTGTCAAAGGTCAAGGAATTGCGGATCAACTGGTCGTCGTATCTGTAGGGGACTACAAACCCTTGGAAACATACTTCCCCGATGAGGGGGTAATGACAGTTCAGCTGCAACATCAGTACGATACATGCTATACGTGGAAAATGTATTTCGATGGAGTATTAAGCGTAAGGTTCCGAGCTAGAGCAGTTCTAATATTGATGACGGGGAGCAAAGATATCCGTCGTCATCAAATTGCGTTTGTCGGACCAACAAAGACAACCGAGTATGAAGGTCAGATCATGGGGCTAAAACCGTCCCGCTCAATGGGCGTCAAAGCGGTTAACTATCTTTGGGGATTCCGAATTGGTAATCAGACAATCCACAGGAATCTATCAAACCAAAGAATTACATTTGTTGCCTTACCATCGGCAAGTTTTACAGATGGCTTTGGAGTTCAAAGAAATCTCCTTTCTACACATTCCTCGTAATGGGAATGACTTTGCAGATGCATTAGCAACGTTGGCCTTGGTTTACATACCTAACAAGGAAAACATGCCAAGCATCACGTTTGCTCTACAAAAGGCCCCAGTCTGTGGGAATTATGTTGGATAAGTATCGGATGAATTACCTCCCATCCATAACCCTTGGTATCAATGCATCAAGGAGTATCTACGAGATAGATCTACACCCGTTGAGGCGAGCCTAACTGAGAAGAGGCGGATTCATCGACTTGCTATGAAATTCTACCTAAGCGGAGATGTACTCTACAAAAGAGATGCTTGATTAGGTCTCCTTAGATATCTAGATAAAGACCAAGCTCAGAGACTCATGGATGAGATCCATGGTGAAGTATGTGGCCCTCACATGAGCGGACCCCTACTTGTCAAGAAGATCCTCAGGACAGGGCATTATTGGCTTACACTCAAGGCTGACTGTGATCACGTCAAGAGGTGCTATCAATGCCAAATTCATGGGAATGCTATCCACGCCCCTCTAAGGGAACTCCACAATATGAGTTCGCCATGGCCCTTCTCATTGTGGGGAATGGACGTGATCGGGCCATCGAGCCTAAAGCCAGTAATGGACATCGATTCATATTCACCATGACCGACTACTTCACCAAATGGGTAGAAGCAGTCTCCTTCCCCAGTGTTACTAAAGAAGTTATCATTGCTTTCATCAGAAACAATGTCATCTGTCGATATGGACAACTAGAGGTCATTATGTCAGATAATGCTAAGAACCTCAACAACAAAATGATGGAGGAGTTATGTAGAAAATTCCACATCAAACACCTCAACTCCTTCATCTACCGTCCAAAGATGAATGGTGCTGTTGAAGCGGCTAATAAAAACATCAAAAAGATCATGCAGAAAATGTCCGCCAATCACAAAGGATGGCCTGACCTCTTGCCTCTGACTTTATTAGCCTACATAACTTCCATGCGAACTTCCACTGGGGCAATCCCCTACTCATTGGCTTATGGGATTGAACCAGTGCTCCCCATAGAGGTTGAAATGGAATCCCTCAGAGTATTGATGGATGCTCAGTTGAGTGAAGACTAATGGGTACAAGACAGGTATCACCAGTTGTCTCTAATAGACGAAAGGCGAACCGCAACAATCTTTCATGGTTAGTTATATCAGCAAAGGATCGCACGATCCTACAACAGAAAAGTCCAATTACGGCAGTTCAAACAACATGACTTGGTTTTAAAGAAGATCATTAACAACCAAGATCAATCTAAGGGAAAATTCGCTCCTAATTGGGAAGGCCCATTTGTTGTCAAGGAGGTATTGACAGGAGGTGCTCTCAGATTGCAGGAAATGGATGGTGATGAATTTCCACAAGTTATCAACTTGGACACGATGAAACGGTACTATGTCTAAAGTTACCATCAAACAAACATCCTGGTTTTGATCATCAAATCACCAGTCATTCCGGTTTTGAACCCTCTCTTTTTTTATATACTCTTCTGCCCCTCAAGGAAACATACACTTCAAGCCAGCAGCCTGGTTTTACCTCAGTTCAAACCTTTCACAATTTCGGTTATCCTGAAGACAGGATTGAACCTTTCACATCTGCAGTTTATCCTGAAGACAGGATTAAACTTTTTCACTTGCAGTTTATCCTAAAGACGGGATTAAACTTTTCTACGCTTGTAGTTTGTCCGGAAGATGGGATCAAACTTTTTCCATACCTGCAGTTTATCCCCATTATGGGATCAAACTTTCTTTTCCCCGCAGTTTAGCCTACACATGGAATTTACGTTTCTCTTTATCTGCGATTCGTCCTGAGGGTGAGCTACATCGACCTGATCTCCTCTTCAATAGGATTATGTAGGCAACCATATGCTATATGGCCCGGTAACAATAAATAACAAAAACAACAAAAATATTTCTACCCTTTCTTCACAAAAATAACAAAAATACTTCTACACCCTTCTTCACCAATAAAGCTTCTGCCTTTCACATTCAGCGCTGAACCTCTTACACTAGGTTCGAACTACGTAGACTTGATCTCCTCTTCAATAGGAGTACGTAGGCAGCCATTCATGGTTCAGTCTAACCCCTACTAGAACAAAAATTCTTGTCACACAGTACTGGGATCAACCTTCAATTCACCACATTTCATCGGTTTCAGATCAAAGGGATGGAATTACCCAACCTCTTCTCACAAATAGAAAATTTGGTGACCATCTAAGCTGCGATCACGCCTTAAAGAGCAATACCAACCCATAAGAGATGGAATTAACTAGGCTTCTCACAAATAGAAGTATTGCCGACCATCTGTGGTGCGGTCAATCTCAGAGAGGAAGAAACCACACTCCTCTCCACTTTTCCATACAGATACCAGTCCTAAGATACCAAAGATGGTAGGGATATACAGAAATTAATGATCCATTCTGAGAGATCTTGCGACGTCTCAATGTCCGTCTATTAAGGATAAGTTCAGAATGCATCAAAATCACAAGGCCTTGAAGAAACAGGCAAATATCAACCAAGTATCCAGGCAGAACTAAAAGGGAAGTGAATCAAAATATATTTCCCTGCCATACATAATACTGTTTGATATATACATATGTGTTTTACATGACAAAATAGCTAAGCTAGTCTGTGTAGAAAAATAAAAGCTATCTACAGATCTGTATATATGCGAACTATCAGATCTAACATAGCATCCCTCTCTGAAGACGGAGGTAGCACTGCAAGCTCCTACCCAAGGGTATCTACACGAGCTAGCATATTAGAGGCTAACTGCATGGTGGCATAATGCTCATCAATGTAAGCACTCATGTCGGCAAGATTGACAATCATCTGGGATCTCACTGAAGTACTGTTTGCAATGGCCACATCCCTAGCAGATAAGGTGGCATCCCGTTCCACTATCAATGCATCCTTGGCTGATCTAGCCTCATCCCTTTCTAACAGAGCGGTGTCTTTCCCATCAAGAGTTGTCAACATCGCGACCCTAGCCTGATCTCTATCATAGGTCATCAGATGTAAGCTCTACTCCAAATGCTGTGACAAATACTAAGTAACAATGGCACTCGGGGTGGGAGAATCCATCACAAATGCTGGCAGCCCAGCAGTCAAGTCATCGATGGGAATGTTAGGCTCCTCTATAGGCTCCTCATCATCAGAATCAACATCCTGCAATGTGGATACTACCGCAGCCAATGCAGTCTTTGTCTCCATCCATGCGGAATACTCTGCAGAACAACCTGGATGACTGATAGAAAACACGCCTGGGTTTTCATCGATCCCAACAGCATACAACCGGATCTCTCCTCCGCCGATAAACGGCATTGTGAAGTGAAGTTACCGACTCATCGCCTCATAAGGATGAAAATCCTGAAACTAGTCAAACTGACACATTACGGCTAGTGGGTGGTAAGTAATCATGCCCCTCAATCTAGCCAGAGGGAGATAATCCATGCCCGGAGCATGAGTAATGAAGATGTAGGATGAGCTAAGCCCTGAACACGGTAATATAGCAAATGGATCTCTAATCCCTGCCAGAAAAGCTGACCATGATGCAGCATATGTACACTCCGCAGGCTGAAAGGAGTACGACATGGCTATATAATGGGTGAAACAAAACCCCTACCATCTAAATGTGCCAATCGGTCTCAAATGTGATATAAACCACACATATAGCATGACCGAGCTACCTGTGAACACTCATGCCGGATAAGTGCAGCAGTATGTAGCTGACCTCAGAGTCTCTTCAATGATCATTGGAACAATGGTATGACCCTCCTTGAGAGCTCTCACTGCCATAATGACGCTGATATCCAGCTCATCCATGTACCGTGGCTTGAAGAAGTATGACAATATGCACAAAAGCAGTACATCCACCCTGGCTGAACGCCAATGATCCTCCAGTGTGGTGAAATCCCCGACCCAATGCTCTAGCATACCCTCTACAAATCCTATGGGAACCTGAAACATCAACAGGGTCATAGTATGCTACAGCAAATCATCTACAATCACCATGTCTGATGGTGATATACTATCATACCATGAGTGCATACCAGATACCACCAAAAATGGTGGGGTATGATCAATACGGCTAACTGTCAAAGAAGACATCTGTACGGGCCGTGTCATAAGACCATCCAGGGGTTAATGTTGAATATCTCTAGACATACATACATATGCATAACATAATAACATGCATGATAAATTAGATGGCAATATGATATAGAGAATGAAAACTATACATACATTCCTAAGTATATCATCATCTAATACATCTATGTACAGCTAAAATACAGGGAAATGGGGCGAAGCTACCCAACATCTAACAGAGGCCTATCAAAAGATATAGCGAGAATGGGGCGAAGCTACCCAACAGCTAACAAAGGTCTATCAAATGAGATAATGAGAAATACATCAGAAAATGTCAATGGTGTTGATGTCTACATCATCGATCCTATCCACCTGATGTAACTCCTCCTGAGTCATTGGATCTCTATCTACAGGGATGTCAGGCCTATACAATGGAGGATCTACACCGGCAAAGCCATATGGGTCACCTGAGGGGCCAACGCCAGAGCTGAAATGATCCAAAGTATCTACCTTTCAAGGATCTCTGCCCAAATGCCTAATGAAAAGATGTGTCCAGTCCAGCTGCCGGGTCAATCTGTCAATCCGTGTCACATGAGTCGGATCTCTGACACAGGCTAGCCAATCTATCATCATCACGGATCCTGGAACCATATCCCCCATGAACTGTGTGGCGCGGGTCTGAGCTCTAATAGTATGAGGGATCCACCAATGCTGGAACATCTCATGAGACCAGAGGCCCTCTGAAAATGTAAAACCGTCAATCCCCAACAATGGGATGTTAATGATGGGTGACTGTGAAACAGGCCAATAACGCCTGGCAGGAGGCAAGATCGGCATACAGATCTCTCCTGTAGTGCTTCTGATAGCATGTTCTCCTAAATAGAGCTCCCATCCTCCATCTGTAAAGAGAGGAATCCTGCGGGTGGAAATGACGTACTCTACTCCAATCGGGTTCCCATCCTCAAATCCAACTCCCAAATGCTCTCCAGAGTAAGGAACCCATGTGATGACATCGGCTGTCAATAACTCCAGCTGTAGGCGACAATGAGTGAAACCCTCGACAACAGGGACCTCCGCCAGTATGGAATGATGCCATCTCCGTCCTCGTGGATAGGTGTCTAAACCTAACACGCTCACAGGACACAAACATGGAAGCCTCTCATAGGCCCAAAACTGCCAACACAAAGGCAACATCTGCTGTCAGTCAACACTCTTAACCTATTCATGGGAAAAGACAAGAGAAACACTCACCAGCAGAAACGGGTAGAATCCTAACCATTCCACGGTCAAGACTTGCGATCGCATGCGCATTCCCCTGAGGAAGTAGGCAAAGGTGTAGGAACCCCAATCATACTCTCCTATACCATCCACGTGTCAACTGGCGCTAATCAAAGCGAAGGACACCATAGAGGAGTTATCTACTATGAAGCAGCCCCTAATGATCATCAGGAATAATCGCCGAAGAATGCGATCCTTGACTGCCACATCATCTGGTATGGGCTCACTCAATAGCCCGCTCATAGCATCTACACTCAGAGGACCCGTACGAACAGTCCTACCCTTGAGCGCCTCTGCCAGAACTCCCAATAAGGATTTGACGGCAGTAGGGGTGATATCCGTCATGCAAGGCACCGGCGACCCTCCAAACTCCATACCTGTGATAAACTGCCAATCCATCGGCGTCATCATCACCTCACAGTCCAGCAAATGGAGTGACTGAGTCTGGTGAAACCATCGCTCAGACAATGCCCTGAGGTAACCCTAGGGACAGTGACGGGGTAGAATGGAGAAGAACATCTCAAATGGGACTATCCACATGCACATAGGCATGACTAGGTGGCCATTCAGTAGCACACCTATACACAGTCATATACATCCTACATGCATTAATCACATCACAGTAAAAAATCCGTAAGTGTAGTCTAATTACCAGGATTATTTTTCTTTTCTACCTTTACTCATTTGTCCTCAAATAGGATAAGAAATGATAGTAAAAGGTGATAATTTGACTGTTTCAAAAGTCAATTTTTTTTCACATCATTATGTTCAACATGGTTTAATACTAACATTTGCTATGTTGAATATTTTTTATCAAGTCATATCAGCATACATATTCACCACTTTGTGTCTAAATGAATTTCATGTGATAAGTCATTTTCCAATGGATAGAAACTGGAAAAAAATACATGCATACGTTAACAAGACAATGAAGAACGCTTGTACGGTGGCAGAATATGCAGAAAGTTGCCCGAACTCAGCAGATCTAAAGAAGAGCTCTCAGATTTCCTTCGCTGTGTAACTTGAAAATAACTTATGAAAGCAACCATTCGCCTATACATATGCATGGTTGGCCGCAGGCTCACCTGTGGCTCCTGCAGGTGTACCTGCAACAATTCTACATGCGTCCCACACCTACGGCTCGCTCCAGTTAGAGTTGCAAAGGAGGTCTCACAAGCTGAAAAGGCCAAATCAGGAATAAAAGTGTTACGCGATTGAGCGGAATAGCCGGAAATCCTGGTTTCTTATCGGTCAGAGTTAAAATCCCATCGTCTCAATGGTATTCGCCTGAATGCAGGGTATACTATACCAATGAGCTCAACTTTCACAGATCATGCTTGGCAATACCCCACAAAGGTCTGATGCCGTCATTTGCATGGTCACAACACTAAATATTCCCGGCGGGGGTTACAACGCAAAACCACGAAATATCAAACCTCCCCGGCGGGGGTTACAATGCCGAAGTTATCAACTGATGAAATATCCCAGGTGGGGGTCACAACGCACATCTTTCAATCATCCACGTATCCTCGACGGGGGTTACAATGCAATGCAACCATTGATGCACACATCAATAAAGGTCAAGCAACCTTTGACATCATGTCAGCCGATGGCAAGTAAACCCATCGAAGTAACTCATCCACGTATCCCCAGATGGGGTTACAACGCAATGCAACCATTGATACACACATCAATGAAGTTCAAGCAACCTTGACGTCATGTCAGCCGATGGCAAGTAAACCCATCGAAGCAACTCATCCACGTATCCCCGGCGGGGTTTACAATGCAATGTGACCATTGACACATACATCAATGGAGGTCAAGCAACCTTGACAATGCACCCAGCAGAGGTCTATCCGGTGATACACACATCAACGAAGGTCAGGCATCCCTGACATCGACAAAATAGTTGGCAATAACTCCGTCAGAATGAGGGAATATGTTATACACATCCTCAAACAGATAAAGCTTTATCACCATAGATCTCTTATACACAAGAGGTACCTGTATGGAATATAAGCCTATGTCTAGGATTTAAGACTTTGGCGATAGCCCCAACGTCAACATCCTTGAAGACTTGGATCGCATGTCCAAGCAATCGCTGATTGTTTTATCCCAACAGGATTACCTGGGAATCATGCTAGCTACATACATTTTCATCATGTTGCTGCATATAACATCATGTTTATCTTGCTTGCGTTTCAAGTGTCTAGGATTCTTTATCCTATCCATGCCTTCCATTGCATGAATATGATAAAGAGGGGCATCTATAGACACTCAAAATTTTCTGAATGCCTGTTACTAACAATGCAGGAGAGCAGATTCATCTTTCGGAGATAACCCTAGAAGACAGCTTACATCCATTCCGGATACTACCGGAAGTTCAGTTCCAACCTGGAACACAAACCAGGAACTTCATCTCAAACCTGGAACACACACCGGGAATGTCATTTCTAATCTCGGAGATAACCCCGAGGTACGCAGATCAAAAGACCGGTAATAACACCGGAGAGGATAGTTTTATCTCGACGATAACACCGCGACGCTCAGTTCCAGTCCTAGAAACAACACTGGGAGTAGCGACTCCATCCTTGGTGATAGTCCCAAGGGATGTCATTGCAGTTCTGGTGATAACTCTAGAAATGCTTGTTTAAAATACATGCGATCAGCTTTAAGCTCAGACCTCCTGTCGATATACCTCAAACCTGGAGCTAACACCGGGCAGATAGGTTCTCCCACAGATGACCTTGTGGCATATTAATATAGTAAAGTATTAAAATATTATTAGGATATTAATAATATTAGTAAGCGAATAAAAGTATTGATAGTGAACTAATAATACTAAGAGGTGAATTAAATATTATCAAGATTAATAATATTAAGTGAATTAAAGGTAGTTGTTATTTAATAGTAACATTATCGAGGCAGGATAATATTTCTAAGAACTAATTATAATATATAATATCTATGTGATTACATAATCCAATGTTATGCTATGACTAATTGAAAGATTAACTATAGGTCTCTCAAAGGAAGATAATTAAATTGCATAGTGGATAGAATTTAATTATGTAGCCGTAGACTTCAAACGAGGCAAGTTTCCTAACTCAAACTCGAGTTATTATTTTCAAAGCATGTTAGTGAATAATTATTGATGATTATTCACATCTATATTGATTATTGAAATTCGCACTTTGTGCAATTGAATTCTTGTTCTATTATTATTGAACTGTGAATTAAATTAAAGTTCTTTCATTCATGAACTGTTTATGAGATATATCTATGCTAATTGTATCAGCTAGATCAAGCATGTTTAAATTTGTTAAGTCAAATATGTTTTAAAAAGCTGTTCTTATTAAATTGTTATGATAAGAACTTTTGACTGAGAAAAGGATGAATTTGATTAAGGCATGATATCGATGTCGGATTATTAAGTGTTTATGCATAAATCATGTGGTATGAAAGGTTGATCCCCTTGAATACCAAAACTTATTAAGAGGTCCAGTTTAAATGACTGAGAACCTTGGCAAATGTTCATGGTTATTTCAAAACCACTCAGTTCATGTTATCCAATTATTCGAATATTCAATTGTTGATTATTAATTCATGTTCCTTCACAAACTTATATTATTGTTGAACATTGAAAGCAAAACTTCTTCCCAGTCATGATATATCTCCCTTGTATATAAACTTCCTAAGCAAATTAGTTGTTTACCCTTGCTATATCATGAAATCTATTTCAGTTAAGCCCGAAAGATCCAACACGAAGGACAAAGGCAAGGGCAAGATCCAGGAATAGTTTAGAGTGAATGTTAATTATTAATATCTGATGGGATTCCTTATGTAAACCTTTTGTAATATGAATGGTGTATTTAAGTTAAGGTTAAGAAGACCTTGGGACCATGTTATGAACCTTTATTATAATGAACAATGTATGTTTATTATTCCGTAATAGTTATAGAATGCTTATGATGATGATAGATCGTGAGCACCAAATCTGAGGTTAGAGAACCTGGATTTGGGGGCGTCACAGCTGATAAAGAAGTCGTTGCTCAGGGTTATCTCTGAGATTGAGCAGCTCCAAGTACTTGATGTCCACGGGATTATATCTGAGGTGTGTCTGACCTCCCGGGGTTATATCCGGGACTGGAGATTAGTGCCTCGGTGTGATTTTTGAGGTTGAAGCTGACTGCATTGGTTGAAACGAGCATCTCTGGGGTTATCTCCGAAACTGTAACTGCATTCCTCGGGGTTATCTCTGAGGTTGACGTTGTCTTTCTTGGTGTTATTTCTGGGACTGAGACTGAGTATCTCGGGGTTATCTCCCGAGATGAAACGACCTTCTCCTGTGTGATTTCTGATATTGAGCCGAGCTCTCCTCCAGGGTTATCTCTGAAAGATGATTCTACCCTCCTGCAATATTAGTAACATGTACACTGAAAATTTTGAGTGTCTACAGATGCCCCTCTTTATCATATTCATGCAATGTAATGGCATGGATAGGATAAAGAATATTAGACACTTGAAAATGCAACAAGATGATCATGATGCCTTATACAATAACATGATGCAAATGTATGTGGTTTGTTGGATTGTTCTCCAACATGGTGGGATGATTATCGGCTCCCCTTGACTTCTACCAAGATTGACAGTTATTACTGACAACCTTGATGAACTTTCTTGGATGTGCAATCCAATGCTCTCAGGAGCTTCCAGGATGTTGACGTTGGGGTTATCACCAAGGTCCTTAATCCTTGATTCAAACTCCACGCTTAAAATGCATCTCTCATGTACAAGAGACTCTGTAGGGATAGAGCTTTTTCTGTTGAGGATGTGTATAATATATTCCATCATCGATCATCTCCGATGAGGATGTTCCTTCCTGGTTTGTATCACTAGGTCTTTTCGCTGCTCTGTTGGAGTTACTGCCAACAGTCGGTGTTATCAGGGGTTCATGACCTTCATTGACATGTGCATCAATGGATGAAATCCCTATCGGGGATAAGGTCATGGCTGCTTGACCTTCGTTGACGTGTGCATCAACGAACAGATTGTATGCAAACTCGCTGTGGAAAAGGTTTTAGGGTTACGACCCTGAATTGATGGCATTAGACCTACGTGAGGTATTGCCGAATGTAGTTTGCAACAGCTAAGATCATTGGTATAATGTACCCTATGTTTGGGCGAATTCCAATGACTGATATGTAAAGCCACAACTTGACCCGTGAAAACCAGGATTTCAGGCTATTTTTCTTAATCGCGTAGTGTTTTTATTCCTAATTTGGCATTTTCATCTTGTGAGAACTCCTTTGTAACTCGAACTGGACCGAGCCGGAGGGGTGGGCCCCACCTAGGGGAGCTGCAGGTACACATACGGCCAGCCATGGGTGGCTTTAAAGGCTACAGGTTTACTTCTCAAGTCATTTCATGTTACACCGCGAAGAAAATCCATGAGCCCTTCTTCAGATATGCTGAGTTCAGGCGTCTTTCTATAAATTCTGTCACCGTACAAGTGTTCTACACTATTCTGGTAATGTATGGATGTCTTCTTTTCCAATTTTTATCCATTGGAAAATGACTTCTGATATGAAATGCTTCTAAAAACATAGTAGTGAATATGTATGCTCATATGATGTGATAAAAAATATTCAACATAGCAAATGTTAGTATTAAACCATGTTGAACATAATGATGTGAAAAAAAATTGACTTTTAAAACAGTCAAATTGGCACCTTGTCGAAGTCGGGATTTTTATTTGTCCCTTTTCGTTACTTGTTCTTTGGTTTTCTCATGTTAGGTGAGATTTGTTTGAAAAAACAAGTGAAAAAGGTCTGACATGTGTAATGTCGACGATGGACTGTTAAGAGTCGCCAGTTAGTATTTTTAACTGGTTGTACCAACGCAACCGAGAAAAGGTTTGCACATTGACCTAGTGATGTGACTTTGCTAAACGGGTCTGTGAAATCGTGATTCATTTGAGTTCGGGGGCTTGATTATGCGGAGGGAAGGTGTTAGGCACCCCCCAACATCCGTGTTGCCACGGTGACCACCACTTTTTAAGAAACTGTTATATGAGTGTGTGTGTGTGTGTGTGGATCAATGTGCAATTATTTTGAAGTAGTGTGAGGCCATGTTCGCACCTATATACAAAGGGTTTGAATTTATAGAAAAATTCAGTTTTAAACAAGATATAGCAATGAATTTTTGTAAAAAGAGGTTATTCAAACCCTGTGCTCAATAGGAATTGAGAGCTTTTCATACTTTAATTTTATTATTAAATGTTCGGCTTGTTTGCTTTTATTTTCGAGATGCAAGGCATCTTCGAGAAAATAATATACAGCAGTGCCGAACTCCTCATGGGCATGACAGCCATCCAAGGAAATTAAGACACTGTAAATAATGTACAAGTCACATACAATGAGTAAAATGTCCATCATGGAATCAATCTAGATTCGATGAGATCAATCTTTGATCACATGATTCCTAGGCTCACATGATGCCGCATAGATTTATATGAAAAGTAGTAAGCGATTATATATATATATATATATATATATATATATATATATATATATATATATATATAAGCTGTAAATATATATGTACAGACATGATCAACCACCACGAAGAACCTTTATGGGGGATCAGAAATGTAAATATATAAAAGCGGTACATATATATATATGGGCACGATCAACCACCACGAAGCACCTCCACTGGGATCGAAAATTTAAATAAAGCAAGAATGCGTATCAACCGCCACTTAAGTAAACTCCAAAGGGACTAAATATAAATAAAGCAAGAAAAGGGCTCAAGTAAACTCCAGCCCGATGTAAATATATATATATATATATATATATATATATATATATATATATATATATATTTAAAAGCAATAAATTCTCTGGATGTAAAATCCAGGCTCATCAGATAGAGTCTGACCACAGTTTATATAAAAACAAGTAAACCCTCCAGACATAAGTCTAGGCTCAATCGAGGCATAACTCGATAATGTTAGTCCATATAGAAATATATACATATAAAAGTATATATATACAAACAGAAATGAAAACCACGTACCGAAGCTCGGGCATACACAGACAACACGACTCTTAATGTGTAGAATAATGTGTGCAAAGATTAAGAGAAAAGCTTTATAGAGTGTGAGAAGGCTTATAGTGGGCCGCCAAAGCAGGCTTCTATGACTCTAGATGGATAAACACTCAGCTTCTACCGGTAAAAATGTTGCTATATGTGAGCTAACAGGTGTTTAAAATAAGGAAACACTCAATATAGGGTGTCTACAAAGAAAATTGGACAGGGCTTCCTCGCCTTCTTCCTTTTTAAAATGGCCACCCCAAGCCCTCTATTTATAGAGGGGGGAGTCGGGCTCCGCGAGTCCTGCCATCTCGACATACGTGCACTTATGCACTGTGATGTCTGCTCAAACTTGCAGAACATCAATCTGAGCATCCGAAAGAGGTATACAAGACCATCTTCGGACTGATTTTGTCGAGAGTTACGCAATGACATGGGATTAGAGGTTGTACAAAGTCTGGAATAGGGAACCATGCCCATGGTCTTCAAGCTTCAAATTCTATCTGGTGTGCTGCCACTCGTAATAGTCACTCGGGATTGGAACTCCTTGGCACTTGTGGGACATTGTTGTATATATGTATGTATGAAATATTGAGACGGCGCGTTGGGAGTGAGGTGGAAAGATGACAGTTTAACTCCTCACCGAGGTTATCTTCGGTTTGAGTTGATAACAGACGTTGCTCAGGGTTACATCTAAGATTGGACTGCTGCAAGTGTTTGAATTTTGCAAGGTCATCTATAAGTGTGCCTATCTTCTCGGTGTTAGCTCCGGGTCTTTGGTATGAGTGCATCGGTAGGAGGTCTAAGATTGAAGCTGATCGCATGCATTTGAAACAAGAATTTCAAATGGGTTTATCGCATGAGTACCTCTGAACTGCAATAGCATTCCTTGGAGTTATCGCCAAGGACGAAACTTGGGGTTATATCCGAGGTTAGAATTGATGCTCTCGGTGTGTGTTCTGGGGTTAAGACTGAACTTTTGGTAGTATCCGGAATTGATGTGATCTGTCTTCCAGGGTTATCTCTGAAAGACAAATTTACCCTCCTGTAATGTTAGTAACAGGTGTGCAAAAAATTTTGAGTGTCTACAGATGCCCTTCTTTATTATATTCATGAAATGCAAGGCATAGATAGGATAAAGAATCCTAGACACTTGAAATGCAATAAGATATACATGATGCTATGTGCAGCAACATAATGCAAATGCATGATGCATGTATGAATGATTGTTGGTTCCCTGTTAATTCTGCTGGGGATGACAATCTGTAATATCTTGGACATGCAATCCAAGTCTTCAAGGATGTTTACGTTGGGGCTATTACCAAAGTCTTGGATCCTTGATACAAACTTTTACTCCATAGAGGTGCCTCTCGTATGCAAGAAATCAGTGGGGATAAAGCTTTGTCTGTTTTGAGGATGTGTATAACATATTCCATCATCGGTCCTCTCCGATGAGGATGGTCTTCTCTGGTTTGTGTTACCAGTATATACCATGATCTTGTTGGAGTTACTTCCAATAGTGTGTGTTGTCAGGGCTGCCTGACCTTTGCTGATGTGTGTATCACCGAATAGATCTCTGTTGGGCAAACTGTCAAGGCTGCTTGACGTTCATTGATGTGTGTATCAATGATTGACTTGAATTGCGACCCTAGCTGGGAAATGTCAAGGTTGCTTGACCTTCATTGATGCGGCTATCAATGGTTGTATTACGTTGTGACCCCCACCAGGGATACTTTATCAATGTTTAACTTCAGCGTTATAACCCCCGTCGGGAATACGTTGCTTCGATGGGTTTACTTTCCATCGACTAAGGTAACGTCAAGGTTGCTTGACCTTCATTGATGTGTGTATCAATGGTTTAAAATGCGTTGTGACCCCCACTGGGGATACGTTATCAATTTATAACTTCGACGTTGTAACCCCCGCCGGGGATACGCTATCAATTTATAACTTCGGCGTTGTAACCCTCGCAGGGGATACGTGTTTTAGGGTTACGACCCTGCATTTGGCAGCATCGGACCTATGTGAGGTATTGCTGAGCATGATTTGCAAAAGCTTAGCTCATCTGTATATGATACCTTATGTGTAGGTGAATACCAATGAGTTATATGCAGAGCCAGAGTTTGGCCCATGAAAACCAGGATTTCAGGTTGTTCTGCTCAATCGCGTAACATTTTTATTCCTTATTTGGCCTTTTCAGCTTGTGAGACCTCCTTTGCAACTTGAACTGGACCGAGCCGAAGGTGTGGGACCCATGTAGGGGTACCGCAGGTACACTCTGCCAGAGTCATGATTACACTGCAGAGCATGAAGTACACCGCGCCAACCATGGGTATGTATTCCCTGCAGGTTGCTTTCGTAGGTCATTTTCATACTGCGCTACGAATGAAATCTGAGAGCTCTTCTTAATACCTGCTACGTTTGGGCAACTTTCTGCACATTCTGCCACCGTACAAGTGTTCTTCACTGTCCTGGTAACATATGCATGCATTTTTTTCTAGTTTCTATCCGTTGGAAAATGACTTATCACATGAAATGCATTTAGACACATAGTAGTGAATATGCATGCTGATATGACTTGATAAAAAATATTCAACATAGTAAATGTTAGTTTTAAACCATTCTGAATATAATGATTTAACTTTTAAAACAGTCAAATTGGCATATTTTACTGCCATTTCTTATCCTATTTGAGGACAAATGAGTAAAGGTGGAAAAGCAGAATAATCTTGGTAATTAGACTACACTTATGGATTTTTTACTGTAATGTATTAATGCATGTAGGTTGTATATGACTGTGGGTAGGTGTGCTACTGAATGGCCACCTAGTCATGCATATGCGCATGTGGATAGTCCCATTTACAAAGGGGACTATAGGAAAAAAATTTCAACACATAGGCATTGGGTAGTCATGCAATTTAACTCTATTGTAGACATATGTTAAAATAATGTATGCATGCATGTAGTCATAAAAATGCATTTTAAAAAGCTCCAGGTTAAACAATACCACACCCTTTCTGAGGTTATTTGGATACTTGTTGTCCAGATATTATGGATCCGGATCAGCCGAGTAGTTCCCGTAGGACCACTTCTTGTGTACAGAGAAGGGCTTCTGCAGTGCCTCGACCCCGTTCTGTTAGACAGCCTCATCGATTAGTGGAGGCAGTGATACGTCCTATCTGGGTTGAAGTTTCGGACGTCGAGGACAAGGTGAAGGATGTACCAATTGAGGTTCCTGCTCCTGCTGTGCGTGTTCCCCATAGTGATTTGCCAGGTATTCAAGTGGCAAAGCCAGAGCTTCTAGGCGACTTGAGTCGACATGCTTCAGTATACCTGCACGCAAACGAGGTATAAAGTTAGATCTTAATCTTCCTTGTTTCCTATTGATGAGGAATAAAGGGTTCTGATGTTGATCTGCATTTGATGTAGGTTCCCGGCTTTACACAGCCTCAAGGGAATTGGTTCAGCATCCACTCTATGTATCAGGCTTTTCACAATGACTATAGAGCGATTGTACATGGTTGGGGATTCGGGATACTCTTTTCCATTCTTCCCCATCGTTGTCCCTGGGGTTACCTCAGGGCATTGTCTGAGCACTGGTTTCACCAGACTCAGTCACTCTATTTCCTGGACTATGAGGTGATGATGACGCTGATGGATTGGCTGTTTTATCAAAGGTATGGAGTTTGGAGGAGAACTAATGCCTTGTACGACGTATATTACCCCTACTGTCATCAGATCCTTGTTGGGAGTTCCGGTGGAGGCGCTCAAGGGCAGGACTATATGTATATGTCCTTTGAGCGTAGATGTTATGAGCGGGCTGTTGAGTGAGCCCATATCTGATGATGTAAGAGTTATGGATCACATTATTCGGCGATTGTTCTTGATGATCAGTAGGGGCTGCTTCATAGAAGAAAACTCTTTTATGGTGACCTTCGCTTTGATCAGCGCCACTCGACACGTAGACCGTATAGTAGGCTACGATTGGGGTTTGATGAGTGCATATTATTCATTTATTTTGATTCCTTTATGTTTAGTTTTATTGCATGTTTCATGTGTATATGAGCTTATTAAGGTGTTTAATGATTTCAGGAAGAATTGGAGCTGAAATAAGGAAAAATTAAAAATTGCAGGGTTTTTAGCATTAAGTTGGATGCATGGTCTTGGCTTTGGACTTGGATTTTATTGTAGAGCTTTTCCTTAACTTTCTGGAACATCTTTAATCGTCCCGATCGGAGTTAATATGAAAAAGTTATGATCTTTTTACTAAACGGACGTTGAACCTCAAAGTTTGGAAGTTGCAATTTTCACAGCAGTGACTTGGAGCCCGATTTCGACCTTGATGAATTCTGCATCTGTCAATTCTCACAAAATGAAAGTTGTATATCTCGTCGATATCTTCGTTTTGATAGGTAGCAAACCTCGTAACTCCTCCCAGATCAAAGGTTATGCTTGTTTTACCAAAGGACGTCGCAACAGAAAATATGGGCGAATTTGTGCGAGAAATATGGAAAATCTTGGAAATCTTAGATTTTTGGAAAGTTTCTAAAAGCATATTTTGGCAGATTTCTACATGGAATTGGATTAATATTTCTATTAGCTTTTGGATTTCCTTTAGACTAAGATTTATTTTCAAATTAAATTCTATTTCTTTATGGAAACTAGTTATGATTAGTAATTCCTTTTAGGAATTGGATTTTTACTTCCTATAGGATTTAGGACTTTGTCTAGCACTATAAATAGAGGATGAGAGTCAGGGTTTTAGGTATTCAACTATCAACTATCATCTATTGGAGTATAGACTCAAGAGCATGTCAGACTAGTTCTTTTTATTCAGTTCTATAGGGAGGTGAATCCTTGTTATACGTATTTGATTAATTGAGTATTATTATTTATTCCTTCTTGTATGAAATTTCTTCTGATAATCTGCTTTCATTGATTGCATGCTAATTGATCTAATTGATTTAATATGGCCAATTGAGTTAATTTGATCATTATCATCTGCTAGATTAAGATTGGTATTACGTGTAATTGATATCTTTCTTCATCACAGGTAGCAACTTGGTAATACTAATTGTGGACAAGCTTTTGTGTATTGCGAAGATTATTAGAAAACAAGTTAAACAAATCGAACTTATGTGTTTGTTGCTTGGATTAGCCTAATATTCTATTTCTTAATGCTTCTATCATATTAAATCTAGAGAGCTTATTCTAGGTTGTATGCTAGTTAGAATCTGGTGGAGAGCTTGTTACTACAGTGATAATCTAAGGAGAATTTCGGATAGCAGAGCTTATTGTTATCTAGGGCTAATAGTTTCATTGAAGGAAAAATAATAATAACTTGATTAATTGATTGTTGTATTTGGTGAAACCGAACTGCATAACTGAAGTTTTTACATTTTTGGTTAACTTCATCATTAATTCTTGTTTTTTTAGTTTCAAAACAATTTTCAAAAAAATTCCCAATCTTTATTTTCTATCAAAATAGTAGAATAAATATAAAACAAATCACTCTCTGTGGGATCGATCCTTGCTTACTACTGTGCTAATTGTTTGAATTTGTAAAGTGAAAGTGAGGTTAATTTAGAGTGTAAACGATGACTCCCAAATTTTGCCATTGTTTATTGAGGAGTGTTATTTGTTTTTGTTTATTCTTTGTTTTCGTTTATTTTTATTATTTGCTTTTTGTTTTTGTTTTATTACTCAATCTTCTAACTTTATTGACTTAAATTTTGATTTAGAGATATAAAAAACTACAGATACAAAAAAAGCTCTTGTTCCATCACTTGAAGTGGAAGAGATGGCGGTGCCACACAATAACAGAACTTTGAAAGAACTAGCTACTCCTGATCTGACTCAACCATCTTTTTGTATTGAGTATCCTACTTTAGATGTTGCTTTTGAACTTAACTCCAGACTAATTCATCTTTTGCCTATTTTTTGTGGTCTTATAGGTGAAAATCCATATAAGCATCTAAATAAGTTCCATGTGGTGTGTTCCACGATGAAAACACAAGGAGTGACAGAGGAGCAAATCAAGCTTAGACTTTTTCCATTCTCTTTAACGGATTTGGCTAAAGACTGGTTATACTATCTACCATATGGATCAATATGATCATGGACTGATATGCAAAGGTTATTCTTGGAAAGGTATTTCCCTGCATCAAGAGTTACCGATACAAGGAAGGAGATATGTGGAATCAGGCAGTTCAATGGAGAAACTCTCTACGAGTATTGGGAAAGGTTCAAGAAGTTGTGTTCCAATTGTCCACCTCACGGAATTGATGACCATCACTTGATCCAGTACTTCTATGAGGGGTTGCTACCAATGGAAACAAGTATGATCGATGCGGCTAGTGGAGGAGCACTAGTAAACAAAACTCTAGATGCTGCAAAGAACTTAATTACAACCATGGCAGCCAACTCACAGCAGTGTGGTACTAGGATGACTCATACATCACGAAGGGTAAAAGAGGTTAGCACTTGTAATATTGAGCAACAAATTTCTGAATTAACTGCTATAGTTCGACAAATGGTTGTAAGGAATACGTAAGATTTTCAGTAAGCTCAACCTCAGTAACACATAGGAAACCAAGAAGTACCTGTCAATTCTGGGACATCTATGGAGGATATGTTCAAGGAATTCATGATCCAAATAAAACAGTTCATGAGTCAAACAAGAACTTCTGTTAAAGATTTGAGGGACCAAGTTGGTCAGCTTGCAACCACAGTAGGAAGGTCACTTTCTCAAACTGTTGAAAATGTAAGTGTCATAACATTGAGATGTGATGCAGAGGATCAACAGCAAGGAAAGTCAATACAAATCAAGTCCGACAATAGTGAAACAACCAGCAGTGATGTACTCAAGCACAAATTTCTACCTCTTTCAGCTTATGAACCAAAACTACTTTTTCCCCAAGTTCTAACAAGGAATTGGAAAGTTGGAAAGAATTCAACGTGGTATACAAAGTGTAATGAAAAATTCCTGGAAGAAATGGTGAATAGGGAACAAAAACTTAAAGATGATGAGGAGTGTAAACGACAGCTCCCAAATTTTGGCGTCGTTGGAAGTTCTTGAGGCTACTACAAAATTTGAAGAAGAAATCAGGTATTCAAAGTCTGAAAAGGATGAACAAGAGGAAGATGAGAACAATTGGATAAGTTTTTCAGATCTTTACAAAGAGGATATAGGTGATACAACATTGCAAACAACAAAAACACTACATGATACATACCATAAGACCTTAACTATGGAATTGGATGAGGCACATGTCTAGTTCACCACATATGAGACTAAAAGGTATCTTGGTATTGATAATTTTGTTTTTTCTACTGATGCTGTTGACTCTATAGTGCAGGAATCTTTTGATAAAGTACAATTATACGAGAAGGATTTGAGGGCTGGAATGGAGCAAAATCATGATCTAAAAGATGCTTTTAATGAAGAATTGAAGTTGTTACCAGTCCACTTGAAGTTCACAAGTCCAATTACCTAGAATGAGAAGGATGATGTCAAGCCAATGACAATAAACAAGGGCAGCTGCTTGGGAGGCAACCCAAGATTTTAGATTTGATTTTTCTATCCCTTTACTTTTTAGTTTTTGCATGTTAGTTAGTAGTTTCTTTCATCTTTACATGATTTTCTTATATTGGGGACAATGTAAGGTTTGAGTGTGGGGGGAAGATTTATGTTTTTATTTTTTAGGGGATATTGATCCGATTTTGGTGAGAAATTTGAAAAAATAATGCTTTTGAAAATTTTGGTTTCATGATTCTGTTTGGCTATGTGTTAAAAAGATTAAAGTCAAAGATTGAAAGTTAATGCTAAATTTCAGAATCTGATTGATGCTTAATTAGTTAATGAATAATGAAAACTAAGCCATGATCCATAGAAATTGATTTAAATTGAATTTGTGATACATGAGTACTTGAGTATAAGAAGCATGTTTATTTGGCTAAGTTATTTGTGGAGTTGTCTATGTGCACTGATTTCACGACTTAGAATTGTTTAACTTGCTTATGTTATTGCAGAACCATGTGAAAAAAATGCTGAATGAAAAAAAGAGAAAAAAAAAAGAAGGAAAAAAAATAAAAATTGAAAATCTGCTTCAATGTCCATTGTGCAAAATAACTGGGTATCTAAGCCTCGGGAAGCATCGGTATTCACGCTAAAAAGTGCGATGAATAAAAGAGCTTGAATAGTCGACTTTTGTGGCCTTTGTTACTTGAATAAGTAAGCCTTAGGGGTGTCTCTACACCTAGCGCCCTAAGATCATCTGGTTTGGGTGTCGTTAGTGGAAAGTTAGCTAATGGGTAACTCTGAAAAGCCTAAGAAAAGGAGACATTGCACATCTTAAGAAAAAAAAATACAAGAAGAGCATAAAAATACATTCATCCGTGCTAAAGAAAAGGTTCTATAAAAAAAAAAAAAGGAAAATTTGTTCTTGGTTATGAGTCAGTGTGCACGGTTTTTGTTCCATAATAACCAAGTTGAGTAAGTATGTGGACTACAGGAAAGTTTCTTATGTGGTTACAGGTTGCTTTAATGAAGTTCGTTGGTGAAATGGTAAGGTTGTTCATTGTGAGATAACTGATGACGCATTGATTAGATTTCTATGAGTTTAGTGTTGATAGTCATGATTTGTACCTTGAAATCTTTTGACATAATGGTTGAATAGAATTTTTCCAGAAATCAAACTTCAATTTTACACGAGGACGTGTAAAGGCTAAGTGTGGGGGAATTTGATGAGGGCATATTATTCATTTATTTTAATTCCTTTATGTTTAGTTTTATTGCATGTTTCATGTGTATATGAGCTTATTAAGGTGTTTAATGATTTCAGGAAGAATTGGAGCTGAAATGAGGAAAAATAGAAAATTACAGGGTTTTTAGCATTAAGTTGGATGCATGGTCTTGGCTTTAGACTTGGATTTTATTGTAGAGCTTTTCCTTAACTTTCCGAAACATCTTTAATCGTCCCGATCGGAGTTAATATGAAAAAGTTATGATCTTTTTACTAAACGGACGTTGAACCTCAAAGTTTGGAAGTTGCAATTTTCATAGCAGTCACTTGGAGTACGATTTCGACCTTGATTCATTCTTAATCTGTCAATTCTTGTAGAATAAAAGTTGTAGATCTCGTCGATATCTTCGTTTTGACAGGTAGCAGGCTCTGTAACTCCTCCTGGATCAAAAGTTATGCTTGTTTTACCAAAGGACGTCGCAACACAAAATATGGGCGATTTTGTGTGGGAAATATGGAAAATCTTGGAAATCTTAGATTTTTGGAAAGTTTCTAAAAGCATTTTTTGGCAGATTTCTACATGGAATTGGATTGATATTTCTATTAGCTTTTGGATTTCCTTTAGACTAAGATTTATTTTCAAATTAAATTCTATTTCTTTAGGGAAACTAGTTATGATTAGTAATTCCTTTTAGGATTTGAATTTCTACTTCCTATAGGATTTAGGACTTTGTCTAGCACTATAAATAGAGGATGAGAGTCAGGGTTTTAGGCATTCAACTATCAACTATCATCTATTGGAGTGTAGAATCAAGAGCATGTCAGGCTAGTTCTTTTCGTTCAGTTCTAAAGGGAGGTGGATCCTTGTTATAAGTAATTGATTAATTGAGTATTATTATTTATTATTTCTTGTATGAAATTTCTTCTGATAATCTGCTTTCATTGATTGCATGCTAATTGATCTAATTGATTTAATATGGCTAATTGAGTTAATTTGGTCATTATCATCTGCTAGATTAAGATTGGTATTACGTATAATTGATATCTTTCTTCATCACAAGTAGAAACTTGGTAATACTAATTGTGGACAAGCTTTTGTGTATTGCTAAGATTATTAGAAAACAAGTTAAACAAATCGAGCTTATGTGTTTGTTGCTTGGATTAGCCTAATTCTCTATTTCTTAATGCTTCTATCATATTAAATCTAGAGAGCTTATTCTAGGTTGTATGCTAGTTAGAATCTGGTGGAGAGCTTGTTTCATACAGTGATAATCTAAGGAGAATTTCGGATAGCAGAGTTTATTGTTATCTAGGGCTAATAGTTTCATTGAAGGAAAAATAATAATAACTTGATTAATTAATTGTTGTACTTGGTGAAACAGAACTGCAGAACTGAAGTTTTTACATTTTTAGTTAACTTCATCATTAATTCTTATTTTTTTAGTTTCAAAACAATTTTCAAAAAATCCCTAATCTTTATTTTCTATCAAAATAATAGAATAAATATAAAATAAATCACTCTTTGTGGGATAGATCCTTGCTTACTACTGTGCTAAATGTTTGAATTTATAAAGTGAAAGTGAGGTTAATTTAGGAGTGTAATTGACAGCTCCCAGGGTTCCAACACCTTCGCCTACTTCCTCAGGGGAATGTGCATTTGATCGCAGGGCTTGATCGAGGCTTGGTTAGGATTCTACCCATTTCTGTTGGTGAGTATTTCTCTTGTCTTTTCCCATGTATAGGTTAAGAGCGTTGACTGACAACAGATGTTTTCCTTTGTGTTGGCAATTTTGGACCTATAAGAGGCTTCCATGTTTACGTTTTGTGAGCGTGGTAGGTTTAGACACCTATCCATGAGGACGGAGATGGCATCATTCCATACTGGCGGAGGTCCCTGTTGCTGAGGGTTTCACTCATTGCCGTATACAGCTGGAGTTGTTGACAGTGGATGTCATCACGTGGGTGCCCTACTCTGGGGAGTATTTGAGCAATGGATTTGAGGATGGGTACCCGACTGGTATCGAACACGTGATTTCCACTCGTAGGATTCCTCTCTTCACAGATGGAGGATGAGAGCTCTATTTAGGAGAACGTGCTATTAGGAGCACTACAGGAGAGATTCACATGCTGATCTTGCCTCCTGCCAGGCGTTATTGGATTGTTTCGCAGTCACCCGTCATTGATATCCCATTATTGGGGATTAACGGTTTCACATTATCAAAGGGTCCTTACACATAGGAGATATTCCAGCACTGGTGGTTCCCTCGTACCATTGGAGCCCAGACCCGCGCCACTCAGTTCATGGGGGATATGGTTCCAGGATCTGTGATGATGACGGATTGGCTAGCTTGTGTCAGAGATCCGACTTATGTGACACAAATTGATAGTTTGACTCGACAGTTAGACCGAGCACATTTCTTTATCCGGCACTTGGGTAGAGATCCTTTAGAGGTAGATACTTTTGATCCTTCCAGCTCTAGAGTTGGCCCCTCAGGTGACCCATATGGCTTTGCCGGTGCAGATCCTCCCTTTTATAGGCCTGACATCCCTGTAGATAGAGATCGAGTGACTCAGGAGGAGTTACATGGACATGATTGATGATGAAGAAATCTATACCATTGACTTTTTTTGATGTATATTCTTGTTATCTCTTTTGATTGGCCTTTGTTTAGACATTGGGTACCTTTGCCCCATTCTCGCTATATCTTCTGATAGGCCTCTATTAGATGTAGGGAAATTTTGCCCCATTCCCCTGTATTTTAGTTGTACAAAGATGTATTAGATGGTGATATACTTAGGAATGTATGTACAGTTTTCTATTCCATATATCCTATTTCCATCTAATATATCATGTATGTTATTATGTTATGCATATGTATGTATGTCCAAAGATATTCAGCATTGACCCTTGGATGGTCTTATGACACGACCCGTACATATGCCTTCTTCGACAGTTAGCGGTATTGATCATATCCCACCATCTTTGGTGGCATCGGGTATGCGATCATGCTATGATAACATGTCACCATCAAACAGGGTGACTGTAGATTATTTGTTGCAGCATACTATGACACTGTTGATGTTTCAGGTTCCCATAGGATTCGTGGAGGGCATGTTGGAGCACTGGGTATCGGAGTGGCAGGTTTTCTGATTTGGGACCAAGGAGTTGACTCCTACTTTGGAGGAGTATGCACGTTTGACGATGCTGCCACTGGATAGACCTTGCGTGCATATGGGTACTAGAGACATGAGTAGGCAGTTCATGACCCTCACTAGTTTGAGGCGTAGAGAGGTGCAGGATGAGATCACATCTGGCCACGTTATATCCTAACATTTTCTGTTTGACAGATTTGGCTCTTAGGATAGTTATATACGGCATTCCGGGGATTTCACCACACCAGATGATCATTGACGTCTGGCCAGAGTGGATGTACTGTTATTGTACGTACTATCGTATGTCTATATGCCACGATACATGGATGAGTTGGACATTGGCGTCATAATGGTAGTGAGAGCTCTTAGCGAGCGTCGTACCATTATACCGATGATTATAGCAGAGACTCGAGGTCACTATACATACCTTTGGACTTATCCGTGCAGAGTGTTTTGGCAGCGCGCTTCGGTCTTGCCAGACGTGTGGTTTATATCACACTTGAGTCCGATTGGCACTTTCAGAAGGCATGGGTATTGTTTCACCCATGATATAGCCATGTCGTACTCCTTTCAGCCTACGGAGTGTACAGATGCTGCATCTTGGTCAGCTTTTCTGGCAAGGATCGGAGATTCATTCGCTACATTGTCGTGTACAGGGCTTAGCTCACCCTACAACTTCATTACTCATGCTCCGGGCATAGATTATCTTCCTCTAGCTAGCTTGAGAGGCATGATTACTTACCACCCATTGGTTGCGATGTGTCAGTTTGACCAGTTCCAGGACTTCCATCCTTTTGAGGGGGCATCGAGTTAGCGCTTCACTTCTCGGCATTTATCAGCAGAGAACATATCCAGGTTGTATGCCTATTAGGATCAGTGAGAGCTATCTGAGTTTTCCATCAGCCATCCGGGTTGTTCTGCAAAGTATTCTGCATGGATGGAAAAAGAGACTGCATTGGCTGCGGTAGTATCCACAGTGCATGAGACTGATTCCGATGATGAGGAGCCTATGGAGGAGACTGATAGTCCCATCGAGGAGGATTTGACTACTGGGTTGCCATCATTTATGATCGATTCTCCCACTATGAGTGCTACTATCATTCAACATTCAACACAGTATTTGGAGCATAGTCTACATCTGATGACCTATGAGAGAGATCAGGCTAGGGCCTTGATGTTGATAGCTCTTGATGGGAGAGATGTAGCTCTATTAGAGAGAGAAGAGGCTAGATCAGTCAGAGATGCATTGATTATGGTGCGGGATGCTTCCCTATCTGCCCGGGATGTGGCCGTCGCAGACAGTACTTCAGTGAGATCCCATATAACTAGCATCCTTGCCGATGTGAGTGCATATATTGATGAGCATCATGCCACCATGAAGTTAGCCTCAGATCTGCTAGCTTATGTAGATACCATTGGGCAGGAGCTTGCAGCGTTTCCTCCTTCTTCAAAGAAGGATGCTATGTTAGATCTGATAGTCTGCATACACACAGATCCGTAGATAGACTTCTATTTTTCCTGCATAGACTAGCTTAGCCATTTTGTCATGTACAACACATATGTATGTATAAAACAGTATTATATATGGCAGAGAAATATATTTTGATTTACTTCCCTTTCAGTTGTGCCTTGATACTTGCTAGATATTTTCCTACTTCTTCAGGGCTTTTGATATTGATGCATTCTGAACTCGTCCTTGATATGTGGACATTGAGCCATCGCAGGATCTCTCAGAACGGATCATTGATCTATATATATCCCTAACATCTTTGGTGTCTTGGGACTGGTTTCTGTATTGAAATGTGGAGAGGAGTGTGGCTTTTCCTCTCTGAGATTGACCGCACCACAGATGGTCTCCAGTACTTCTATTTGCGAGAAGCCTAGTTAATTCCATCTCTTATAGATTGGTGTTGCTCTTTGAGGCACAACCGCAGCTTAGATAGTCGCTGAATCTCCTATTTGTGAGGAGAGGTTGGGTAATTTCATTCCTTTGTGAGGAGAGGTTGCCTACGTACTTCCATGTATCAGGGAGATCAGGTCGACGTAGTTCGCTCCTCAGGATGAATTGCAGCCGAAGAGAAGTATAAATCCCATGTGCAGGCTATACAACGGGGAGAAGAAAGTTTGATCCCATGATGGGGACAAACTGCAGGTGTAGAAAAAGTTTGATCCCGTCTTCAGGACAAACTGCATATGTGAAAGGTTCAATCCCATCTTCAAGATAACCGAAATTGTATGGAAGGTTTGAAATGAGGTGAAACCAGGCTGCTGGTTTGAAATGTATGTTTCCCTGAGCGGAAGAAGAGTATGTAGAAAGGGTTAGAAACCGGAATGAATGGTGATTTGATGATCCAAAAACCAGGATGTTTGCTTGATGGTAACTTTAGACATAATATCATTTCAGACATAATATCATTTCTGAGTTGATAAGCTGTGGAAATTCATCGCCATCCATTTCCTGTAGTCTGAGAGCGCCTCCTTTCAATACTTCCTTGACAACAAACGAGCCTTCCCAGTTTGGAGCAAATTTTCCCTTGGATTGATCTTGGTTGTCAATGATTTTCTTTAAAACCAAGTCATGTTGTTTGAACTGTCGTAGCCGGACTTTTCTATTATAGTATCGTGCGATCCTTTGCTGGTATAACTGACCATGGAAGATAGTCGCGGTTTGCCTTTTGTCTATCTGAGATAATTTGAGATACCTGTCTTGTACCCATTGGTCTTCATCTAGTTGAGCATCCATCAACACTCTGATGGATTCTATTTCCACCTCTATTGGGAGCACTGCTTCCATACCATAGGCTAATGAGTAGGGGGTTGCCCTAGGGGAACTACGCATTGAAGTTCTGTAGGCTAATAAAGTCAGAGGCAAGAGGTCAGGCCATCCTTTGTGATTGGCGAACATTTTCTGCATGATCTTCTTGATGTTTTTATTAGCCGCTTTAATAGCACCATTCATCTTTGGATGGTAGATGACGGAGTTAAGGTGTTTGATGTGGAATTTACTGCATAACTCCTCCATCATTTTATTGTTGAGGTTCATAGCATTGTCTGACACAATGACCTCTAGTTGTCCATATCGATAAATGACATTGTTTTTGATGAAAGTAATGATGACTTCTTTGGTAACCTTGGGGAAGGAGGTTACGTCTACCCATTTGGTAAAGTAGTCGATCATGGTGAATATTAATCGATGTACATTACTAGTTTTGGGCTCGATGGGCCCGATCACGTCCATTCCCCACATTGAGAAGGGCCATGGCAAACTCGTATTATGGAGTTCTCTTGGAGGGGCGTGGATAGCATTCCCATGAATCTGGCATTCATAGCACCTCTTGACGTGATCATCACAGTCAGCTTTGAGCGTAAGCCAATAATGCCCTGTTTTGAGGATTTTCTTAATAAGTAGGGGTCCGCTCATGTGTGGGCCACATACTCCACCATGGATCTCATCCATGAGCCTCTGAGCTTGGACTTTGTCCAAACATCTGAGGAGACCTAGTCCTGCATCTGTTTTGTAGAGTGCATCTTCGCTCAGGTAGAATTTCATATCAAGTCGATGGATCCGCCTCTTTTCAGTCAGGCTCGCCTCAGCGGGTGTATATCCATCTCACAGATACTCCTTGATATTTTTATACCAAGGGTTTTGGATGGGAGGTAGCTCATCCGATACTTCTCTAACATAATTCCCATAAACTGGGACCTTTTGCAGGGCAAATATGATGCTTGGCATGTTTTCCTTGTTAGGTATGTGAATCAAGGAGGTCAACGTTGCTAGTGCATCCACAAAATCATTCCTATTATGGGGAAGGTGTAGAAAAGAGATTTCTTCGAACACTAAACCCATCTGTAAAACTTACCGATGGTAAGGTAGCAAATGTAGTTCCTTGGTTTGATAGATTCATGTGGATTGTTTGATTACCAATTCGAAATCCCCAAAGACAGTTAACCACCTGATGCCCAATGAACGGGCAAGTTTTAGCCCCATGATACAACCTTCATACTCAATTATGTTGTTGGTGCTGACAAACTACAATTTGACAGCGACGGGATACTGCTCCCCCGTACCGGATACTAACACTGCTCCAGCTCCAGAGCCTTCTATGTTAACAACTCCATCAAAATACATTTTCCATGTGTGGCATGCATCGTACTGATGGTGTTGCTAAACTTCCATTACCCCTTCATCAGGAAAATATGTTTCCAAGGGTTTGCAATCCCCTGCAGGTGTGGTGGCCAATTGATCCGCAATTCCTTGACCTGTGATAGACTTTTACATCACGTAGACGATATCAAATTGTTGCAGGATCAATTGCCATCTGGACAGCCGACAATTCAGTATAAGCTTACTGAACACGTACTTGAGAGGATTCACGTGGGATATGAGATGGGTTGTGTGACCATGGAGGTAATGTCGTAACCTCATGGAAGCCCATGCTAAAGCACAACAAGTCTTCTCAATCAGAGTGTACTTATGTTCACTACTACTGAATCTTTTGCTGAGGTAATACATAGCTCGTTCTTGGCCTCTATCATCTTTTTTCCCTAGCATACAGCCCATGGTATTGTCATTAATGGATAGGTACATGAATAGAGGAACATCATCCCTGGGTGGTACAAAAATAGGAGGGTTAACCAGCTGCTCTTTAATGGTAAGGAAGGCTTTCTAACACTCATCGTTCCATTTCATGGAGGAGTTCTTCCTTAACAACTTCAAGATGGGTTCACAGATTTCTATGCGTTGAGAAATAAACCTGCTAATGAAGTTGATTCTTCCCAAAAATCCATGTATTTCCTTCTCTATCCGAGGAATGGACATTTCCTTGATGGCCTGGATTTTGGTGGGATCCAGCTCAATCCCTTTGTGGCTGACTAGAAAACCTAGCAACTTGCCCGATTTGACACCAAAGGTGCACTTGGTTGGATTCAACTTCAAGTTGTACTTACGCAACTTGTTGAATAACTTTTTGAGATGGTCTAAGTGGTCTTCCTCCCTTCGAGACTTGACAATAATGTCATCTACATAGATCTCTATCTCTTTATGCATTAAACCATAGAAAAGAGCCATCATAGCTCGCTGGTAGGTTGTCCTAGCATTGATGAGGCCGAATGACAACCGTCTGTAGTAGAATGTTCCACAAGGCATGATGAAAGCAGTTTTCTCACGGTCCTCCTTAGTGACCATAATCTGATTGTACCCTGCGAAGAAATCAGCAAAGGAGTACAAGCTGTATTGAGCAGTATTATCAATAAGAATGTGGATAAAGGGCACGGGAAAGCTATCTTTAAGGAAAGCTTTGTTCAGATCCCGGTAATCCACACAAACTGCCACCTTTGCTCTTGGTTTAGGTATGGGAACAATATTGGATATCCATTCCGGATATGTAGACACCATGATAATGCCAGCTTGAAATTATTTCACAATTTCTTCTTAAAGCTTTTAAACTCCACTCAGGTTTCAATCGCCTGAGTTTCTGCCTGACTGACTTAAATCCCTCCTTAATGGGAAGGCGATGAAGGACAATGTCAGTGGACAAACCCACCATGTCTTCGTGAGACCATGCAAACACATTCGGAAATTGGGTTAATAGCACAACCAAGTCATTCCGTTGGTTTGGGGTTAGGTCTGATCCAATCTGGATTAGCTTAGAGCTTTCTAAGGTTCCAAGATTGAAAGAAGTGGTTTAGTCAAGGTTGGGTTTTGGTTTGTCTGTGACACATTCCTTAATCTCTCTTGAGGTGTCTCAATGTCCTCTTGTATTTCCATCAAGTCTGAGTCCAACTTTGCATCAAAGTTACAGTCCTCGTGGAGAAAAGGCACCTCATCAGCAAGTACAGGCACATCTATATTCAGGGTCCTGAAACAAAATATGCTTTCACTTAATATATGAAATTGTTTAATCATACACAAGCGTTAGCATGTACTGATAAAATAACTACTAATACTGTATAGAAAAATAAGCAATTAAAATTATCTACAGGGTTGAGGGATTTTCTACCCAGTTTACCCTAGTCGACCAATGCATGGAGTGCTACTCCAATTGTCGAGGGTAAAGTCCTGATGGACTGCAGTGATGGAGGGGCTGTCATCGTCCTCCTTCTCCCGAATGATGACCATAACATTTGGGCAATCATCGTCTGGGGTATATCTGTTTATATGTTCATCATGGACAACGATGCGTATACCTGACATCATCAGGGTGATGTTATGTTTAAGTTTCCTCTCCCTTTCTTCCACTTCGGGATCAGGAATCATGACCTTTTTTGCTTTTAATGGTACTGGTTTGGGAAACAGCATAGCCATAACATGGGTTGGCACCTTTACCGGAGACTATATCCGCTCATGAGGTGTAGATGGAGAAAATCGCCGTGTGGCGGAAGCTTAAGGAACCTGTTTATGCTCATGCTGATTCCTGTGACTGGAATTGGAAGAATAGCCTAGTCCGGCTGTCCCGGTTTGACTGGACACTTGAATAGGGTGCTTAATACCCTGCTTATCTTTACCAAGCCCTTGTCCAGGCTGATGACCCAATGACATCATTTCTTGAGTGGCTGACATAACCTCAACATAAATCTTGGGTACGGGAAGTGGCGCTCCAATAGGATGGTATTGCATGTTACTCACTTCCAAAGTATGAAAATTTGCTGGCTCAACTTCTGAGTTGAAGATGATGATTGGTAGATCTCCTTGTTCAGGACATTCAGGCTCAGTGTTGACAGTGACTAGGTTATTGTTGACAATGTATTTGAGTTGTTGATGTAGTGTAGAAGGAACGACTCCAGCCATGTGGATACATGGTCTCCCCAATAGCAGGCTGTATCCTAAATCTACCTTGAGGACGTGGAAGGATACATTGAATGTATTTGGACCAAACTCAATTGGAAACTCAATCTCTCTGACAGAATTTCGTCGGTATCCATCAAAAGCTTTGATAACCATATGGCTGCTTCAGATCCTTTTGAGATTGACGTTCATCTTAACCAAGGTGGCATAAGGACAGATATTCATAGATAAACCTCCATCTATCAAAACTCCATCTAACATATACCCGGAGGACAAAACTGCAATGTGTAATGGCTTGCAATAACCGGTCCCTTCGAAAGGTATGTCTTCATCAGTGAAGGATATCACATTGTTGTTGAAAATGTGATCAACCAGATGTTGAAATTTTTCCACATCCACTGATTTTGGCAAGTAGGCTTCTTCCAAAACCTTTAATAAAATCTTCATGTGATCTTCAGGAGAGATAACCAAGTCCAGTATTGAGATCTGATGTGGAGCTTCTATTAAGCTTAGAACCACCTTGGCTTCATTATGGCCCATAGTGAAGAGGAATTTTTCAATCTTCTCCACGGGAATCTTCCCCTTTGCTTTTATAGCGGGCTTCATCAACTTCTAAGGAAGATATAGTGGATTTTCCTTCGACACTGTAGCAACAGTATGAGACGTGGATCCTTCAGCTTTTCCATAATTCCATGGGACTTTGTGTAAGCTGACAATAGGCTACTGAGGTCTGAAAGGTAAAGAAATTGGCTCTGGTGCAGCCACTTTCAAAGTATTGTCAACTCTTTTGAGTTAAATTGCTTGTATGGGAAATGCTTTGACAGTATCATCAGCCTCAGTGGATATGACTGCTATTAATCCTTTCCATTTGGTAGGACATGTATTCCCACTCTCAAGTAGCACAGTGTCATCGTCTGCAAATTGCAGGACACCGCTATCAATTAGATCCTGAATAAGGTGGCGGAGTGCCCAACATTCTTCTGTGTTATGACTGCGAGAATGTGAATGACATTGACAAACTCCATCAGAGTTGAACCGTCTTGAACGGGGATTGATTGGTGGTAGAAGGGATGTAATTCTTTGTTCGTTGATTAGCATTTGAAATATCTCCTCCATAGGTTGTCCCAGGTATGTAAATTCCCTTTGATTGGCAAAATCCCGATGGGCTTTAGCATTGGCTCTCTTTGCAACCTTATCCTCCATAGCTTCGCTTTCTGAAGGTGATGGTGGAGCACTCATAACAAAAGGAAGGAGATAGGCATGCTCCTGGCTGATTAATTGGCGTGTGACTTGATGCTGATAGTTCACCAGTTCTTCCAATTGTTCAATTTGCTTGCAAAGAGCTTTCATCTTTCGTTCCATAGCAAATTGGAACTTTGCGTAATCCCATCTGTCAACACCGTCTTTAATGGTCTGGGATGATTCACCGTTAAAATTAGAACTCTGTCCTGCGCTCCAACTAATCATGTTGACATCTTCTTCTTTGTGTTGAGGAAGAGGGTTGTCTTGCACATGAGGTTGATCTGGTTTGGTACCCATGATCTCACCGTTGTCTATCAAATCTTGGATCTTGTGTTTCAAGGCCCAATAATCTTGAGTATCATGTCTAGGTGCTCCGGCATGATAAGCACACTTCCGAGTAGCATTGAAACCCCTCCCATTAGGGTTGGCTGGTGGAAGAAGATATGTGATTTTCTTCTGTGTAGTCAGAAGAGCAAGAATATTCTCGAGCGAATCCCCTAAGGGTGTGAATTGTTGGTCATTTTACCGATCAATATATGCGTGCAAGTATACACGGTCAACAAGTAATAAAGAGTAAGTAAAGTATCGTTCCCACGGAGAATTAACTAATAAAGTTTACCAAGCACTAACCCATAACCATTTCAGTCTAATTTAAACGAATGATATAATATACTGATGAAAACTCTTAAATTAAATAATACTAACTATCCCTAGAATGAAACTAGATAATGAAGACTCGAGATTACAATTTCCCCTATAGACTCATTTAAATCGACACACTTCCTGTTAAGCCAAATTAATTATAGTGGATTGTTAGTCGAGAACACAAAATTGAAATATAGCCATCTCTCGATGTACCATACCCATATCACATGTAATCCACAATTGATAAAATACACATGAACACCCACATTATCTTATCCGCTACATGTCTATGAAATTTACAAATAAATAGGATTTAAGCCCAAGCTCTCAATTGACTACGAGTGGTGCTTCAGTATATGTCTATCCTAAGCATGAATCGTACATTCCATCACCATGTAGAACATACAAACACAAGCTATCAAGATCAAATCTAAACTCATACTTCGTCTTTCAAGTTCATATGGGTTATCACAGTAATTGATGGCCAATCAACTAAGAAAATAAGCATGAATCTTAATAGACAATCCCATAGCAATCAATAAGGTTAACAATGAAGTATATCAGATTAAACTAAGCAATAGAATCCATTGCAATCCCAAAATAGAGTTTAGATCATAGTTGAATCAAACCCACCATCCACATATTGAATAAACATCATAAAATTACAAATAGGAATCAAAGAGTGATTAAGTGTAGAGAATTGAAATGCAAATCTGTTCTCCTGCTCCAAGATGGTATCTCTGATTCTTTCCAATTGCTTCAAGTCTTCAATCTAATCAACTCTAGAAATCACTACTCTAATCTACTCTAATCTAAAATGGAAATTAAAGAGAAGAAAGGGGCATATGTAATGTAGATTGATCCCCCCAAGGGTGGAATCCCCCTTTAAATCATGAAAATAAGTCTGCTTTTTAATCCCTAATTGAACCCCCCCCCCCTGTAAGTTACGCTTCAATCGCACTATCTAGTGAAAAAGTCATCTCTAGTCAACTTCCGAAGTGGTGCAGCCGCGCTAGAAATGGCCTGAAGTTGGGCGCGCCCGCGCTCAAGTATCATATCACGTTTTTTTTCTCCAGGGATTGGCGCGGCCGCGCCTAAAATACACTAGAAATCCGCGCGCCCGTGCCAAGGATTTTCTGCTGCAGTGTCCTCTGGTAAAACGGCCATAACATTTGATCCGGGAAGAGTTACAGGTCCTACCACCTATCAAATCGAAGCTCTCGACGATCTCTACAACCTTCATTCTTTGAGAATTGAGAAATAATTCACGGATGAAGGCTGAAATTTGGTTGGAAGTGACAGCTATGAAAATGGCCACCCAAAACAGTGATGTTCAACGTTCGTTGGTACAAAGTTCATAACTCTTGCATCCGAACTCTGATTGGAATGATTCAAGATGTTCTAGAAAGCTAATAAGAAGCTCTACAACATAATATAAGTTCCAAGCCAAGAACATGAAAGCCCAAATGATCCCCGGATTGCTTTTCCTTGCGTTTTCATACCAATAATCGCTCACATCGTTCCCAAGCTTAAGATCTACAAAATTAACACAAATGCATGAAAAGTAACTAAGAAACATTAGTATAAGCAACTAATTTAAGTAACAGATACCGGATAAATATGTATAAAACCTACTTATCAAATACCCCCAAACTTAAACCGTCACTTGTCCCCAAGCAACACAACATAATGCAATCTACATGCTATGCAAGCTACGCAACTATAACAATGAATCCCAAGATTACCAGCCATGTTAAGAATTCCAATAAGATATGCTTTTGAGAAATATCAAGATCTAAGAACGAAGCATCAAACTAAGCTACAGGCATAATGACATAATATTAGATAATCCTAACCTACTATAAAAATGTTGTGTGTGTGTGTGTTGTGTTCACAGATAAGCTTGACAAAGGTGAAGAGTTCACATGCTATACTGCTTAAGATAAAAAATTAAAGTTTAAATCAAGAACTACATATACTAATGAGACATCAACTACTCTAACACATCAATACAAACAAAGGTTCAACAACGGGTTTATTCTGCTTTATTTTTACTCACGAGGGCGATTTTTGCACTTTCCCGCGGTGTTTATTAATTTTATTTTTTTTAATTATTTATATATATATATAGCGAGTGCATTTTACGCTCCATCTCACTTTTAATTTCCATTTAAACGAGTGCGTTTTACGCTCCATCTCGTCCCGAAAGCAAGCATACCCATGTGTCCCCAAAGTTTGAGTATTTGTGTTTTCATAGTCTATGTCTACTTTATACACAATTCCATCTTTAAAAATAACATTTTCTACTCAGCAAACAAACAAGTTATTCTTAAACCAACAAGCAGATATGAACACCTATGTTCTAACCGATAGCATCTAAACAACAAGCATGAATTAAATCATGTATAACATTATAACTAAGCTCATGTTATCCACTAAATTCAAAAATCTATCAAATTTCTATGTCATTATTGGCCAAATTAGAATTCAACTAACTAAAAACTTGGGATTATGCAATGTTATGCAACTAAACAGATATTAAGCAAACAAAAAGAAAAAATTTACGTCAAAATTAAACTAATAACCACTAACATGCAATTAACTATATGTAACATGAAATTACTATATATGATGCAATTACACTACATGCTCTAAACTACTGACTAAACCCAATAATACCCCCAAACTTAAAACGAACAATGCCCTCATTGTAATTAAAAGTGAAAGAATACTCCCCTAAGTGGCAATGTCATCTCCGTTCGCCTCCTCAAGATCCAATGGTATATCAGGCGATGGATAAGTTTAAGATAATCTAAAGTTGGAAATAGAGTGTGGACTTCTAACTGTCTGAATGCTTGAGTCAGAAATTCTAAAAATTTAGCAGTATTTGTTTTCTATGATAGAGATATGGCGCGGTTGCGCTGTGTTTGGCTTGTAGTTGGGCGCGGCCGCGATACCCTGTTCTTTGGCAGCTTCAATTTTTTTTTGACTTCTGTTTGATCTTGAATGCTTAAAGCAATTGGATTGAACCTGAGAGGAGAAACAATAAAACTATTATTAAGACTTACAACTATAAAACATCTATAAAATATGGAAAGTATGAAGACTTAAACATAGCTGAAGAAGTAAATGGAAATGTATATAAGAATTAAACAAGGAGGGAGAAAGACTGGATGGGGTGCCTCCCATCGAGCGCTCGGTTTATAGTCCCTTAGCTAGACTCTTTTCTTGACACCGCTATCTGATTCCTCTACGATAAGCTAGGAACCCTCCATCCATTAGAGCCGCTATGTGCTTTGGTAGGTTCCCCATCATGAGAGTCTTCGAATTGAAGCCACTTAGAATATTTCCTGTACATGATGTCCCCAGTTCCATTGCGTAGCTAGGTGCTTCGTCCATTGTATTTGTGAATAAATTATTGCATTGAGGCATGAAAAATACAACGGACTTTTCCTTTTCTATTTGCTCTTCCTCAGCCCACCATGGTGTATAAGAGGCCTCATTATTATACTGATCATTGCCTTGGATGTGACTACCAAGGGGACATGGGTGTGCAAAACTCACTGGATTTTTCAACTCTCGTTGAGAAGGTACTTGGGGTATAATACAGGTGATATGATATTCTTCATTTTCCAAACCCCCAGCTGTCTCCTCAATGTCCACTCCTTTCAGTACATCCAGTGGCATGTACACTTCTGGCTCTCCATCGATTTCATCATCCATGTCATAGCACCAACTGTTTTGAGGGCGATTGTTCAAGGCTTCGAACATTTGATCCATCTGATTCTTCAGATTCTGAATTGACTTCTCTTGCTCAATCATCTTTTCCTCAGTTGATGCTATAAATTTGATCCACAATTTCTCCAGTCTTGAATTATCTTTCTCAGTTTCAAAATCCATGTATTGAGGACCATTCATTGATGAATTAATAAGTTGTTCCATCTGTCTGTTAAGATTATGACTTGATAACTCCTGACTCATCATCATCTCTTCATGGTCTGCTATGCTTTTTGACATGAATTCCTTCAACCTTGAATTTTCTTCTTGTTGCAATGGAGGTGGATATGAGAAATTTGATGGATATGCTGGACTTGGAACACAATATTGGTCTTGATAGTTACAATTCCATTCATAATACGAGTGATACCCCCAACCTTAAAGATAATTGGGATGAACATAGTTGTTGGAGTAATCACCCCATACTGTACTTGTCCAAAACTAATGTTGCACTAATAACTTGGATGCTCGCCAGCAGAATATTCACATGTAACTACTATCTCTCTAGTATGTTGGGCTGGAAGAACATCCAACCTCTCCGAAAGTGTTGTAATTTGTGCTAACAATGTAGAAAATACATTGAGTCCTTCAGTTCTTGTGTCCCTTGGTTGAGTCATGTTCGCATAAGGCCATTGATAAGTAAAGCCATCCATTTTACCTGAAAAGAGAAAAATATAGGAAGATAATTAAAATAAAATAAAATGTTTAAATTAAGACTAATTTAATTGAAATTAATGTTGGCAAAAATTATTAAAATAATTCCCCGGCAACGGCGCCAAAAACTTGTTGGTCGTTATACCGATCAATATATGCGTGCAAGTATACAAGGTCAACAAGTAATAAAGAGTTAGTAAAGTATCGTTCCCACGGAGAATTAACTAATAAAGTTTACCAAGTACTAACCCATAACCATTTAAGTCTTATTTAAATGAAAGATTTAATATAGTGATGAAAACTCTAAAATTAAATAATTCTAACTATCCCTAGAATGAAACTAGATAATGAAGACTCGAGATTACAATTTCCCCTATTGAATCATTTAAATCGACACACTTCCTGTTAGGCTAAATTAATTATAGTGGATTATTAGTCGAGAACACAAAAGTGAAATATAGCCATCTATCGATGTACCATACCTATATCTCATGTAATCCATAATTGATAAAATACACATGAATACCCACATTATCTAAAATGCTATATGTCTATGCAATTTACATATAAATAGGATTTAAGCCTAAGCTCTCAATTGACTACGAGTGGTGCTTCGGTATATGTCTATCCTAAGCATGAATCATACATTCCATCACCATGTAGAACATGCAAACACAAGCTATCAAGATCAAATCTAAACTCATACTTCGTCTTTCAAGTTAATATGGGTTATCACAGTAATTGATGGCCAATCAACTAAGAAAATAAGCATGAATCTTAATAGACAATCCCATAGCAATCAATAAGGTTAACAATGAAGTATATCAGATTAAACTAAGTAATAGAATCCATTGGAATCCCAAAATAGAGTTTAGATCATAGTTGAATCAAACCCACCATCTACATATTGTATAAACATCATAAAATTACAAATGGGAATCAAAGAGTGATTAAGTGTAGAGAATTGAAATGCAAATATGTTCTCCTGCTCCAAGATGGAATCTCTAATGCTTTCCAATTGCTTCAAGTATTCAATCTAATCAACTCTAGAAATCACTACTCTAATCTACTCTAATCTAATATGGAAATTAAAGAGAAGAAAAAGGCATATGTAATGTAGATTGATCCCCCCAAGGGTGGAATCCCCCTTTACATCATGAAAATACGTCTCCTTTTTAAGCCCTAATTGAACCCTCCTGTAAGTTACGCTTCAATCGCACTATCTAGTGAAAAAGTCATCTTTAGTCAACTTCCGCAGTGGCGCGGCCGCGCTGGAATTGACCTGAAGTTGGGCGCGCCCGCGCTCAAGTATCAAATCACGTTTGTTTCCTCCACGGATTGGCGCGACCGCGCCTAAAATACACTAGAAATCCGCGCGCCCGCGCCAAGGATTTTCTGCTGCAGTGTTCTCTGGTAAAATGGCCATAACTTTTAATCCGGGAAGCATTACGGGGTCTGCCACCTATCAAATCAAAGCTCTCGACGAGCTCTACAACTTTCATTCTTTGAGAATTGGGAAATAATGCACATTTGAAGACTAAAATTGGGTTGGAAGTGACAGCTTTGCAAATGGCCACCCAAAACAATGATATTCAACGTTCGTTGGTACAAACGTCCTAACTCTTGCATCCAAACTCCGATTGGAATGATTCAAGATGTTCCGAAAAGCTAAGAAGAAGCTCTACAATATAATCTAAGTTCCAAGCCAAGAACAAGAAATGAACATGAAATCCCAAACGATCCCCGGATTGCTTTTCCTTGCGTTTTCATACCAATAATCACTCACATCGTTCCCAAGCTTAAGATCTACAAAATGAACACAAAATACATGAAAAGTAACTAAGAAACATGAGTATAAGCAACTAATTCAAGCAACAGATACCAGATAAATATGTATAAAACCTACTTATCATGAACGTTCGAGGGCGCTTTGCATCTCCACCTTTAGGCAATGGAGGGTATGAAGACTGTGCTTGGAGTGGGGAGTAGTTTCTCCTCTGTATAGGCATGTTCTGACAACCTTTTTGACCTTGTAGTATCAAGGAAACATCCTCCTCTTTCTTTTTATGGACCCTCCGGGGGTTATTTCCATAAGATCCGGACTGGATGTGCTCAACAACTGCTTTAAGAGCTATTAGGTCTTGAATCTTTCCTGACTTCAACCCCATCTCAACCATCTCTTCATGCTTGATCATTTTAGAGAATGGTTTACCAATACCAACTAAGACTCTTTCATAGAAAGGAGCTTCATGTATGTCTATGAAAGTCATGACCATTTCTGCATCTGTCATGTATGTCTATGAAAGTCATGACCATTTCCAAATTTAGGCATTGAGTAGTCATGCATTTTTTAAATCTACTATAGACGTATGTTAAAATAATGCATGCATGCATGTAGTTAAAAAATTGCATTTTGAAAAGCTCCAGATTAGAGTTTACCACATCCTTTCTGAGGTGATTTGGAGACTTGTTGTCTAGATATATGGATCTGGATCAGCTGAGTAGTTCTCGCAGGACCACTTTAGGTGTGCAGAGGAGGATTTCTGAAGTGCCTCGACCCCGTTCTGTCAGACAGCCTCGTCGTTTGGCAGAGGCAGTGATACGTCATTTCCGGGTTGATGTGTCGGACGTTGAGGATGAGGAGGAGGATGTTCCGGTTATGGACCCTGCTCCTGCTGCATATGTTCCCCGTAGGGATTTCCTAGGCATTCAGGTGTATATCCTAGAGCTTCTGGGTGATTTGAGTAGATACCCCTCAATTTACTTGCATGCAAAAGAGGTAAAAGCTAGATTTTTATCTTCCTTTTTTCCTATTGATGAGGAGTAAAGGATTTTGGTGTTGATTTACTTTGTGATGTAGGTTCCCGCCTTACACAACCTAGAGGGAACTGGTTTAGCATTTACTCCACATACCAGGCCCTGCATCCTGATTATAGAGCGATTGTGTATGGCTGGGATTTTGGAGCATTCCTTTCCATCCTTCCCCATCGTTGTCCCTAGGGTTACTTCAAGGCATTGTCTGAGCGCTAGTTTCACCAGACATAGTCTCTCCATTTACTGGATTGTGAGGTGATGATGACGCCGATGTATTGGCGATTTATCCCTGGTATGGAGTTTGGAGGGGATCTAGTGCCATGTACGGTAGATATTACCCCGACTGTCGTCCGATCCTTACTTGGAGTCCTAGCTGAGGCGCTCAAGGGCAGGACCATTTGTATAGGTCCATTGAGCGTGGATGCTATAAGTAGACTGTTGAGTGAGCCCATACCTGATGATGTGAGAGTCAGGGATCGCATTCTTCAGCGATTGCTCCTGATGATCATTAGGGGTTGCTTCATAGCTGATAACTCTTATACGATGTCATTCAGTTTGGTGAGTACCACATGACATGTGGACTATATCGGAGAGTTTGACTGGGGCTCCTACACCTTCGCCTATTTCCTCAGGGGTATGCACATGCATTCGCAGGGCTTGACAGTGGCTTGGCTAGGATTTTACCACTTTCTGGTGGTGAGTATTTCTCTTGTGATTTCCTATGTACAAGTTAAGATTGTTAATTGATAGTAGTTGTGTGCCTCTATGTTCGCAGTTCTGGGCCTATGAGAGGCTCCCATGTTTGCGTCCTGTGAGTGTGCTATGATTTGAGACCTATCCACGAGGATGGCGATGGCATCATTCCATACTAGCGGAGGTCCCTGCAGCTGAGGGTTTCACTCATTGTCGCCTACAGCTAGAGTTGTTGATAGATGTTGCCATTACTTAGACTCCCTATTCCGGGGAGCACCTTGTCGTTGGTTTTGAGGATGGATACCCGACTGGTGTCGAGTACGTGATTTCCACCTGTAATATTCCTATCTTTACAGATGGAGGATGGGAGCTCTATTTAGGAAAGTGTGCTATTAGGAGCACCACAGGAGAGATTCGTATACCGATTTTGCCTCATGCCATGTGTTATTAGCCTATTTCACAGTCACCTGTCATTGATATCCCCTTGATGGGTGTTGACGATTTTACACTTTCAAAGGGTCCACATACCCAGGCTACGTTCTAGCATTGGTGGTCCCCTCGTACCATCGGAGCCCAGACCCATGCCACACAGTTTATAGGGAATATGGTTCTTGGATCCGTGATGATGACGGATTGGATGGCCTGTGTCAGAGATCCGACTCATTTGACACATATTGATAGTTTGACCCGGAAGTTGGACCGGGCACATTTCTTTATCCGACACTTAGGTAGAGATCCGGCAGAGGCAGATACATTTGATCCTTCCAGCTCAAGAGCTGGACCCTCAGATGACCCATATGGTTTTGTCAGTGCAGATCCTCCATTGTATAGGCCTAACATCCCCGTAGATGGAGATCTAGTGACTCAGGAGGAGTTACATCAGGTGTACATGATTGATGATGTAGACATTGACACCATTGTCTTCTTCTGATGTATATTCTTGTTATATCTTTTGATAGGCCTCTATTAGATACTGGGTGGTTGTGCCCCATTCTCGCTATATCTTTTGATAGGCATCTGTTAGTAGTTGCGCGTCTGTGCCCCATTTCCCAGTATTTTTAGCTGTACAGAGATATATTAGATGATGATGTAATTAGGAATGTATATAATGTTATTCCCTACATCATATTGCCATCTATTGTTTATCATGCATGTATCATGCTATGCATATGCATATATGTCAAGGGATATTCAGCATTAACCCCTGGATAGTTTTATGACACGGCCCACGTAGATGTCTTCTTCGACAGTTAGCCGTATTGATCATACCCCACCAGTATTAGTGGCATCCCGTCTGAGATCATGGTGTGATAGTATGTCACCTTCAGACAGGGTAACTGTAGATTAGTTATTGCTGCATACTATGACTCTCCTAATGTTTCAGGTTCCCGTAGGCTTTGTAGAAGGTATGATGGAGCATTGGATACCAGAGAGGCAGGTCTTCCGATCATGAGTTGACTCCTACCTTAGAAGAGTATGCACGGTTGACGGCGCTGCCACTGGACATACTATACGCACAGATGGCTATCGATAACATGAGCCAACAGTTTATGACCCTCGCTGGGCTAAGGCATAGAGTTGTGTAGGATGAGATCACATCCGGCCACGTGGTATCCCAGGATTTCTGATGGATAAATTTGGCTCAGAGGATAGCTATACACGGCATTCCAGGGATTTCACCATGCCGGAGGATCATTGGCATTTGGCCAGAGTAGACGTATTGCTACTGTGAGTATTGTCATATGTATATATGCCATTGTACATGGATGAGCTGGACATTGGCGTCATCATGGCAGTGAGAGCTCTCAGGGTGGGTCACACCATTGTGCCGATGATTATCACAGAGACGCTAATTTTAGCCACATATTGCAGCACTTACCCTGCAGAGGTATTCACAGGTAGTTCGATCATGTTGTACGTGTGGTTTATGTCACACCTGAGATCGATTGGCACATTTCGACGGCATGGGTATTGTTTTACCCATGAGATTTCCATGTCTTACTCCTTTCAGCCTACTGAGTGTACAGATCCTACATCTTGGTCCATTTTCCTGGCAGGGATTGGAGATCTATTTGATATATTGTCGTGTACAAGGCTTTGGTCACCCTACAACTTCATCACTCATGCTCCTGGGATGGATTATCTCCCTCTAGCTGGTTTGAGGGGCATGACTACTTACCACCCACTTCATATGATGTGTCATTTTGACTAGTTCCAGGATTTCCATCCTTTTGAGGGGGCATTAAGTCAGCGCTTGGCATCTCACCACTTGTCAGTAGAGGATAGATCTAGGGTGTATGCCTATTGGGATCAGCGTGAGCTAGCTGTATTTTCTGTTAGCCATCCACATTGTTCTGCAGAGTATTCTGCATGGATAGAGATAGAGACTACATCGGTTGCGGTAGTATCCACATTATCGGGGATTGATTCTGAAGATGGGGAGCCCATAGAGGACATTGATATTCCCAAATAGGAGGAATCATTCACTTGTTTGCTAGTAGCTCTTGCAGATTCTCCCAGTACGAGTGCTACTGTGATTCAGCATTCAACACAGTATTTAGAGTAGAATCTTCATCTTATGACCTTTGAGAGAGATCAGGTTAGGGCCTTGATGTTGACAACTCTTGTTGGAAGAGACACCACTCTATTGGAGAGAGATTAGGCTGTAGCTCATAGAGATACCGCTATTGAGGAGAGGGACGAGGCCAGATTAACCAGAGATGCATTGATTATTGAGCGGGATGCTGCCCTATCTTCCCGGGATGTGGCCATTACAGATAGTACTTCAGTGAGATCCTTTATGATTGGCATACTTCCCAATATGAGTGCATATATATTAATGAGCATCATGCCACCAAGTAGTTAGTTTCAGATCTGTTGGCACGTGTAGATATGTTAATGTAGGAGATCATAGCGTTACCCCCTTCTTTAGAGAGAGATGCTATGTTATATCTGATAGCCCGCATATATACCGATAGAGAGACTTGTATTTTCCTACATAGACTAGCATAGCCATTTTCTCATATACATCATATATTGTATATATCAAACAACATTATATATGGCAGGGAAATATATTTTAATTTACTTCCCTTTTAGTTATGCCTTGATACTTGCTTTATATTTTCCTGCTTCTTCAGGGCTTGTGATCTTGATGTATTCTGAACTCATCCTTGATGTGTGGACATTGATACGTCTCTAGATCTTTCAGAATGGATCATTAATTTGTATGTATCCCTACCCTCTTTGGTATCTTGGGACTAGTTTCTATATGGAAATGTGGAGAGGATTGTGACTTTTCCTCTCTGAGATTCACCGCACCACAAATGGTCGCTAGTACTCCTATTCAAGAGGAGCCCAGTTAGTTCCATCTCTTATGGATTGGTGTTGCTCTTCGAGGAATCAACAACCACTTAGATGGTGCCAAATCTCCCATTAATGGGGAGACCAGGTAGTTCCATCCCTTTCGTCTGAAGCCGATGAAATGTGGTGGATTGAGGTTTGATCCAAGTACAGTTGACAAATATTTGTTTTGGTAGGGGGTTTGACCGAACCATAAATGGTTGCCTACGTACTCCTATTGAAGAGGAGATCAGGTCTGCGTAGTTCGAACCTGGTGTAAGAGGTTCAACCCTATATAGTGTAGGGGTAGAAAGGTGTAGGAATGTTTTTGTTATTTTTGTTTGTAGAGAAGGGTGTAGAAATATTTTTATTATTTTTGTTTGTAGAGAATGGTGTAGAAATGTTTTTGTTATTTTTATTTTATTGCGATCGGGCAATGTAAAATGGTTGCCTACGTACTCCCAGGTATCGGGAAGATCAGGTCGACGTAGTTCGCCCCATGTTCAGGACAATTTGCAGCCAAAAAAGTTTAATCCCATGTTCAGGATAAACTGTTGGGAAAATTTTGATCCCATGTTTAAGAAAAATTGCGGGTGTAAAAAAGTTTGATCCCATGTTTAGGACAAACTATAGGGGAAAGGTTTAATCCCTAGTGGGATAACCGAAATTTTATGAAGTGTGAAAGATCTGATGATCTGAAAACCAGGCTGCTGGCTTGAAGATTGTGTTTCCCTGATGGGGCAAATGGGTACGAAGAAAGGGTTATGTGTAATAAAGGTTAGAAAACCTAAAATGACTGGTGATCCAAAACCAGGATGTTTGCTTGATGGTAACTTCAGACATAGTACCGTTTCATGGTCTCTGAGTTGATGAGCTGTGGAAATTCGTCGCCATCCATTTCCTATAATCTGAGAGCACCTCCTGTCAATACCTCCTTGACAATAAACTGGCCTTCCTAGTTAAGAGCGAAGTTTTCCTTTGATTGATCTTGGTTGTCAATAATTTTCTTCAAAACCAAGTCATGTTGTTTAAACTGCCGTAGCCGGACTTTCTTGTTGTAGGATCTGGCGATACTCTATTGGTATAATTGACCATGGAAGATAGCATCACTTTGTCTTTCATCTATTAGAGACAATTGGTGATACTTGTCTAATGTCTTCATCCAGCTGAGCGTCCATTAACACTCTGAGGGATTCCATTTCCACTTCTATGAGGAGCACTACTTCCATCCCATAGGTCAATGAGTAGGGGGTTTCCCAGTGGAAGTACGCATTGAAGTTCTGTTGGCTCAGAGGCAAGAGGTCAGGCCATCCTTTATGATTGGCGGACATCTTTTGCAGGATCTTCTTGATGTTCTTATTAGCCGCGTCAACAACACCATTCATCTTTGGATGGTAGATGATGGAGTTAAGGTGTTTGATGTGGAATTTCTTGCCGCACTCCTCCATCATTTTGTTGTTGAGGTTCTTAGCATTGTCTGACACAATTACCTCTGGTTGTCCATACCGACAAATGACATTGTTTCTGATGAAAGCAATGATGAATTCTTTGGTAACCTTGGGGAAGGAGGCTGCTTCTACCCATTTGGTGAATTAGTCGATCATGGTGAAGATAAACTGATGCCCATTACTGGCTTTAGGCTAGATGAGCCTGATCACGTCCATTCCCCACATTAAGAAGGGCCAAGGTGAACTCGTATTATTGAGTTCCCTAAGAGGGGCGTGGATAGCATTCCCATGAATTTTACATTGGTAGCATCTCTTGACGTGATCAACACAGTCAGCTTTAAGCGAGAGCCATTAATGCCCTGTTCTGAGGATATTTTTAACAAGTAGGGGGGCGCTCATGTGTGGGCCACATACTCCACCATGGATCTCATCCATGAGTCTCTGAGCTTGGTCCTTGTCCAGACATCTGAGGAGACCTATTTCTGCATCTCTTTTGTAGAGTGCATCTCCGCTCAGGTAGAACTTCATAGCCATTCGATGGATCCTCCTTCTTTCAGTCGGGCATGCCTCAGCGGGTGTAGATCCATCTCGTAAGTACTCCTTGATATGTTGATACCAAGGGTGTTGGATGGGAGGTAGCTCATCCGATACTTCTCCAATATAATTCCCATAGGTTGGAGCCTTTTGTAGGGTAAATGGGATGCTTGTCATGTTTTCCTTATCATGTATGGTGATCAAGGAGGCCAAAGTTACTAGTGCATCCGCAAAATCATTACTATTCTGAGGAATGTGGAAGAAGTTTATTTCTTCGAACTCCGAAGCTATCTGTAAAACTTGCCAATGGTAAGGCAGCAAATGTAGCTCTTTAGTGTGATAGATTCCTGTGATTTATCTGATTACCAATTTGGAATCTCCAAAGACAGTTAACTGCCTGATACCCATTGATTGGGCAAGTTTGAGTCCAATAATACAGCCTTCATACTCAGCTGTGTTGTTGGTGCTGACAAACTAAAATTTGACTGCGACGGGATACTGCTCCCCTGTACCGGATACTAGAACTGCTCCAGCTCCAAAACCTTCCATGTTAACAACTCAATTAAAATACATTTTCCACGTATTGCATGCATTGTACTGATGGTGTTGCTGTACTGTCATTACCCCTTCATCAGGGAAGTATATTTCCAAAGGTTTGAAATCCCCTGCGGGTGCGATAGCCAGTTGATTCGTAATTCCTTGACCTTTAATGGACTTTTGTGTCACGTAGACAATGTCAAATTATTGTAAGATCAACTGCTATCTGGATAGCGAAAAATTCAATATGGGTTTACTGAACACGTACTTAAGAGGATCCACGCGGGATATGAGATGGGTTGTGTGACCATGGAGGTAATGTTGTAACCTCATGAAAGCCCATGCTAAAGCATAACAAGTCTTCTCAATCAGAGTGTACTTGTGTTCACTGCTGCTGAATATTTTGCTGAGGTAGTAGATAGCTCGCTCTTGGCCTCTATCATATTTCTTTCCCAGCATGCAGCCCATGGCATTGTCATTTATGGACAGGTAAATGAACAGGGGAACTTCATCCTTGGGTGGTACCAAAATAGAAGCGTTAACCAGCTGCTCTTTGATTGTAAGGAAGGCTTTTTGACACTCATCGTTCCATTTAATGGAGGAGTTCTTCCTTAATAACTTGAAGATAGGCTCATAGGTTGCTGTGAATTAAGAAATAAACCTACTAATGAAGTTGATTCTTCCCAAAAATCCCCGTATTTCCTTCTCTGTCTTAGGAATGGGCATTTCCCTGATGCCCTTGATTTTGGTGGGATCCAGCTCAATCCCTTTGTGGTTGATTAAGAAACCTAGCAACTTGCCTGATTTAATGCCATAGGTGCACTTGGCTGGATTCAACTTCAAGTTGTACTTACAAAACCTGTTGAAAAGCTTTTTGAGATGATCTAAGTTGTCTTCTTCCTTTCGGGATTTGACAATGATGTCATCCACGTAGATCTTTATCTCTTTATGAATTAAGTCATGGAAAAGAGCCATCATATCTCGTTGATAGGTTGCTCCGGTATTAATGAGGTCGAATGACAATTGTCTGTAGCAAAAGGTTCCCCAAGGCGTGATGAATGCAGTTTTCTCACGATCTTCCTCAACAACCATGATTTGATGGTACCTCACAAAGTAATCAACAAAGGAGTACATGTCATATTGAGCAGTATTGTCAATAAGAATATGGATAAATGGCACAGGAAAGCTATCCTTAAGACAAGTTTTATTCAAATTCTGGTAATCCATGCAAACTTGCACATTTCCTTCTAGTTTAGGCATAGGGACTATATTTGATATCCATTCAGTTAATGTGGACACCATGATGATGACAGCTTGAAATTGTTTCACAATTTCTTCTTTAACCTTTAAACTCCACTCAGGTTTTAATCGCCTGAGCTTCTGCCTAACTAGCTTGAATCTCTCTTTAATGTGAAGGCGATGGATGACGATGTCCATGGACAAACCCACCATGTCTTCGTGAGACCATGCAAACACATCCTGGAATTGGGATAATAGTGCAACCATGTAATTCCTTTGGTTTGGAGTGAGGTCTGTACCAATCTGGATCAACCTAGGGCTTTCTAAGGTTCCAAGATTGAATGAGGTGGTTTGATCAAGATTTGGTTTGGGTTTGTCTTCGACCCAGTCCTTGATCTCCTGAGGTATCTCAATGTCCTCTTGTATTTCCATTAAATCTGAGTCCAACTTTTTATCAAAGTTATAGTCCTTGTAGAGAAAAGGCATCTCATCAGCAAGTACATGCACATCTAAATTTAGAGTCCTGAAACAAAATATGCTTTCACTTAATATATGAAACTGTTCAATCATACAAAGTGGTAGCATGTACTGATAAAACAACTGCTAATATTGTATAGAAAAGTAAGCAATTAAAGCTATCAAAGGGCATAAAGGGTTTCTGCCCTTTTTACCCTTGGCGACAAATGCAAGGAGTGATGTTCTAATTGTCAAGGGTGAAGTCCTGATGGAAGGCAGTAATGAAGTGATGATAATTATAATGCCCCCATATTTATACTCCCACGGTATCTTATATGGTGTTTACAGAAAATCAACATAATGCTTTTAAATCTATACACCCATGGTATCTGATTATAAGATTACATTAAATAGAGGGACTAGCAGATATAATTCCCATAGATCCAAAATTCATAGTATCCCATAACAGATGTCAATTCTTAAGAGAACTTTTTCTGTGTTTGGATACCCTCACTTAGATATATGAACTGTATCTATGACTAGAGTCTATCTATCTGAAATTCAGAGTATCAGCAATAACATGAACAGTCCATATTACTAATACCCTCACCCAGATGTATAGTTTAACCCAAACGAATTTATACTATCGTATCGATAGTAACTATCTATCTGAAATCTAGAGTATCAATAACAACATGAACAGTCCATGCTATTAATACCCTCACTCAGATAAATAGTTCACAATGATCTCAACTAGATTTGAAGAAGTCTAATTTTACATATATGTATGTAAGAAAATTCGGTTGCGAAAATAAAAATGTTATATATATATATATACATATATATATATATATATATCATAATATTAAGATTTGATTACATGATTCTCATAACGAGTTTTTATTACAAGGTATTCAAATAAACAAGAATAAAATCTAATCTATGTAGGGACGTTTCCCTTTATCTACTCTAGAAGTTCCAGGATTACCATCTAAAACTGCAAAGGGAATAATTTGCAAGGGTGAGCTATGACATGCTCAGAAGTTTTGTATTTATAACAATATAGGATTTGAAAAAAAATATAACAGTTCAAATTTCGACTGATAGTTGTACCATTTCTGAATTTCTAATTTCAACCATTTCTGGAATTTTCTTTATTTCGGTCAGTCACACAGACTTAGAAATTTTGTTCAGATATGAGATAGAGGATCAACCTATTCAACATCTTAGGAGTATGCATATCATCCTATAGTGCTTAACATACACTAAAATTACTGTCAATATATGAATTGACCAAATTTCCATCCCTTACGGGATACCCAACTTCAATATAAGATGTCTTACCAAAACAATTTGGTTTGACACAACAGTTTATGCTCAATAAACATTATCATATGAATAAACAATTCATTTCTTAGTTATGCTGAAGCTATAACAATAACTTTATAATAAGAAGGTAATTCAATTGTAAGTGTAGTGTATTATATCAACAACTTATCAAGATAAAAATCCTGATCAGTAAATAAATAGGGTTTAAGAAATTTGCTTCATAAGAGACTTAAGGATAGAGAACCTGCCTGAGCGTAGATCAGTCAAGTTATGTTATTCAAACATTAATAAGTACCTACGATGTTCATATATATAAATCTAACACGTTAGTATTGATAACAATACTCAATTATAACACTTATATAATATCGGTTAGATTTAATAGGGTTTAGTGTTTAATACCTTTGATAAATGGACCAAATTTTATTTATAAAATTAAATTATAATTTAAAATACCTTTTTACAAATTTTAAAGCATTTAAAACATTTATTTTGATTTTTAAATCATTTATATCTATTTATAAGTAATTAATATTTACTTAAAATTTTACAAAAACATTGATTATAATTTTTAAATAATTTATATTCATTTATTATAATTTTATATCATTAATAATATTTTTCCATAATTATTTAGCATTTAAAATGATTATTCTAATTTCTTTATTAATAAGTTAATTATTAATAATATCAAAATAATATAAAATAATTATTAAATTTATGTAAAAATATCAGAATTTATTTATAATATTTTAATATCATTTTTAAAATTGTTTTTATATTTATTTATTAAATATTTCTAATTTTTATAATTTATTTTTAAAAAAATAATTTTTGTCTGTCGCTAAAGCCCTTGGTGTGATGTAAAGTGTCATTTGTAGGTGTTCTTGAAGTTTAAAATGCTTGTTTGGTACGTGGTAGAGTAATTGGTATGACCATTAATTATATGGCTACTGTTAATGAGTTTTGGTTTGTTTAAGAGTTGATGTTTGTAGTACTCATACAGTAGTATAACATGAAACAAAATTTAGACTTTAACCTACACATAACAAGAAGTTATAGAGGCTCAAAGTAACTGTCAGAGCTATTCTTGAGTTTCTGGGTAACCCAGAATAGAAGTCATGATCGGTCAACGGTTTTGTGGCTTATATATCTTCGATTCTGTGTATTTGATGTGTATAATGTTTGTTGTAACATGTAGTATATATGTCAGGGTACACATATATAACATTAACATTAATCAAGCCTAACTCTAAGGTCTCTAATTATGTTGGTCAAAGTACAGCCAGACGTTGTTCTTCATGTTCTTCAGTTTTCTGGAAAACCAAGAAAACTTAGTTATGCTCGGTCAATGGATTTTGACCATCAATTCAAAGATAAACCTATCGTTGTTTGTTCCATTAAAGATTATAGATGTGTGTTGTACATATAATGAGTATTGATCTATAACAAAACTTAAAAAATAACAAACAGAAAGCGATTAAGCAGATTGGTCAAAGTAGCTGGGTCAATTGTTTTGAGCTTTCGGGTAACCTTAAAAGCGCAATCCGTGAACGGTCAACCCACTTTGACTGCTTATAACTTGAAATATATGGTTCAAATGAACCTGTTTTCTTTTCCAGATTAAAGACCTACTAACAGGCTACAAATACCAAACAATTACCAAACCAAAACATAAACACATATGAATCTATAAGCTCTGACATTCGACTGTCAAACTTAGTTTTTCAAAATTTCCAGATTTCTTAAAACACTTAATTAAGACATCTAGATGTTATGAAAACGTGTTCTACCAATCTAACATACTTTCTAACATACTAATACATAATTCTATACATCTAAACAACAAATCTAACATAAGATCAAAGAGCTAATTATCAACTAGGGTTTGTACCTTTTCTTGAGCAAATTTTGGTTCTAGCTTCTGATGTTGTTGCTTCTATCACCCAGGCTTAATTTGGTAGGTTTATAAGTATATCTAGGCTTAGGAATTTCGTGAGTTTTCTTAGCCCTAAGGTTCCTATTTATAGAATTCTTCAACTAGGTTTTTTGGTCATTTTTGAGCAACTTGCCTCTACAAAGATCTGATCTAATGACTATAGTGATGCTTGGGAGTTACAAGTATTTCATGTGCTACCTTGGAACTTGCAATGGTAACTCCTAACCTACTTATGAGCTAGTTAGGTTTGTTTAGTAGCTTAATTAGGCTTTAATCTTCACTAATCTTGATTAGAGTTTTGTTTCTAATGATTAGGAATGTTAAGTAATGTTAATTAGTACCTAATTGAAGTTTACAAACCATTATTAGGTGTTAAGATAATATAATTAAGGTTTAATTAGCTAATTAGGGTTTAATTTATAAATTAGGGTTAGGGTTTTGCTAATTAGGGTTAGGGTTTGTTAATCTAGGGTTATTAACCTAAATTCTCACTAATCCTAACAAGCACGACAAAACGTTTTGTCAGTGTAAGCACGACAAAGCAACTTGTCGAAATAATTTTACCGAAAACTCCGAATATGAAAAAAAAATTAAGCACGAGGTGTCAAGCACGACGTTTTTCGGACAAAAAATTATTTGATTTTGGTAAATGGGCTTCTTCCGAGACCCTTAGCAAGATCTTCTTGTGATCCTCGGAAGAGAAAACCAAGTCCAGTATGAAAATTTGTTGTGGAGCTTCTCTTAAGCTTAAAATCACCTTTGCTTCGCTATGGCCCATGGTACAGAGGAACTCTTCAATTTTCTCTATGGGTACATTCCCATTTGACTTGATGGTAGGTTTCATCACCCGATGAGAAAGATACAATGGATTCTCCTTCGACACTGCAGAAGTTATATCTGACGTAGATCCTTCAGCCTGCCCATAATTCCATGGGACTTTTTTTAGGCTAACAATAGGATATTGTGGCCTAGATGACAAGAGAATTAGCTATAGTGCAGCCACCTTTAAAGGATTGTCAGCACCTCTGAGTTGAATTGCTTGTATTGTGACGCCCCCAAAATAGGTATACATCACCTATTCTGAGTTGTCAATACATGGTACAGAAACAACTACAACTTTATTATTACACAAAGAAAGCGTGAGTTTGAATACAAATATTATCTACTAGACAATATCTATACTCAAATAAATCCTCATCACATTTATTGATACATTATTTTACAAAATGGTGAGGACTACTAAACAATCCTTTCTAAAACCTTCATTCCATACCCAGGCACTGCACTCGCTTATATTCTCGCCTCACGGGAAAAATGGTACAAAAGGAAAAGGGTGAGCTCAACTAGCTCAATAAAGAATATTATGACTAAGATAATATACAACAAATTATCGTTAGTCTTCATGAGGAAAAATATAATAGAATACAATAGACAACAAATTTTAAATCAACAACAAGAATGAAACAACAATTCATTAGAAGAGTTAAGTAGAGAATGCAAACTACTATCTTCTATGTATGAATTTAAAAGTTCATCATCTATCTTTTATCCCTGTAACATCAATCAATATACATCTGGAATCAAATATTCATCTTTGCACTACAGGCCAAAGATATTCATCAGTTGGTCATGTTCATCTAAACACCTGTTCATCTTTGCACTACGGGCCAAAGATATTCTTCAGAAATCATTCATCTTTGCACTACAAGCCAAAGATATTCTTAAGAAATCATTCATCTTTGCACTACAGGCCAAAGATATTCAATAATATCATCATTTAAGACTGAGGATGATGAAAAATATTTTTAAAGAAACGAATCTAGTGAAACAAAATGACAAGGATTAAGGATTAAGGATTCGTACTTTGTTTTATCCACGTCCAAAAATACCTCAAAAATAATCACAGTGGTGTAAAATTCAAGAATGATCAAAACATGGATACAATCAAAGCTAGTATCCAGAATAGATATTTTGGACGAAAAGAAGAAATTTCATTTTTCGGTGAATAGTGCCGTATTCGTGAATAGTGCCGTATATCGTGAATAGTCCGTATCGTGAATAGTAACTCTCACACCAAAAGATAGAAATTCCACAAAAACATCTTCACGCTTCATGAATAGTACTCGTGAATAAGTAACTCGTGAATAGTAACTCATGAATAGTAACTCGTGAATAGTAACTCGTGAATAGTAACCCAGACATGAAAAAGTTCCAAATTTGATAAAAGTTCCAACCAATATTTCAAAGATAATGATATTGAAGAAATAATATCATCGAGAAGAAAATAACATCCTTACCTCGAAAGATCAAGATTTCTAGCTAGAATACGGGTATAGTCTGTGAAGGAACTTGCAGAATCTAGCAATACTCAAAGTATACTCAAAATACTCACAAGAATACGCCGATAATATAGAGAGAGAAAACTTGATTTACGGTGTGATTTTCAATTCTAACCTAAGCACCTATTTATAGGAAAATGCTTAGAACACCAAAGTAGAAAATTTAATAAAATATTAATATTAATATTACAAATTCCTACACCCACTTTTAAGGATCTGAATTCAGCATTTACATCACATGCAAGACCCACCTTTAATGACAAAAAACGTTTTCATAATAAAATAATTAAAACTTCCAAAAATTAATTATTTGAGACTTCAAAGATTTCAATAATTCATAATAAATAGCCCTTTCATCAGAAAATTCGAGTCTTGCGAGTTTTTATAGGAAATTCAATTCTCTACAACTTTGCAGAAGAAAGTTTTCCAAATTCCAAATAGAAATTGACCAAGAAATCCACAAGCAAGCGATTTTAAAGTTATAATCAAATTTCAAATCAATAAATGGGGTCCACCGACATGTTTAACATGTTTTAAACATTTATTGCAACAAAAATACTCTTCCTCCTCGTATACTCATATATCCCACATTCGTTGTTAAAATATCACCGTTAATATATTATTAAAATAATATATTTAAATGAATTATTTTATCGAGAAAAAGATAAAATATTAATTTTCAACAAATATTTGTCATTTTAAAAATTTTCTCCATCTATATCCACATAAAATCAATATTTTTCTCATCATATAAATCAATAATTAATTATTCACAAATAATATTACGAGAATCACAATATTGACAACCAGCAGGTTCTGGAAAGAGGGGCTTTCAATAAGAATTTCTTCTTCTTGGCAAGCCGCAATTAGGTGACCAAACCTCTCCTTAGACGTAACTTTCTAGACATTGCCAATAATGTTATCTAATAATATTATTCAGATAATATGAATTATTGCTTCGATAATGAAAGATCTTGTGTAATGACAATTATTGAAACAACAAGTAATATAAAATATCAATGCAAAGAATTATTGAATCAATAAAATAAAATATTGAATAGTAATTATCGTAACCATTATCGAGTAGTTCCTTCACGTAAGAATCAATAATTGGTGCAATACCGAAAGTGCTCTTTGTTCAACAACGGCGTATTAGTGTGTTTTATCCACCGGGTATTCCAACAAAGATATACTCAGAATAACTACGCCTAATTATTTAAAAATGACTTATATTTGTCGTTTTCTTCATCCAACACTTTCCGTTATGGGGCCCACACATGGTCTGCGTCTGTCGCACGAATATTCTCGAACGATTTAATATTCCACGACCAAACGAATATTCCCCAACGATAATGAATATTTTATAACCACTTGCTTAATTTGAAATATTTGCATATTTAACCCTTAACTATCCACATTAATCAAATCAACCCTTACTATTTCAAAATAATAAATAAAGGAAATTCCTTTTTATTTAAAAATTTCGGGTCTTACAACCTCCCTCCTTATGAAATTTCGTCCTCGAAATTGACGACGTACTGTGTATTTTGAAAAGTTGAGGATACCTCGCTTTCATTTCCGTTTCTAATTCCCGTGTCATTTCCTCTATAGCATGATTCCTCCACAAAACTTTAACTTGTGGTATGACCTTTGCAGACGTAGGGACATGCTCCTTCCTATCCAAAATCTTTGACAGTACCTCCTCATACATTAAGTCTTGGCTATCTCGTCCCATTCTAACTCTATAACGTGGTTCGGGTCTTTCACATATTTCTTAAGCATGATATGTGAAACACATTATGAACACGAGACATACTCGGAGGTAACGCAAGTCTATAGGCTACATTTCCTACTCGGTCAAGAATTTGAAATGGACCGATAAATCGTGGATTGAGCTTTCCTCTCTTCCCAAATCTTGTAACTCCTTCCATGGAGCAACTCGCAACAATACATGATCCCTACATTAAATTCCACGTCCTTTCGATGAAGATCCGCATAACTCTTTTGTCGATCTTGTGCCGTTTGTATACGTTGTCGAATCATTTGGATCTTTTCGGTAGTCATACGTACTAACTCGGGTCCCAACAATGTTGCTTCACCCACCTCATCCCAACATATTGGAGAACGACATTTTCGTCCATATAATGCTTCGAATGGAACCATGCCTATATTTGTTTAATAACTATTGTTGTATGAGAATTCCACCAATGGCAAGTACTTATCCCAACTTCCTTTGAAATCTAGGACACAGAGTTTTAATATATCTTCAAGAGTTTGAGTAGTCCTTTCTGATTGCCCATCCGTTTGAGGATGGTATGCCAAACTGAATCGTAAATTCGTGCCCATAGCTTTCTACAAACTAACCCAAAATCATGAAGTGAATCTTGGGTCACGATCTAAAACTATGGATACTGGCATGCCATGCAATCTCACAATCGCATTTACGTACATACGAGAAAGACGTTCAAGGGAATAAGTCTCTCGTATCGGTAAGAAATGAGCAGACTTGGTTAATCTAATAACCCAAATAGCATTGATGCCTTGAGAAACCGCAGGAAGACCCGTAACGAAATCCATAGTAATGTGTTCCCACTTCCATTCCGGAATCTCAAGTGGTTGCAACGGACCCTTAGGTACAAGATGCTCCGCCTTTACACGTTGGCAAGTTAAACACATCGAGATAAACTTTGCAATCTCTCTCTTCATATTGTTCCACCAAAATGTATGTCGAAGATCACGATACATTTTAGTACTTCCAGGATGGATTGCAAATGGCGTATTGTGTGCCTCCATCATAATCTTGTACTTCAAATCAGAGTCGTTAGGAACACAAAGTCTAGAGTGGACTCGAAGTATTCCTTCTTCATCAATTCTCGCTTCAGGAATAGCTCCTTCTTGTACTTTCTTCTTCATACGCATCAACTCCGGATTCGGTGGCTTGAGCAACCTTAACTTTTCTATTAAAGTTGGCTCTGTCGTATACTTGACATCATCGCACTTTTCGTTCCGCATATAATCTTCTACTCATCGCGTCACTACCACGTTCGCTTTTTCGGGATGGCATGATCGAAACATGTCTTTGAAATGAGTCTCCTCTTGAGTTCTTGAAGCTCTTCCCACATTCCTTGCTCCATTCGAATTTTGTATCTCTACGAGTCATTTGCGTTAATGGAATAGCGATTCGAGAATATCCTTCAACGAATCTCGATAATAACCAACTAAGCCTAAAAAGCTACGTCTTTCGATAACTGACTTAGGTTGCTCTCAACTGTGACTCATATCCCAATCTTGGATAGCACGTCACAATGACACCTATCAGTTTATTATCGCACAAATATGACGTCCCCTACAGAGAGTCCGCTTAGGTGAATTTCACAAAGGAAGTCACAAAATAAAGGCTCGGTACCAAATTCTATAGTTGAATTTTTAACTCACAAGTTGATAATAGAGCCATTCGATATGAGATTTTAGAAATGAGTTTTGTCTTAGGGTTCAAAGTCGATACAAAATTTAATATCGAGCTTTGGGAGTAAGCCAAGAAATTCTTCTTGAAATACGTCGGGAAAAATCAATAACAACGGGAATATTATTCAAATCGGCGTGTCTTTATTCAAATCCATAACATGGACTAAGAAAACTTGACATCCGTAATAAACGAATGACTTCATGGCTTGATATGAAAATGTTTGACTACAATGGTTTGATTGCTTGAATTGAATAACAAAAGTTGCTTAGGAATATGAAAACTAACAACCTTACAAAAGCAATCAATTTGGCATGATGAGTAGTTAACCTTAAAATCACATCAAAAGCAAATATCTCTATAGAAATAAGGTTAACAGGTAATGTGATAGTGCCAACTTGAATCAAGCAAGATTTTTAAACAACGGATGTAATGAAAGTTTCTCCTAATGGAGTCTCCACAGATAGGTCAAAGTTTAATTTCTCCGTAGTCAAGTTCAAACGTTGAGCGCAAGTAAGAGAGATAAAAGAATGGGTAGAACCAATATCTAGTAAGGTATATACTTCGCAAGAATTTATAATTAACTAACCCGTGCTAACTTCGTTCGGGTTCCTCGCATTTTGACCAGTCACAACAAACGCTCTTCCCGGAATCGTTGACTTTGACTTTTCTGGGACAGTCTTTTGAGTCACCGTCCCCGCTGAACTAGGTTTCGCTACTGTACAATCTCGAGCGATATGTCCTTCCTTTCCACAATTATAGCATACCTTGAACTGTTGTGGGCAGTTTGGGCTGATATGTCCCTCTTTCCCGCATTTGTAGCATATAATGAGATGGTCGTTCTCCTCCCTTAAAACTAGTTGCCATTGGTGTTGACGCCATCACATGGTCGTTGTTGAATCTCCTCTTTTAAAATCTCCTCCGACTCGCTTCTTCTATTTTCATGGCCACGATTACCACCAGAGTGGTTACCGCCTTTGTCTCTGTATTCTTCTTTCTCCATTGGTTATCGTTATTCGATGATCGCTATCTTGGTATGATCCTGGTTATGGTCCCTCGGTTGAACGTACTCGTTATCTCGCTCTAACAATGAGCCCTATTGACAACATCTGAATAGAGAAAATTTATGAGAAATGAGATCTTGGCGTATGTCGGGTTTCAAACCTCTCGAAACATCCGCGTCATCGTTCCTCATTCTCCACCAAATGAGGTGCAAACACGGATAACTCCGCGAACTTCGCCTCGTCTTTGGGACACCAAATCATGTTATTCTCGCTTCTAGTCTAATAAACTCCACTTCCTTCATATACGACGAATACTTTCGGGGAAGTACTTGTCATTGAACTGCTTTTTCAAACGTCTCCCATGACATCTTTGAGTGCATTTGGATGGATGGGTACGCTTCACTGATTCCCACCGATGAATCTGCTCGCCACGGAACATAAAGGTGGCGAATGGAACTTTCTGTTCCTCGTGCATCCCAAGACATCGAATATCTTGGTAATTTGTTTGACCCACGCCTCTCGCTTAATCGGATCCGGCTTTCCCTGCATTGCAGGTGGTCCCAACTCTTTGAACTACTTGGTTTGTGACCACGGTGAATTGCTATCAAATCCTCCTGTATTTTGAACACGAGTCTCCTAAATGCGATTTTGCATGAAGCGCAAAAAGCTTCTAAACATCCCCTCGTTCATCATCACGCTTTCGGTGGTGTTGTTCACGGGAGGAACATTGCCCGACTGTTGCACGTTCTCCTCGTTGGTAAGTCTGAGCATCTCCACGGTCTCATATACTCCCATTGTTAATATTCTCGATCGACATTCTCAAATCTTTGTCATAAAACAAGGGTTAATTAAGGAAATCAATATATCACATAATATCCCTATATCTTGACCAACTAACAAATAAGCTTAGGTAGGACACACTAGCGAAGGATTTACTCGTCTCTACCCTCCTAGTTCTATTCCCCGATCTCGCATGTAGATCATATCCTAAGCTCGATACTAACTGTGACGCCCCCCAAAATAGGTATACATCACCTATTACGAGTTGTCAATACATGGTATGTAAATAACTACAACTTTATTATTACAACAAGAAAGCTGTGAGTTTGAATACAAATATTATCTACTAGACAATATCTATACTCAAATAAATCCTCATCACATTTATTGATACATTATTTTACAAAATGGTGAGGACTACTAAACAATCCTTTCTAAAACCTTCATTCCATACCAGGCTCGTACTCGCTTATATTCTCGCCTCCCGAGAAAAATGGTACAAAAAGGAAAAGGGTGAGCTCAACTAGCTTTCGATAAAGAATATTATGACTAAGATAATATACAACAAATTATCGTTAGTCTTCAACAGGAAAAATATAATAGAATACAATAGACAACAAATTTTAAATCAACAACTGCAGCGGAAACAACAATTCATTAAAAGAGTTAAGTAGAGAATGCAAACTACTATCTTCTATGTATGAATTTAAAAGTTCGTCGTCTATCTTTTATCCCTGTAACATCAATCAATATACATCTGGAATCAAATATTCATCTTTGCACTCTGAGCCAAAGATATTCATCGATTGGTCATGTTCATCTAAACACTGTTCATCTCTTTACTCACGGCCAAAGATATTCTTGAGAAATCATTCATCTTTGCACTACTGGGCCAAAGATATTCTTAAGAAATCATTCATCTTTGCACTACTGGGCCAAAGATATTCAATAATATCATCATTTAAGACCGAGGATGATGAAAAATATTTTAAAGAAAGCGAATCTAGTGAAACAAAATGACAAGGATTAAGGATTAAGGATTCGTACTTTTGTTTTATTCACGTCCAAAAATACCTCAAAAATAATCACAGTGGTGTAAAATTCAAGAATGATCAAAACATGGATACAATCAAAGCTAGTATCTAGAATAGATATTTTGGACGAAAAGAAGAAATTTCATTTTTGATTGAATAGTGCCGTATTCGTGAATAGTGTCAGATATCGTGAATAGTCTTAGTATCGTGAATAGTAACTCAGACACCAAAAGATAGAAATTCCAAAAAAAAACATCTTCACGCTTCATGAATAGTACTTCGTGAATAGTAACTCGTGAATAGTAACTCATGAATAGTAACTCGTGAATAGTAACCCATGAATAAGTAACCCAGACATGAAAAAGTTCCAAATTTGATAAAAGTTCCAACCAATATTTCAAAGATAATGATATTGAAGAAATAATATCATCATCGAGAAGAAAATAACATCCCTTACCTCGAAAGATCGGTACTTCTAGCTAGAATCTAGGGTATAGTCTTTGAAGGAACTTGCACAAATCTAGCAATACTCAAAGTATACTCAAAATACTCACAAGAATATTTCGATAATATGTAGAGAGAAAACTTGATTTGGTGTGATTTTCAATTCTAACCTAAGCACACCTATTTATAGGAAAATGCTTAGAACACCAAAGTAGAAAATTTAATAAAATATTAATATTAATATTACAAATTCCTCGCCCACTTTTAAGGATCTGAATTCAGCATTTACATCACATGCAAGACCCACCTTTAATGACAAAAAACGTTTTCATAATAAAAATAATTAAACTTCCAAAAATTAATTATTTGAACTTTAGTACTTGATAATTCATAATAAATAGCCCTTTCATCAGAAAATTGAATCTCGTGAGTTTTATAGGAAATTCAATTCTCTACAACTTTACGTAAGAAAGTTTTTCCAAATTCCAAATAGAAATTTACCGAAATCCACAAACAGGCGATTTTCAAAGTTATAATCAAATTTCGATCAATAAATGGGGTCCACCGACATGTTTAACATGTTTTAAACATTTATTGCAACAAAATACTCTTCCTCCTCGTATACTCATATATCCCACATTCGTTGTAAAATATCACCAATTAATATATTATTAAAATAATATATTTAAATGAATTATTTTATCAGAAAATGATAAAATATTAATTTTCAACAATTGTCATTTTAAAAATTTTCTCCATCTATATCCACATAAAATCAATATTTTCCTCATCATATAAATCAATAATTAATTATTCACAAATAATATTACAGAATCACAATATTGACAACGAACGGTTCAGGAAAGAGGGGCTTTCAATAAGAATTTCTTCTTCGTAGCCTTAATTAGGTGACCAAACCTCTCCTAGATGACGAGAACTTTCTAGACATTGCCAATAATGTTATCTAATAATATTATTCAGATAATATGAATTATTGCTTCGATAATGAAAGATACTGTGTAATGACAATTATTGAAACAACAGCAATATAAAATATCAATGCAGCAATTATTGAATCAATAAAATAAAATATTGAATAGTAATTACTGTAACCATTATTGAGTAGTGCCTTCTTACGTAAGAATCAATAATTGGTGCAATACCGAGTGCTACTGTTCAACAACGCGTATTAGTGTGTTTTATCCACCGGGTATTCCAACAGTATTAACGGTAACAACTACGCCGTTGTTTAAAAACAACTTATATTTGTCGTTTTCTTCATCCAATCACTTTCCGTTATGGGGCCCACACATGGCTGCGTCGTCGTATTTAATATTCCGACAAGCATCTGAATATTCCACGACCAAACGAATATTCCCCGACGATAATGAATATTTTATAACCACTTGCTTAATTTGAAATATTTGCATATTTAACCCTTAACTATCCACATTAATCGAATCAACCCTTACTATTTCAAAATAATAAATAAAGGAAATTCCTTTTTATTTAAAAATTTCGGGGTCTTACATGTATTGTGAGTGGACTGGCAGCCAAATTATCCTCAGCTGATATAACTGCTATGTCGTCCTTCCATTTTTTAGGACATGTGTTCCCACTCTCAAGTAACAAAGTGTCATCGTTTGCCATCTGCAGGACACCGCTATCAATTAAATTCTCAATGAAGTGGTGGAGTGCCCAATATTGTTCTGTGTTGTGACCGCGAGAATGGGAGTGATACTAGCATACTCCATTAGAATTAAACCGTCTAGAACGGGGATTTATTGGAGGCAGAAGGGATGTAATTCTTCCTTCATTGATCAGCGTCTGAAATATCTTCTCCATAGGTTGGCCAAGGTATGTAAATTCCCTCTTGTTGGCAAAATCTCGATGGGTTTGGCACTTGCTCTTTTTACAACTTTCTCCTCTAGTGTTTCACTTTCTGAAGGCGATGAAGGAGTATTCATAACAAAAGGAAGGAGACTAGCATGCTCCTGACTGTGACGCCCCCAAAATAGGTATACATCACCCATCTTGGGTCGCCAGATACGTGGTACAGAATACAAATACAATCTTAAATATACAACAAAAGCTGTGAGTTTTAATACAAATATTGTCTTCTAGACAATATCCACTCTCAGAATAAGTCCTCATTACAATTATTATCACACTATTTCATAGAATAGTGAGGACTACTAATGCTATCATCTGGACCATCACTCCATCCCTCGACTAGTCCCTACTACGTTCTCATTTCCTAAACAGAACAGTGAAAGAAAGGGTGAGCTCAACTAGCCCAGTAAGAAATATTATGACTAAGATAATGCAGGATAAATTATCATTAGCCTTCAACAATGTTAAACTGATAAAATACAATAGACAACAAGTTTAAGCTGCGTAGAATAAGTAATCCATTAAAAGAGTCAAGTAGAGAATAAAATCTACTATCTTTTATGATTTAAAAGTTTTTCATCACTTTTATCATTTGAGACTCGACAATAAATAATCCACATCATCCACGCACTTCTGACGAGGATATTCATTAGGGTCATGACCACAAATCATCCATGCACTACGGGCCAAGGATATTCGTGTATTCATCAATGGTCCTGATCATGCCAACAACTATCCATCAATGCACTACGTGCTAATGAGGACTTTTAACACATCATTTGTAACATTACGGTCATGATTATACCGAATAATCCCTGGTCATAATCATACCAAGTCCATCTATGCACTAAGGCCACAGTTGACTTTAAAAAAATATAAACATGAGGATAATGATAATGATATAAGAATTCAATAAAACAAGTTCAAGAATTAGTTTATCCAGGAACTAATACCAACCAAATTGTCAACATGATACTTCTTTGTAGAGTAAAATTCAAGAATGCTCAGAAGAATATTTCCATGAAAAGATACTGGATGAAGCGCAAATATCAATGATATTCCACTAATTTCATGGAGTATAGAAGTCAAAACATTAACCAACTGAGTATAATAAGGAATGGAATAACAAAAGAAATCACCAGGCATGTGATAGATAGCACAGACAGGTTATTCCAAAAGAATAATAAATACGGAACCAGGTCCGGCGTAAAATGCACAGATTGGATATTCCAATATAATAATAAAGAATGGAATAACATAAGGATTTCACCAAGTATAGGGGAGTCCGCGTATATAGGTTATTCCAACAGAATAATAAAGATGGAACCAGTCCCACAGAAAACTAAGCAGATGAGGATATTCCAACAGAATAATAAAGAATGGAATAACATAAGGATTTCACCAAGTATAGGGGAGTCCGCGTATACAGGTTATTCCAACAGAATAATAAAGATAGAACCAGGTCCGGCGTAAAACGCACAGACAGAATATTCCAACAGAATAATAAAGAATGGAATAACATATGGATTTCACCAAGTATAGGGTATGCCGCGTATACAGGTTATTCCAACAGAATAATAAAGAATAGAATAACAAAAGTTCTCTTCATGAATAAGAAAGAATAACACCCCTTACCGTAAAAGACACTGGATATCGAAGTAGTGAAGTAGCATAATACTCTTCTTCTTTTTCTCTATAATTTCTCTCTCTAGATTTTCAGGGAATTTGTAAGAAATAATGAAGGAATGAGCTTCTATTTATAGAAGAATGGATTGAATAGTAACTAATTCCTGAACGGTCCAGATTGATTTACTTTTAAACGGACGATTCAGATTAATTTACTATTAAAACTTAAAGCAGCGGTCCATACTGATTTACTATTAAAAGTGTTAACTAGCGATCCATATTGATTCACTATTACAACTTTTCACCAGCGGTCCATATTGATTCACTAATATAACTTCAACCAACGGGCTGAAAAATTAGCACATCTCCTCATGGAATAATATTGTACCCAAATACCCGAATGCACAATAGTAGAGTGAATAGTAACTCATGAATAGGAACTCGTGAATAGTAACTCATGAATAGTAACTCGTGAATAGTACTCCGACACAAAAAGTTCCCCGAATACCCGATTGAACAATATAACCTCCAAACATCAATTATCATCGGAATAGATGTCAATTTCTACTAACACAAATAATCCCAACACAATGAAACTATCAAATTCATCTTTAATCAACACAAACTTATTCATCATTAATACTATAACTCACAATATTTAGCAACCAGGTTGTTCCCAGGAAAGAGGGGGCTTGCCAATAAGGATTTCTCCCTATTGGCGCGCAATTAAGTGACCAAACCTCTCCTTGACAGAACTTCTAGACATTGTAAGTATTGCAATTTAATAATATGAATAACTTTGTCGTCTCAATTATTGGTTTAATAATATAACATATAATGCAGATGATACTGTGACAATAATCGAATCAATAATATGAAAGATATGATGCAGCAATTACTATAGCAATAATTGAGTATAACTGAGTGACTTCTCATGTAAGCATCAATAATCAATACCGTACCTACTATGCAACCACGTGTATTACTGTACTTTTACTACCGGGCAGTTTAACAGTTTTAACAATAACACCTTCGCCATTATTTATAAAATATTTTTGTCATTTTCTCAATCCGACAATAATTCCGTTGTGGGGTCCACCAATGATTGTGCCGTTGTACGAATATTCCCGACAAAAAGAATATTCCCCGACCAATCGAATATTTTATAACAACTTGCATACTTAGAAAAATTTATAAATATTACCCACAACTATAACATTATATCAAATTCATTCCATAATATTCAAAAATGATATTTATAGAAAAATTATCTTTATGAAAAAAAGTTGGGGTCTTACAACCTCCCCTTCTTATGAAATTTCGCCCTCAAAATTAGGGTACGTACTTGGTATGTCGAAGAGGTAAGGATACCTTGATTTTATTTAAGATTCTAACTCCCAGGTCATTTCCTCAACATCGTGGTTCCTCCACAAAACATTGACTTGAGGTATAACCTTGGAGCGTAGAATATGCTCTTTCTTATCCAAGATTTTAACAGGAACCTCCTCGTACGTTAAATCCTCCGCTATTTCATCTGGTTCTAACTCAATAATGTGGTTCGGGTCTTTCACATATTTACGTAACATAGATATGTGAAAAACATTATGAACACGAGACATACTTGGCGGTAAAGCGAGTCTATAGGCCATTGTTCCTACTCGTTTGAAGATTAAAATTGGGCCAATTGATCGAGGATTGAGCTCTCCTCTCTTTGTGAATCTCGTAACTCCTTTCTATGGAGCAAGACGTAACAACACATGATCTCCAATATCGAATTCTACGTCCTTTCAATGAAGATCAACATAACTCTTTTGTCGATCTTGTGAGGTTTTTATACATTGTCGGATCGTTTGAATCTTTTCCGTAGTCATACGTACCAACTCCGGTCCCAACAACGTTGCTTCACACACCTCATCCCAGCATACTGGAGAATGACACTTTCTTCCATACAACGCCTCAAATGGAGCCATGTCAATACTAGCTTGATAACTGTTGTTATAGGAAAACTCCACCAATGGTAAGAACTTGTCCCAACTTCCCTTGAAGTCAAGGACACAGAGTCTTAATAAATCTTCAAGAGTTTGAATAGTCCTCTCTGATTGTTCGTCCGTTTGAGGAATGTTATGCCGAACTAAATCGTAACTCCGTGCCCATAGCTTTTTGCAAACTAACCCAAAATCTTGAAGTGAATCTTGGGTCTTGATAAAAAACTATGGATACTGGCATACTATGCAATCTTACAATCTCATTTATATACATACTAGCAAGACGTTCAAGTGTATAAGTTTCTCGTATCGGTAAGAAATGAGCAGACTTGGTCAATCTATCAACAATGACCCAAATCACATCTATGCCTTGAGAAACCTTGGGAAGACCAGTAATGAAATCCATGGTAATGTGCTCCCACTTCCATTCTGGAATTTCAAGTGGTTGCAATGGACCTTTTGGCACTTGATGCTCCGCCTTGACTCATTGACAAGTTAGACACCTTGAGATAAATAGCGCTATCTCTCTCTTCATATTACTCCACAAAAATGTATGACGAAGATCACGATACATTTTGGTACTCCCAGGATGGATTGCAAACGGTGTGGTGTGCGCCTCCATCATGATTCTATACTTTAAATCAGGGTCGTTAGGAACACAAAGTCTGGAGTTAACTCAAAGTATTCCTTCTTCATCAATTCTTTCTTCCGGCATAGCACCTTCTTGCACTTTCTTCCTCATACGCATCAGCTCCAGGTCTGTAGCTTGAGCAGCTTTAACTTTATCAATTAAAGTCATTTCTATTCGTATATTCGCTATCATCACATGGGTCCCTGGAGTCTTTAACTCTATCTCCATCCTTTGCAAGTCACACAAAATGGGCCTTTGCGTTGTCAATATCGCTTTTCGTACACGCATATGATCTTCTTCTATCAACGCGCCGATACCACGTTCGCTTTTCCAGGATGGTATTGGATGGTATGATCATAATCTTTCAACAGTTCAAGCCGACGTCGTTGTCGCATGTTGAGTTCCTTTTGAGTAAAGAAATATTTGAGGCTTTTATGATTCGTAAAGATCTCTACTTTCTCCCCATACAAGTAATGCCTCCAAATCTTTAGTGCAAAAATGACTGCTGCCAACTCTAAATCATGAGTAGGATAATTTCTCTCATATTCTTTGAGTTGTCGAGAGGCATAGGCTATGACTTTCCCATGTTGCATGAGAACACATCCTAAACCTTTGCTAGAAGCATCTTTGTAGATGACAAACCCCTCTCGAGGCGGATGGTATTGTCGAGCAGTCTTTGAAATGAGTCTTTTCTTGAGTTCTTGAAAACTCTTCTCACATTCCTTGTTCCAACTGAATTTTGTATCTTTTCGAGTCAGCTGAGTTAGTGGAGTAGCAATTCGAGAAAACCCTTCTATGAATCTCCGATAATAACCAGCTAAGCCTAGAAAGCTACGTACTTTGGTCACTGATTTAGGTTGCTCCCAGCTTTGAATAACTTCAATCTTTGCTGGGTCAACAGATATTCCATGACTTGATACTATGTGCCCAAGGAATGCTACTTCCTCAAGCCAAAACTTGCATTTCTTCAACTTGGCATAAAGCTTATATTCACGAAGCTTTTGGAGTATCAGCCTCAAGTGCTGCTCATGATCTTCACGACTTTTGGAATAAATAAGGATATCATCAATGAAGACGACCACAAAGTGATCCAAATAATCCTTGAATACTCGGTTCATCATATCCATGAAGGCAGCAGGAGCATTAGTCAATCCAAAAGACATAACTAGGAATTCATAATTCCCGTACCGACTTCTGAAAGCCGTTTTTGGAATGTCATTGGTTATAATCTTCAATTGGTGATATCCGGAACGAAGATCAATCTTTGAAAAGAATTTGGCGCCTTGCAAACTGGTCAAACAGGTCATCAATACGTGGCAATGGGTACCTATTTTTTATGGTGACATGGTTCAAATCCCGATAATCAATACAAAGTCGCATACTCCCATCTTTCTTTTTCACGAATAGAACAGGAGCACCCCAAGGAGAAATACTAGGACAAATAAAGCCAATGTCTAACAATTCCTGCAGTTGGGTCTTTAACTCCTGAAGTTCAATAGGAGCCATTCGATATGGGGCTTTGGAAATAGGTTTTGTACCGGGTTCAAGGTCGATAAAAAATTCAATTTCACGCTCTGGGGTTAGGCAAGGAAGTTCTTCAGAGAATACGTCAGGAAATTCATTAATAATAGAAATATCATTCAAAACTGACTTATTTTTGTTTAGATCCGTGACATGAGCTAAGAAAGCTTGACATCCATTTTTCAATAAATGAATAGCTTTATGGCTTGAGATGACAGTGATTGATTTTAATGGTTTGGTTGCTTGAATTCGCATAATAGGTTGGTTAGGAATATGAAAGCTAACAACCTTACGAAAACAATCAATTTTTGCATGATGAATAGTTAACCAATCAATCCCTAGAATTACGTCAAATGAAAGTATTTTCAATGAAATAAGATCGACAGGTAATGTGAGGATACCGATTTGAACCAAACAAGAATTATAAACAGTGGATGTAACGAAGGTTTCTCCTAACGGAGTTTCAACAGCTAAGTCAAAGTCCAATTTCTCTGGAGTCAATTTTAAACGTTGAGCGCAAGTAGGAGAACTAAAAGAATGGGTAGAACTAGTATCAAATAAGGTATATACTTCGCTAGAGTTTATGATAAGCTTACCCGTGATGACCTCATTCGGGTTCCTTGCTTTCTAGGAAGTCACAACAAACGCTCTCCCTTGCACTACTGGCTTTGATTTTTCTGGGATGACCTTTAGTGCTTCCTTCTCAGCTGGAATTGTCTTTGGTGAACAACAAAATCGGGTTAGGTGTCCTTCTCTTCCACAATTGTAACATGCTTTGGATGGCATCGCGTAGTTTGGACTGATATGTCCCTCCCCTCCGAATTTGAAGCATATAATAGGTGGTCGTTCTCCTTCCTTAACAACGGGTGATGGTGCTGACGTATTTCCATCATTGTTGAATCTCATCTTCTTCAAATGTCAATTCTTATTGTTTTGGCCATGATTACCACCAAAGTGGTTACCATTTCTGGCATGTTGATTCCCTCCACGCTTATTATCACCGCTTCGATGACTACTATCACTGGTATTATCATTTTGTCGGCTGCTCTCTTTTGGTTAGGTTGACTCATTATCACGTTCCAATAACTGAGCCCTATTAACAACATCTGAATACAAACACAGTTTATGAGAGATAAGATATTGATGTATCTCAGGTTTCAAACCTCTTAAAAACATTCGCGTCATTCTCTCCTCATTATCAATCAAATGGGACGCAAAACTTCGGATAACTTCGGCAAACTTGGGCCCGTCTTTGTGACACGGTCATGTTGTTTTGCTCGACTTGATGAACTCTACCTCTTTCATATAGCGAATACTTTGGGGAAAGTACTTGTCGTTGAGCGAGTTCTTGAAACTTCTCCCAAGACATCTTGATGCGGTCGATTGAGTACGCTTTACTGATTCCCACCGATGTCTGCCTCGCGCATAACATGAAGGTGGCAAAGGAACCTTTTGCTCCTCGGAGCAACCCAAGACATCAAATATCTTGTTGATCTGTTTTATCCACGTCTCGCCTTAAGTGGTTTTTGGCTCACCAAAAACTCGGTGGTCCCAGCTCCTTGAAGCTGCTTTTGGCGGTGACCGTCAAGAGAGTTGCCGGTGTTTCCACGCATTTTGGACGGGAGGCCGCTCTACTTTGATGTTGTATGAATTGCATGAAGCCTCGGAACATTCCGTCATTCATCATTTGGTCAGTGTTGTTGTTTGCATGAGGATTGTCGCCTTCCTGATGCACATTGTCCAGGTTATTAATCTGTGGAGACTCAATGGTCTCCTGTGCTCCATTGATGTTCTCAACATTCTCGGATGCCATTTTCAAATATTGCCACAAAACAAGGGTTAATTAACATATCACATATTATCCCTATACTCTGACCGACAAATTAAATACCAAATAAACTTAGGTAGGTCATACTAGCAAAGGAATTCCCCATCTCTCCCCTCCTAGTTCTTATCTCGCATCTTAGCCAGCGATCATATCCCTAAGCTTTGATACCAACTGTGACACCACCAAATAGGTATACATCACCCATCTTGGGTCGCCAAATACATGGTACAGAATACAAATACAATCTTAAATATACAACAAAAGCTGTGAGTTTTAATACAAATATTGTCTTCTAGACGATATCCACTCTCAACATAAGTCCTCATTACAATTATTATCACACTATTTCATAGAATAGTGAGGACTACTAATGCTATCTTATGGACCATCACTCCATCCCCCGACTAGTCCCTGCTACGTTCTCATTTCACGAAGAGAAACGGTGAAAGAAAGGGTGAGCTCAACTAGCCCGAGAAGAAATATTATGACTAAGATAATGCGGGATAAATTATCATTAGCCTTCTACAATGTTAAACTGATAAAATACAATAGACAACAAGTTTAACTGCAGCGGAATAAGCAATCCATTAAAAGAGTCAAGTAGAGAATAAAATCTACTATCTTTTATGATTTAAAAAGTTTTTCATCACTTTTATCATTTGAGACTCGACAATAAATAATCCACATCATCCACCTTTACTGGCCGAGGATATTCATTAGGGCCACGACCACAAATTATCCATGCACTACGGGCCAAGGATATTCGTGTATTCATCAATGGTCATTATCATGCCAACAACTGTCCATCAATGCACTACGACCAATGAGGACTTTTAACACATCATTTGTAACATTACGGTCATGATTATACCGAATAATCCCTGGTCATAATCATACCAAGTCCATCTATGCACTACAGGCCACAGATGACTTTAAAAAAATATAAACATTAGGATGATGACAATGATATAAGAATTCAATAAAACAAGTTCAAGAATTAGTTCATCCAGGAACTAATAACGTCCAAATTGTCAACATGATACTTCTTTGTAGAGTAAAATTCAAGAATGCTCAGAAGAATATTTCTGTGAAAAGATACTGGATAAAGCGTAAATATCAATGATATTCCACTAATTTCATGGAGTATAGAAGTCAAAACTTTAACCAACTGAGTATAATAAGGAATGGAATAACAAAAGAAATCACCAGGCATGTGATTGATAGCACAGGCAGGTTATTCCAACAGAATAATAAATACGAAACCAGGTCTGGCGTAAAATGCACAGACTAGATATTTCAACATAATAATAAAGAATGGAATAACATAAGGATTTCACCAAGTATAGGGGAGTCCGCGTATATAGGTTATTCCAACAGAATAATAAAGATGGAACCGGTCCATGTATAAAAACTTTGCAGACGAGGATATTCAAGCGTAATAATAAAGAATGGAATAACATAAGGATTTCACTAAATATAGGGGAGTCCGCATATACGGAGTTATTCAAGCGAGAATAATAAATAAAGAAGAACTAGGTCCCACGTAAACGCATGCAGACAGAATATTCAACGAGAATAATAAAGAATGGAATAACAAATGGATTTCACCAAGTATAGGGTATGCTGGCGTATATCTGAGTTATTCAACATAATAATAAAGAATGGAATAATGAAGTTCTCTTCATGAATAAGAAAGAATAACACCCACTTACCAGTAAAAGACCTTTGGATATCGAAGTAGTGAAGTAGCGAGAATACTCTTCTTCTTTCTCTCTATAATTTCTCTCTCTAGAGTTTCAGTGAATTTGTAAGAAATAATGAAGGAATGAGCTTCTATTTATAGAAGAATGGATTGAATAGTAACTAATTTACGAGCGGTCCAGATTGATTTACTTTTAAGCAGATTTAGCATTAATTTACTATTAAAACTTAAAGCAACGGTCCATACTGATTTACTATTAAAACTTTAAACTAGCGATCCATATTGATTCACTATTATAACTTTTCACCAGCGGTCCTTATTGATTCACTAATATAACTTCAACCAACGGGCTGAAAAATTAGCACATCTCCTCATGGAATAATATTGTACCCAAATACCAGAATGCATCAATAGTAGAGTGAATAGTAATTCATGAATAGTAACTCGTGAATAGTAACTCATGAATAGTACTCCGACACGAAAAGTTCCCTGAATACCCGATTGAACAATATAACCTCCAGACATTAATTATCATCGGAATAGATGTCAATTTCTACTAACACAAATAATCCCAACATAATGAAACTATCAAATTCATCTTTAATCAACACGAACTTATTCATCATTAATACTATAACTCACAATATTTAGCAAACGAGGTTGTTCCCGGAAAGAGGGGCTTTCAATAAGGATTTCTCCTATTGGCGCCTTAAATTAGGTGACCAAACCTCTCCTTGATAGAACTTATAGACATTGTAAATATTGCAAATTAATAATATGAATAACTTTGTCGTCTCAATTATTGGTTTAATAATATAACATATAATGCAGATGATACTGTGACAATTATCGAATCAATAATATGAGAGATATGATGCAGCAATTACTGTAGCAATAATTGAGTATAACTGAGTGACTTCTCACGTAAGCATGAATAACAAATTCCGTGTGCTACTATGCAACCACGCGTATTACTGTACTTTTACTACCGGGTAGTTCAACAGTTTTAACAATAACACCTTCGCCGTTATTTATAAAATATTTTTGTCGTTTTCTCAATCCGACAATAATTCCGTTGTGGGGTCCACTAATGATTGTGTCGTTGTACGAATACTCCCGACAAAAAGAATATTCCCTGACCAATCGAATATTTTATAACCACTTGCATACTTAGCAAAATTTATAAATATTACCCACAACTATAACATTATATCAAATTCATTCCATAATATTCAAAAATGATATTTATAGAAAAATCATCTTTATTAAAAAAAAGTTGGGGTCTTACACTGACTGACTAATTTGCGTATGACTTGGTGTTGATGGATCACCAGTTCTGCCAATTAGTCTACTTGCTTATAAAGAGCCTTAATCTTTCTTTCCATCATAAACTAGAACTGCGCATAATCCCATTTGTTAGCACCGTCTTTGCTGGTTTGGGAAGATTTAACAACGTAATTGGAACTTTGTCCACTGCTCTAATTAATCATATTAAACTCTTCTTCTTTGTTTTGAGGAAGAGGGTTGTCTTGTACATGAGGTTGGTCGGGTTTAGTCACCATAATCTCCCCGTTGTCGATTAAGTCCTGGATCTTGTGTTTCAAGGCCCAGCAATCCTGAGTATCATATCACGGTGCCCCGACATGATAAGCACATTTCAATGTAGCATTATAAACCTTCCTATTCGGGTTAGCTGGTGGAAGAAGATGTGTAATTTTCTTCTGAGTAGTCAGAAGATTGAGAACATTCTCGAGCGAATCCTCTAGGGGTGTGAACACTCGATTGCATCGATCTTCTCCACCCTTTGGCAATGTGGGGTTAGAAGACTGTTCTAGAAAAGGGGAGTAGTTTCTCCTTTGGATAGGTATGTTCTGACTGCCTTTCTGACCTTGTAGTATCAAGGAAACATCCGCATCATTCTTTTTATGGACCCTCTGGGGGTTGTTTCCATAAGTTCCGAACTAGATGTGCTCGTCAATGACTTTCGTAAGCAGCTTAGAGTCTGAATTTTCGACTTCAATCCCATCTCAGCCATCTCTCCGTGTTTGATCATTTTAGAAAATGGCTTACCAATGCCAGCTAAGACTCTCTTATAGAAAGGAGCTTCTTGTATGTCTATGAAGGTCATCACCATTTCTAACTCCGTCATAGAAGCAATAACTTGAGCAGCAAGGCGCCTCCACCTTTGAGCATATTATATAAATGACTCATTAGACTGTTTCTTAACCTTAGTAATTTGGTACTGGTCAGGAGCCATTTGAGACTGAAAGTTGTACTAACTTAGGAAGGCATGAGCTAACTCTTCCCAGCTATATATTTTAGAATTGTCTAATCTGGTATACCATGATTGGGATTCTCCAGTTAGACTCTTTTAGAATAGCTGCATTCTAAGCTTCTCATCCTCAGCATAAGATTTGAGTTCTCGTATGAATACCTTTAAGTGTGTGTAAGGATCCCCTAACCCATCATACTTTTCAAAGTCAGGAGTCTTGAACTTCTCTGGATAATGCACACTGGGGAATATACAAAGATCAACATATGATACACTCTCGTGTGCGCCAATCCCTTTTATAGACCGAATGGTCTCTTCCATTTGAAGGACCTTTTTCCTGATATCACCAGTGTTTAGATCTTCTTTGAGATGGGTGTTTTCAGGAATTTTGTTGGTTATATCTAATTGAAGTTTCAAAATTGTTTTATCCAAACCTTGTGCTCTTCCCTGTGCAGAGGATTCTATATGTATGGGTATTCGTGAACCCTGAGTAGACTGGTGTAGTTCTTTAAGCAGAACAGTCAAATCTGTAATTTGTTTGCTTAAACCATCAAACTCTTCTCGAGAGATAGGAGCAGGATTAGATTGGTTAGACGAAGACATAATTCGCTATTGGCTCGTGGCCTTTTTAGACTTTGAATGGGTAACAGGCCCAATTGTTTCCCTACAAAAACTTATATAGTTTAGTCTTAGGAATGTATAAATGTTTACATGCTATCATAATGTATCCATTTTAGGAATATTATCCTGCAAAATGGATGTCAGTTGTTTGTAATATAAGATAGCATGCCAGACTTTAATATGCATGTACACATATTCTTCATATTTTTCCATTACATAGAGATTGACATGGAATGAAATTATAAGTAATTGTCTTTACAGGTCATATATATATATATATATATATATATATATATTGTGACGCCCCCAAAATAGGTATACATCACCCATTCTGAGTCGCCAGATACATGGTACAGAATTCAAATACAACTTAATTATACAACTGTCGTGTAAAATACAACAAAACAAAATTTGAGAGTTTTAATACGAACATTGTCTTCTAGACAATATCCACACTCAAATTCAATCTTATTGCATTTATTATCACACTATTTTACAGAATAGTGAGGACTACTAATGCAACCATCTGGACCGTCAATTCATTCCCCGACTATATTCTCATTTCCTGAAGAGAACATTGAAAGAAAGGGTAAGCTCAACTAGCCCAGTAAGAAATATTATGACTAAGATAATATAGAATAAATTATCCTTATCCTTCAACAGTATAACAACTGATAGAATATAATAGACAACAAGTTTTAGATCAACAATTGTAGCGGAATAACTTACGTATTTTGCAAAATTTATAAATATTACCCACAACTATAATATTATCTCAAATCCACACCATAATAATAAAAAAAAATATTTTGAGAAAATTAATCTTTATTCACAAAATTTGGGGTCTCATAATCTCCCCTCCTTATGAAATTTCACCCTCGAAATTTAATTACGTACCTGGTATGCCGAACAAATGAGGACACTTCTTCAGAATCTAACTCTTGAGGTATAACCCTTGAGCATAGAATATATTCCTTCTTATCCAAGATTTTAACAGGTACCTCTTCATACGTTTAAATCTTCCGTTATCTTGTCTTGTTCTAATTCAATAATGTGGTTTGAGTTGTAACATCGATACGTAAAAAAAACATTATGAACACGCGACATACTTGGCGGTAAGGCGAGTCTATAGGCCACAGTTCCTACTCGATCGATAATTTCAAATAGACCAATAAAGTTGAGGGTTGAGATTTTCTCTCTTCGTCGATTCTTGATTCTAGAATAACGCCCTCTTGAACCTTCTCTTTCGTGTTTATCAGCTTCGGGTCTGTAGCTTGAGTGGCTTTAACATTATCGATTAATTTCGGTTGTAATTGTATATTCGATATCTTTACATAGGTTCGTATATTCGCAATCGCATACGATCTTCTACTCAACGCATCAACTACCACGTTCGCTTTTCTAGGGTGGTATTGAATGGTATGGTCGTAATCTTCAATAGCTCGAGCCAACGTCTTTGGTGCGTGATACGTTCGTTTTGGGTGAAGAAATACTTGAGGGTTTTAGAAATGGGTTTTGTACTGGGGTCAATACAAAATTTGATTTCACGCTCTAGGGTAGGCTAAGAAGTCTTCAGGGAATACGTCAGGAAATTTATTAACAATAGAAATATCATTCAAAACTGTGACTCTCATCCCAGACTTGGATAACACGTCACATTGATACCTATCAACTTGCCACCGTTATTCACGACGTTCCCTACGAAAAGTCTGGCTTCGGTGCATTCCACACACGGAAGTCACCACCGAAAGGCACGGGGCTCTTTACTTATGGCTTGATATGATAGTGATTGACTTTAGCGGTTTGGTTGCTTGAATTCGCATAATAGGTTGGTTAGGAATATGAAAGCTAACAACCTTACGAAAATAATCAATTTTTGCATGATGAGTAGTTAACCAATCGATTCCTATAATCACATCAAAGACAAGTATTTTCAAAGAGATAAGATCAACAGGTAACGTGAAAGTGGTGATTTGAATCAAACAAGATTTATAAACAGTGGATGTAACGAAGGTTTTTTTTTTCCTAACGCAGTTTCAACAGATAAGTCAAAGTCTAAATTTTTTTGAGTCAAATTTAAACGTTGAGCGCAAGTAGGAGAAATAAAAGAGTGCGTAGAACCGGTGTCAAATAAGGTATAGACTTTGCAAGAGTTTATGATTAACTTACCCGTGACAACTTCGCTGGGGTTCCTCGACAAAGGCTCTCACTTAAACTACCGACTTTGACTTGTCTGGGACATCCTTTGGCATAACTATCCCAGCTGGACTTGACTTCACTACACGATAAAATTGAGCCAGGTGACCTTCTCTTCCACAATTATAACATGTTTTGGACTGCTGCGCACAGTTTGGACTGATATGTCCCTCCCCTCCGCATTTGAAGCAAATGATAGGTGGTCGTTCTCCTTCCTTAATAGCGGGTGCTGATGCTGACGTCCTTCCATCATTCTTGAATCTCCTCTTCTTGAAATGTCCATTCTTATTATCTTGCCCATGATTACCACTGAAGTAGTTACCATTATTGGCATGTTGATTCCCTCCACGTTTGTTGTCACCGCTTCGATGACTGCTACCACTGGTATTATTATTTTGCCAGCTGCTCTCTCTTGGTTGGGTTGACTCATTATCGCACTCCAATAACTGAGCCCTATTAACAACATCTGAATACAAACATAGTTTGTGAGAAATGAGGTATTGACGTATCTAGGGTTTCAAACCTCTTAGAAAAATTCGTGTCATTCTCTCCTCATTATCAACTAAGTGGGACGCAAACTGGGAAAGCTCGGCAAACTTTCTCCAGTTGAACTCTACCTCTTTCATGTGACGAATACTTTCGGGAAAGTACTTTTCGTTGAACAGTTCTTGGAACTTTTCCCAAGTTATCTTCAATGTGGCATGTTGAGTACGTTTTACAGATTCCCACCAATGATCCGCTTCTTCACGCAACATAAAGGTGGCGAATGGAACCTTTTGTGCTCCTCTGAGCATTCCAAGACATCAAATATCTTGGTGATCTGCATTATCCACGTCTCTGCCTTAAGTGGTTCTGGCTTTCCCAAAAACTCTGGTGGTCCCAGCTCCTTAAACTACTTAACGGTGACCAACCGTGGGTTGCCATTGTTTCCACCTGCATTATGAACAGGAGTCTCTCTCGTTTGGTGTTACATGAACTGCACAAAGCCTCTGAACATCCCATCGTTCATAATTTGATCAGTGTTGTTGTTTACCTAAGGATCATTATCTTCCTATTGCACATTATCCTGGGTATTGATCTGTGATGACTCAACGGTCTCCTGTGCTCCATTATTATTCTCAACATTCTCGGATGTCATTTTCAAATACTGTCACAAAACAAGGGTTAATTGACATACCACATATTATCCCTATACTCTGACCGACCAATTAAATACCAATTAAACTTAGGTAGGTTATACTAGCGAAGGAATTTCACGTCTCTCCCTTCCTAGTTCTTGTCTCACATCTCAGCCACGGATCATATCCCTAAGCTTTGATACCAACTGTGATGCCCACAAAATAGGTATACATCACCCATTCTGAGTCGCCAGATACATGGTACAGAATTCAAATACAACTTAATTATACAACTGTCGTGTAAAATACGACAAAACAAAATCTGAGAGTTTTAATACGAACATTGTCTTCTAGAAAATATCCACATTCAAATTCAATCGTTTTACATTTATTATCACACTATTTTATAGAATAGTGAGGAATACTAATGCAACCATCTGGACCATCAATCCATTCCCCGACTAGTCCCAGCTATATTCTCATTTCCTGAAGAGAACATTGAAAGATAGGGTGAGCTCAACTAGCCCAGTAACAAATATTATGGCTAAGATAATGCAGAATAAATTATCCTTAGCCTTCAACAGTATAACAACTGATAGAATATAATAGACAACAAGTTTTAGATCAACAACTGCAGCGGAATAAGCAATCCATTAGAAGAGTCAAGTAGAGCATAAAATTTACTATCTTCTATGACTTAAAAGATTTATCATCAATTTTATCGCTGAGACTCAGCTTAATAAATAATCCACATCATCGAATCATCCCTGCACTACGGGCCAAGGATATTCTTTAGTATCATGACCATGAATTATCCATGCACTACGAGCCAAAGATAATCGTGTTTTCATCAACGGTCATGAGCATGCCATAAAATAATTCATCTTTTCACCCTTTGCCGAAAAGAATCCATGGCCATAATCATACCAAAAACTGTCCATCAATGCACTACAGGCCAATGAGGACTTTTACAACATCATTTGTAACATTACAGTCATGATTATACCGAATAATCCCTGGTCATAATCATACCAAGTCCATCTATGCACTACAGATCATAGATGACTTTCAACATAATATAAACATGAGGATGGTGACAATGATATAAAAATTCAATAAAACAAGTTCAAGGATAAATTTTAAAGATTTATAATTTAATTTATCCAGAAATCAATAACGTCCAAATTGTCAACATGATACTACTTTGTGGAGTAAAATTCAAGAATAATATTGTACCAAAAATAATTTGGACCGAAAACGAATCAACTTTTTTCATGAATATCACCTCGGGTGAATAGTACTCGAGTGAATAGTATCTCGTGAATAGTACTACGACATGAAAAAGTTAAAACTTATCAAAAATACTCAGAATAATATTTTTATGAAAAGATACTGCATGGAGCGCAAATATCAAGGATATTCTACTAAGTTCATGGAGTATAGAAGCCAAAACTTTAATAAAATGAGTATAGAATTCAAAATCTGAAATGAAATAATATTACTTACATACTACAGAGTATGGAAGAAAATATTATTTCAAATGAATATGGAACAAAAATAACATCCTTTACGAATATTAAACGAAAATAATATTCATTACGAATATTAAACGAATATAATATTTCTTGTGAATATTGAACGAAATAATATTCATACGAATACGAAAATAATATCTCTTCAGAATATGAAATAAATAATACCCTTTACCACAAAAAGAAGAGTATTCCAACTGGTATAGCGGATATATTCTTAAAGAAAACTTTCACTATTTTCTATACTCAAAGCTTCCTAAAACTCGAAAGAAATACGCTCAATATTATAGAAGAAGAACTCTTTGATTCTGGTGTGATTTTCAATTCTAACTAAGCATCCAATTTATAGGAGAATGGAAAGGATACTATTTGAGAGCACAGTGAAGGGAAAGACACGGGCGAATTCTTCGACTGATTTCGTTGAAAAATTTGATTTTACAATGCAGCACTATGCAATAACATATTCTAATAAAAGAAAAACTTTTAAATAATATATATATATATATAATTATGCACATGCTATATAAAACTCCACCCGTGAGAAATTTTGTAGGATTCTCCCTCCCCCCCCCCCCATTTTTTCTTCCAATCATGGGCCCCACGTGTTCCCCTCCCACCAACATCTCATAATCACAGGTGGGTCCCATTATACTTATACTAAATAACTTTCTACCTATTATTTTAAAAATGGGTAAATGGAGATCCAAATAATAAGCAAAATTTACAACAACTACTTCATAAAAAGCCTCTCAATATTTTTAACAACATTTATTATCATTATTAAAATTCGCAATATTTAACAACCAGGTCGTTCCTAGGAAAGAGGGGGCTTTCCAATAAGGATTTCTCCCTATTGGCACGCAATTAGGTGACCAAACCTCTCATTGACAGAACTTCTAGACATCATCAATATTGCAAATAATAATATTAATTACTTTGTCGTCTCAATTATTGATTTAATAATATATAAAATATCGAAATAATTGAATCAAATAACGTGAGATACTATGCAGCAATTACTGTAGCAATAATTGAACAAAACTGAGTGACTTCTTACGTAAGCATCAATAATCAATATCGTGTGCTACTATGCAACCACACATATTACTGTATTTATAACACCGAGTATTTCAACAGTTAACGATAAAACTTCCGCCGTTATTTTCATAAAAAAATATTTTTGTCGTTTTCTCAATCCAACACTAATTCCGTTGTGGGGTCCACCAATGATTGTGCTGTCGTACGAATATTCCCTGTTAAAACGAATATTCCCCAACCAATTGAATATTATATAACAACTTATGTACTTTGCAAAATTTATAAATATTACCCACAACTATAATATTATCTGAAATCCACACAATAATATTAAAAAAAATATTTTGAGAAAATCAATCTTTATTCACAAAATTTAGGGTCACACACACACACACACATATATATATATATATATATATATATATATATATATATATATACACACACACACAAAAGGAAATAAAAGCAATGGACCGAAGTTCGGGCATACACACGCAACACGACTCTCAATGTGGAGAACGGTGTATGCAAGATAGAAGAGAAAGGCTTTAAAAGGTGTAAGAAGGCTTACAATAGACTGCCAAAGAAGTCTTCTATAGCTTTAAATGGATGAACACTCGGCTCTCGCCGATAAAAATATGACTGAATATAAGCTCACAAGTGTTTAAAATGAGAAAAGCACTCGATTTAGGTTGTATATCTGAGCAAATTGGACCGAGGGCTTCCTCGCCATTTTCTCTTATTAAAATAGACACCCCAAGCCTCTATTTATAAAGGTGGGGGGAGGGAGGCTTAGGTACACTGCTTGGCGGTAGTAGATGCACTCTTGGTGCCTTGCAGGGTGCCAAATGTAACAATCCAGAATTTCAAATTATATTTTTAAATATTTATTGAATTATAAATATTTATTTGAGGTGTTTATTGAAGAATAAATATTTATTGATGTGATGGTTGTTAATAAATATTTATGAATCTAAATTTATTAGATAATATTCTAAATTAAATTAATCTATAATTTAGAGAGTTGTAATAAAACATGAGATGTTATATTGTTGTGTTGATTTAATAATTTAAATGGTATATTAAATTATTAAATAAAATTATAATGAAATTATAATTTTATGTTATTTATTTAAATGATATATTTAATTAAAATATAATGTGCAATTAAATTAATTGGTTAATGTTGGATATGGAAATCTAAATAAAAAATATGTGATTAGAAATGATAAACTAAATTATTTATTAAAATAAATTAAAAGAGTTTAATTTAGTTTTTGCCAAACAAGATTTAAATATATTAAGTCTTTATTTTAAAGTCTTTTTGCTGAAACAAAGCCTTATGACTTTTGGATTTTAATTTTGAATTTGTAAATAATATAAATAGAATAAATAAATAAAATTAAATAATAAATATAATATAATTATAACCTAAACGTTATTTTATAACTGATATTCTAATAAGTACGCATATTAAGGTTATCAGTTTTATTTCTTACGCTTGATTATTAGTTGGTTTACGCATAACCTTAGTGGTAAGCCTAAGTAGTATACTGAGAATTCAGAGAAGAAAACTTGAGAGTGAGACTTGTGAGAATTGTCTGCAATTAACAAGGATTGTCTCGGTACTTGAAGGTATGTTCCATAACTTTAGCATTATGTATATATATACATGTATATGTGTATCACGACAAAGTTTTATATTTTGTGAATTCTAGTTTTTCTGTAAATTGTTGTTATATAACCTGCTTATGGTAATTATATATATAGTTAAGATGTTAGAAGTTGTAGTCAGACATTAAAATTTCATGCTAATTTCATATAATAGTAGGAAAAATTAATGATAGTATATGTTTTCTCATATGGCTTATGTAAGTACCAATTTTAATGGTCAATTCGTATGCTAAACTATAAATTAAGTCTTGTTCATGCTAATTCGTTAAGAACCGAAGATAACGTAGTTTGAACGAAGTGATTTGGTGAAGAATTGAGATTACAGTGATGATTTTTATCTAAGGAACTCAAAAATGAAGTTTTATATGAAAATATGGAATTTGGGAAAATTAAACTAGTATATATGTTGTTAAATTGTTCTATGTTGAGGAATATGTTGGCAAACTTGTTTGTGATAGTTCTATATCTATTATACATGTTAATATTGATGTTTCATGGGTGAAATTTGTGTTTGTAGGGCTAAAGTCGACTACTGTTCATTGCTATATCTCTTGCTTCGGGCAGGCAGCAAGAATTGTGACCTTCAAGTGCCAAGGCTAAAATTACTGCAATACCTTTGGGTCCCATGCTTGTGTATGGTATGCAATTGCGCCATACCTTAATCTGAGACGGTGAAGTCATTCTTCTTTGCAGACCTTGAAATGCCTTACCACTTGGTCTAAGGTTATGGTAATGTGTCAAACATGTAGTAAGGAGTTTAAAACAGAAATGTGTCATGTCAGTGATGATTTCAACTTTGTAAAAGTGATTAGTAAGTTATGAACGCATTATGTTATAACTTAGTTTATACAATGAATAGTAAATAGGTGTTGTGAAGGTTAACACTTGAAATTTCTGATATTTGTATGGTAGCATAAGACTTGTGCTAAAATAATAAGTCTAACTAGAAATGCTTGTTATGTTGGAACGTGAATGTTAATATATCTAATAGATGGTGGTTCTAAACCTATGTGTAGGTGAACGTGAGTTTAATATTATAGCTTACGCTCTAGGCAAGTTTCTAAACTTATCTTTTTACATTGAGCAAGCTCTCTAATTCTACTTTTATAATTGAGAAAGTTTTCTAACTCTACACTTTCGTTGAGCTAGTTCATTTATTACATTGTGCAAGTTTGTTCTTACAATTGAGCAAGTTCTTGTATCTAGTTTGTTTATGATTTCTAAATCTTATTCTGATATTGAACAAGTTATTCTTGTCTTTAACTTGTTCTCTAGCATGCAAGTTTACATATTTTGATATACTCATGTTGAACAAGTTTTATTGTTTAAATTACTATTGGTTATGCATGCTTAGTACTCAATTCTAAATAACATTGGCTTAATATTGTTCAAGGTAGGTACGTTATGATTATTCGATGTTTATGATATTAGTTTATTCCTAAAGCATGATCTTAATTTATAATGTCGATTCAGTTATGATTATTCCATAGCATGATGTTATCAATATTGTATTCAACTAATCCTTAGTTGATGACCGTTGAACTCTAAATTACCCTTGAAATGTATCCAAACCAAACTTACTTTGGTGTGGACTTGTACTTTACATACTGAGATGAACAACCCTATTATTAGGGGATAATTTACGCTTAGCGTTGAAATGTTTGTGCATAATACATTGTACGAAAGGCTGATCCCCCTAAGTACGAGTAGTACTTATAGTCTTATGACTGTTAAAGTTGAAGTTGAAAGATTACTTACAACTGTGGACATAGTTCGTGGTCTTATGACCCTCAGATATATATTCCATATTTTGATTCCAGTCTTTGGTTATCATTGATAGAGTACTATTCAGTTTTGATGAGCCTATTCATTGGCAGATGTTACTATCTTGTTGATTCATTGTTATATCTAGTGAGCAATTGTTTTGCTCACTCTTGTATAAATATTGTTATTGCAGCTAAAGTTGAGAAGGTAGATGAGCCTTCAACTAGCAAAGGAAAGGGAAAAATCTACAAGTGATGAAGACTTGTAATTTTCATTTATTGTTGTGATGATAGACTTTTAATTAATGATGTGATGTAATAATTTTATTTCCGCACTTATATGATGATTAAGGTTAGACAACCTAGGAAGATTTGTATTTAACGATGTAACCCTATTTAAAGGGAGGATTTATGATTTAATTTTATTATACTTGGGTAGATAGATATGAATGATTGGATCGTGAACATCAAGTCTTGTGGGAATGAAGTACCTAGATTTGAGGGTGTCACGGGTTTGTATCAAAGCCTTAGGTTATGAACCTTAGGTGGGGAAAAGCCTTAGGAAGTAACCTTTGAAAAGATAGTGATGATAAACTCTTATCGAGTTTTAAAGAAGAAGTAATAAAACACTTATGTGCTTATGTGATTATAACTTATGTGCTCGTGAGTGTCGAGTAATAATGATTAGTAATTAAAACTTAAAATTTGGTTGACAGGATGGCTAATGTAGGAGAATCCAGTCAAGCTAGGGAGGAAGGATCCCAGATGCCTAGAGAGGAGGAGCCTCGAGATATTCACGTGGTTTGGGAACAACTACTGCCATGGGAAATAACTATGTTTGTCCTAGTAGTTGAGCAGGAGAGAATACCTGATGAGGAAGATGAGATAGAGACGGATGAGGAGGACCTTGTTGAGCTGCCATAGTCGGATGAGGATGAGGAGAACGAGGAGGAAGAGATTCCACTTAACTCGATTGCCGCCCGTATATACGATGAAGTATACGACCGTAATGTGGAACTTCAGGATACCATCGAGGAGTTGCATGAGATAGTAGCTCATCAATAGACCTTGATGGCACAGAAGGACGACGAGATTTAGGATCGAGAGGAACGTCTGAATAATGTTGAAGAGAAGCTGGTTGACACTAAAGAAGAGAAAGAGCAACTGACAGAGAGGATTACAGAGTTGGAGAATAAATTGAAAGAAGAATCTATGAAGAGGGCAAGAGCCGAAGATGCGTATGAGGAAGCTTATCAATGAGACGGAGTAGCAGAGAGAGACGCACAAGCAAAGATGATGAAGATGGAAGAGATGAATAACGTATTCAACACCATGATCAATCGAGCTCAAGATCGGGTCATGTGTTATCCTATTCAGTTTGAGACGCTGCCATCGTACATATTAGATCGCCGAATAATGTTCCGAATTATGGAGGAAGAGCATCGTAAGGTTATGCAGTATCTTAGTAGGACATCGTAGGGAATGTACTTGATATGTGATTTATGATATGATAAATAAAATGTAAATCCCAAGTGTTATATAACCTATGGGATATGATGATGATGTTATCCTGGAACTTTAGTAGTTCAGGAACGTAATGTAAATAGTAGTGATGCTATTGTTCTTATGTTTTCAAAAAGATTATGAATGAATAAAAGTTATTATTTTATTCAAAGTGTTATGTGTTATATGATAATCTTTTATGGTGTGCAAATTAAGTAGAAATACTTAAAGAAATTGAGTAATAGTCTAATTAGTGTATTTTCACAGAAAATGCCTCCAAGACGCCAACAACGACAAAGGAACCCTGAGAATAACAACAATGCTTAGGCTAATTTGGTTCAGCAGCTATTGACATTACTGATGGGAGCATTACCGAATCAGCCACAGAATCAAGCTACAACTTTTAAGGATTTTACGGCGGTTGGGCCACTAGAGTTCCGTGGGACTATGAATTCGTTTAAGGCACAGACTTGGATCATGGAAATAGAGAAAGTTTTCGATGTTTCTAGGGTAGGGGATAACCAAAAGACTACTTTTGCAATGTTCATGTTGAAAGCAAAGGCGAGTTATTGGTGGTAAGCCAATAAAACCCGAGGAGGTCAAGGGGTAATGTCGTGGGTAAGGTTCCAAGAAATATTCTTTGAGACCTATTTCCCAGAAAGTTTGAAGAATCAGATGGAGGTGCAATTTCTGGAATTAAAGCAGGGCACAATGACAAAGGTTGGAATATCGCAAAGCAAGGTTCAACGAGTTAAGAGGTTTCATGCTTATATCGGTGAATACGGATGAACGCAAGGCAATGAGATTTGTGTAGGGACTAAAGCCATGGTTGTACAGCAGAGTCTCCCTATTCCAGTTAAAGACGTTTGCGGCGGTACTTGAGAAGGCGATTCTTGCTGAGAGTGGAGGCGAAGCTATAACAAAGCACAACCAAGAACAGAGGAAGAAGAAGAATGAAGGTGAAGCTAAAAATGGTGGTGGTGGTAACGGTGGAAATGGAAATAAAAATTTGAAAATGAAATGGAATGCAAATGGGGGAGCTAGAAATTAACAAGGTAACCAGCAGAAGAAGAAGATTGACACATGCACTACAGGCGGTCAATTTCATATGAGTATGTGCTTAAGGAGGAAGCGGGCATGCTTTAACTGTGGCCAGGAGGGTCATATTGCCCCAAATTGCACTCAACCCAAGAAGAATGCTTGCTACACCTGCGGGTCGAAGGATCATTTTGCTCACGAGCGTCCAAAGAAGAAATCTGGTGAGACAAATGGAAGGGAAATGCTAGTGGAGATACACTGACTATTGTTGGACCCACTTCAACAAATAAGCCCACAGCAAGAACCTTCAACATAACGGTGCAGGACGCAGTGCAATCAAAAGATGTCGTGTCAAGTATTATCCCAATCAATGATATAAATGCATATGTGTTATTTGATTCAGGTGCTACTTGCTCGTTTATATCTGATAAATTTGCTAAAAAGTTAGAAATACCTAATGAAGAGTTGATTTTCCCATTAAACATAGAAATTACGAACATGGAGGTAATTTCTGTTAGATTCGTATACAAGAACTGTAGAGTGAATATTAAGGGGAATGTTATGACAGTAGATTTAATCCCGATATAACTCGAAGAGTTTAATGTTATATTGGGAATGGATTGGTTATTCAATTATGGAGCAATAATTGATTGCAAAAAGAAGTGTGTAAACCTTATGACTCCGTCAAAGGTAGTTTTTCATGGTAGCAAATAGCCTAGACAAATGAGGTGTCTGACGGTTATGCAAGCCAAGAAATTGTTGAGTCAGGGTTGTGTAGGGTACTTAGCTTACATAGTCGATACTCAAAAGAAGGAGGGTGTAAAATTGGAGGAAATACCAGTGGTTAGGGAATTTGTGGATTTGTTTCCAGAAGATTTACTAGGACTTCCACCCGACAAGGAAATCGAATTCGTGATTGATTTAGCGCCATGAACTGCTCTAATATCGAAGGCCCCGTACAAAATGGCTCTGATGGTGCAATTGCAAGAACATCTAGATAAGAAGTACATTCAGCCGAGTGTGTCACCGTGGGGAGCGCTGGTGTTATTCGTAAAAAAGGATGGGTATTACGAATTCCGAACTCGGTATGCACATTTCAAATTTTGGGTGATGTCTTTTGGTTTGACAAACGCCCCTGCAGCGTTCATGGAATTGATGAACAGTGTGACGATTTAATTATTTGAGTTGTGATTCTGGGGACAGAATCCTTGTAAGGAGGGAAGGATTTAACAATCCAGAATTTCAAGTTGTAATTTAAATATTTACTGAATTATATAAATTTTTATTTGAGGTGTTTATTATTGATTAAATATTTATTGATGTGATGGTTGTTAATAAATATTTATGAATCTAAATTTATTAGATGGTGTTCTAAATTAAATTAATTTATAATTTAGAGAGTTGTAACATAACGTGAGATGTTATATTGTGGTGTTGATTTAATAATTTAAATAGTATATTAAATTATTAAATAAAATTATAATGAAATTTTAATTTTGTGTTATTTGTTTAAATGGTATATTTATTTAAAGTATAGTGTGTATAATTAATCTATTTGATTATTGTTGGATATAGAAATCCAAATAAATAATATGTAATTATAAATTATAAAATAAATTGTTTATTAAAATAATTAAAGTAGTTTGAAATTGATTTAACCCAAACAAGGCTTAAGTATATTAAGTCTTTAAATTTTAAAGGGTTTTGCCAAACAAAGCCTTATGGCTTTTGGATTTTAATTTTTGAATTTAAATAAAATAAATAAAATAATAAATATAATATATTTATAATCTAAGCGTTATATGTAACGCCCGAGAAAATCGGATTTTTATGACAATTAAATTTTTATTTAATTATGTGAATTAAATGAATTTAATTGATTATTATGTGAGTAAGCTATGTGAAGGTCGTTCTATGACCTAGAATGTGCTAACGTGGTTAGTATTCTGGCTCCGTGCTAGAATTATTTGTTTGGAATTTCCAAGACAAAAATAATTGTTTTTCGAGAATTTTTTGTAAAAACACTATTCATCCATTTCTGTTCGGGAAATTATTTTGAAATTCCGAGAAACACATAATGATGGAATATCGTGATAAGATGGAATATCTGATAATATTTTATTTATGACAAACACAGTTTTTGCTTGCAGACTTAAAACCTAAGGGTTGAGTATATTGATTTTCGAGAAGGAAATAATATGCGTAGAAGGAATGGTGTTAAGGTTAATGCGAGTGTTATACAAGTATGATACTCTTTAGTATCTATGTATAATACATTGAGTAAATATGAAGTACAATACGATTATTGTACGTGTATTATACCGAAAAAATACGTGAATTGTACGTGTAGAATACGATTCGTATTATAGAATTAAGATTAAGTCTTAATAAATAAGTCATTTGAGTTGGATTTCTATTAGTCCAATTATTAAATGACCAAGCCCAAGGAGATTAGTGAATTGAGCCCAAGTCAAGGCCCAATGTTTATTTAGTTAAGCCCAATTCATTTAAACTGAACCGTGGATCGATCCGGTGGATCACCGAATGGGTAAAACCCATGGGGCAACCCATGGGATGTCACTTTGCAAGTGGTGGGCCGGCTACTTGGGGTGGAAGCCAAGCATAAGGCTTGGTCACCAAGTGTTTTACTTGGTGACCAAGAGTGAATAGTAAGGAGGTGATGGTTCATTGTCCAAATTACCCTCCATTCTCATTTCCTATAAATAGAAAGCTAGGTTGATTCATTTCAGAGTTTTGAAATTTGCCAACCTAGATTATTTGAGAGAGAAAGAGAGCTAGACTTATAAAACATACACTTTGGAAGCTTGATCTTCTAGTTTTCCAAGAGAGTTTCACAAGGATTCTTAAGGTATAATCCTTACCTTTCATCTCCATCTCTTTTTGATTTTTCTTTGATCTTGAAGAATCATAGATGGGTAGTATATGTCTTGTATAGGAGATAAATGATGGCTTATTATAGATTCAATCTCTACAAGTCACGAGATTATAAAAATAATAAGGTTTAATACAGTTTTGAACCATGAAATATTATTTGTTAAAATTGATCGTTTATAAATGATTGAACTCCATCAATACGTTAATATTTTCATCTTGTTTGGTTATGATGTAGATATGAAATCCATGGAGTATTCCATGTGATTTGGCTTAGAAAACCCTAGTAACGAAGTTATGGCGAATTTTACGTAATTAGACGTTGAACGTCGAAAATGTTAAATTCCGGATTAGAGGTTAAAAGTTATCGTGAGACTTGAAAATGTTGGTTTTGAATGTCAACACGTGAGATAGGATGATTAAGAGTAGTGGGTTCGAGAATCGTCGGATTCTGACTTAAAATGAAGAAAACAAGCATTGAACGCTCTTTAACGTTTACGAACGTCTAAAAATGAACTCAATAGTGAATTTTAAGTTATCGGATTCGAAAGTGTCGAATTCTTATATGAATGCTTAGATTATGTTATTTATGACGTGTAGGCTTTTGAACGGACCAAATCGGGCTTATAACGAAGAAGTTATGACCCCGAGAATTTCACAAAGTTTTTCAAAATTTGTTGGAATCTGGTACTGAGGTCTGGCGCCGTGGCGCCAGACATAGTGTTAAATGACGCACCGCAATGCTGACACAGTAAAGTTGAGTACTACTAAATGGCGCCAAGATGATGATACTCGCTTTCATGCCATGACATGCGTGCGGATCCGGGGCCCGGACACTACTAATCGGCGGCGCAGTCATGAAGTTCAAGAATGTTATTAGTGACTTTGGTTTTGAACTTCATTTGTTCAGAAACCTAAAGGGGTAATGTTTGTACACTTCATAAGTGTATTAAAGCTATTCCTATACTACCTATACTCAGGTATATGGTATTGAACTTAGGAGTTGAATGCATGTTAATGAGTTATGAGTGATGAACAATGTTGGTACCTCGCTAACAAGGTTAGAGTCCGATTAATAACGTAAGTTGGTTAATAAGCCGGGATGAAGGGTAAAAAGTCGAGTTGACTTTATTATTGATATTAAGTTAACTAAGACATAGAAGAGAAAGAAGCTTGTAGAAATGTGAACATTTGTTTGATAGCTAATTACAGCGTGCTATGTGAATATATCATGTAGATTCTATAAAGGCTATGGTCAGTCGATTAAATTATTTGAAGACGCTGAAAGGCAAGTTTTCTTAACGTTTGTCTAACTTCCATGTTAGCCAAGTTTTATGTGATTCATTGAACTGGATTGCAAGACTTGTTTTAAAGAAAGGGTCGATGCCAGATTTTAATTCGGCTAGACTATTCGTAATATATAGATTGATTATGATTCATATCTTTCTATATAGAAATGTTAACGCTATCCTATGCCAAGTGATTGGTACGGATATGAAGGTAAGGTTTGTCTATGAAAAACAAAAGTATTTTTCATCGATTATTCGATGGGCACACGAGTTTGCCAAAAATATTAAACGTAAATACGTTTAATGAATGAGTGTTGATCAACATAGAGTACTATAGGCTGAGCACCTAGAAGTGCTCGTAAGTTATCGGATGAACGACCTTAGTGCTGTGGACTCCTTTTCAAGTATGAAAATTAAAAGTTACTGTTCATGGTTTATCGACCGGTTCAGAATTCCTAATCTATTCTATACTTTGGGAATTGATGTTACGAGCTGTTAAAGTATTATTGATTCATAATACTTCATAACTATTGTTCAGTTATGTCGGAATTGTTATATAATTCACGAATGTGGTATTACTGTTATCATTGATTAAAACTTGCTGAGCTGTCATGCTCACTTCTTATGTGAATTATATAACTGCTGTTAAGGATGAACGTACTGTGAATGCCAAGAGAGATAAGGGCAAAGCTAAGATGGATGCTTAGGCATTATGTAATAGTTTAGTAAGTTTGTATGTATTATACATTATGAACAATGAACGATGTAACTGGTTTATGAACCTAGGAAGGATTTTTACTTTGATTGTAATAAGAAGATAGCAATTACATTCATTTTGTTGTATTTCAATGGAATGATTATATGGATGTTAGTACAGTGGAGCACCATATGTCGGGTTGAAAGATACCCGAATTTGGGGGCGTCATATTATAACTGATATTATAATAAGTATACGTATTATAGCTAACCTATCAGTTTATTTGTTTATGCGTAACTAAGAGTTTAGTCTACTAAGAAGAGAGAAGAGAAGAGAGTTTTTTCAAAGGAATTGGAGATGAGTCTTAAGAATTTTCACAACAAATTCTGTGTTTAGCAAGGTTGTGCAAGCCAATTGAAGGTATTTTCCATAATGTTTAGCAAGGTTGTGCAAGCCAATTGAAGATATTTTCCATAATCTTTATATATATATATATATATATATATATATATATATATATGTGTGTGTGTGTGTGTGTGTGTATATATGTATGTTTACAGCATAAAGTTCAAGCTCTGTGATTCCATTGTTCCTGTAAAATTTTGTTATGTAGTTATGATGTTAGAAGTTGTAGTCAGACATGAATGGTATGCTAACTTGGTTGTAAAGAGGAAGGAAATTTTGACAGTATATGTATTTCTCATATGGCTTAGTAAAGTATCAATTTTAGTGGTCAAATTGTATATGAAAATGTAAATTGAGGCTTGATTATGCTAGTTCATTAAGAAACGAACATAACGTGATTTGAACAAAGCAATTTGGACAAGAATTGTGTTTACAGTGTTGATTTTCGTGAAGGATATCAAAAATTGAGTTTTTATATGAAAATATGAAATTTGATAAATTAAACTAGTTTTAGTTGATGTTAAATTGTTCTAATTGGTTGAATATGTTAGCAAACATGTTTATGATAGTTTTGTATCAATTGTACATGTTAATATCACTGTTTAGTAGGTGATGTAAGAACCCGAATTTTTAGAAAATATTAAAATAAGAATTTAGTAAATAAAATTCTTAAGGCATGTGAAGGGTTCAAATAAGAATATATATATATATATATATATATATGATGTAAGGTATGTGGTATGGTGTTACATGAGGTAATATAAACTATGCAATACATGATTTCTATGTTTAATGAATATATTATTATTATATATATGTTATTTATTGAGGAGGCGAGTTATTTTGAAGTAAAGAAGATGGATAGAAATTTATCTATCGATATTAAATAATTTATGTGAAATTATTTTATCATAGTAAGTTTGTGGCATTAAATATCTTTGATAACCACCAATTTCTTGAGTATTTGTATGAGTAAGTATCAAGTCTAAGGTAGTGCAACCGTACCCCTTAATAGTGAATGTATAGGAGCTGGGTTAAACGATTCCTTCAGAGAGTGGAGGTATATACGAATTAGTAACCGATCTAACTCATTGTGAAACCAGTGTAGACAAGATGAAAACTAATTTGTTGGTTGTTTGTCGGAAACCACTCAGTGTACAATATTGAATACTATTAAAGACTCTATGTGTGCTAGGTTTAAATTTGTATATATGAATTATGTTGACAAGAGAAGAAAGTCGATATATCTTTAGATAAATATTGGTTAGAGATTTATTGACTAATATTGGGATTTGGTTAAATGTATAGATTAATGAAATTGTGTTGAGACAATCTATAGAAAGGAAAGAGAAATAATTATAGTATATTTCTAATAAAGGATATTAAAATAAATTCTAGCAATTGATTATTTTAATAAAAGGGGGAATATTATTTTGATATTACCTTATATAGCTTTATACGAGGTAATGTGTGTGAGTAAGTAATATGGTAAATATATTAAAACATATTTTCTATATAAGTTGATGGAAACAATTTATCATGATAGAAATAAACTTATTTTCTATATATAGTGTGTACATGTGTAAATGCATGTAAATAATCTAATAATAATATATATACATAGATATTATATTAAGAATAATATCTTGAGAAAATGAGTAAATCGTTTTATTATGATTAGTTCCTATATTTAGAGAAAACATGATAAAAACATCTTATGTTATGTTAAGGCGAAGTACATAATTTGTATTATAGTAATGTGGTGGGAAATGAATAAGTAATGAGAATAAGCTTAGTGTAAGCTTGTGAGATATGCCTAGTGTGGCAAAGTGATGGAATAAGCATTCATTAAATAATTTAATGAATGAATAATTGAAGGAATTAAATTGTATGTGCAATGGTTTTATATTATATAGTAGCTGCATCTATATGATATGAAATGAAGTAGATCACTTCAATGGTAACTATATAATATAGGAAGTATTTGAATATATATGTATAAAGGCTTGTATTCTAGCATTATGTACAAGTGAGATAATAAAATGTAACATGGCAATGGACCACTTCCATGACCATATTATAAGATGTAAAGTTAAGAATAATGTTATTTTGTGAGATTATAATATTATAAGCTTGTGGACTATTAATTACTAAGTTCACATAATTATGTCTTGTGTGGCATAACAAGGGAAGTTAAAACGAAGGGAGATTTAATGGGAAGTATTAAAAGAAAATAAATGGTGAGTTAATAAATAATTTATATTAATTATCATTATAATAGTTGAGTGTATTTGAGATGATAACTTTTATGGAAAATGATGGATTGAGAATATCCAACTATTTTATAATTAGCCCAATTAAAATATTAATTGGAATAAACCAATGTACATGGATTATATAATTATATGTGAGTGGGTGTATATGTATGCATATTTGGGGGAAAATATCATATAAACCTAAGTATGCTAATAATAATATTGAATGCTGAGTTTTATGGGTATAATGTCCCAAATTGAGAGTCATTGCTTCATCACGTGAAATACAAAAAGCCTAGCTAGCTAGCTTACTTCTTGTTCTCCAAAATCCATAGCTTCCAAATGATGAAAAGGGGAGTGGGCATAATGATGTGAATCAACTACCATCCAACAACTCCTTGTTAACCTTCATATAATCCTTCAATCCATGTGTTTAATTTAGTGGGAGATGACAATATCTGTGTTTTTTTTTCTTTATAAATGCAACTCATCTCCTTCTATTTTGCATTGCTGAGAATTGCTAAGTGTGAGATTGAGAGCATACAAGTGTTCTAAGAACTTGGAAGTCCAGTAGTATTAAGAGCAATGGGAGGATTGAAGAGCTAGAATTAGCAACTTCAAGTAATCAAGAGGTAATAACATTAACTTATATGTTCTTGATTCCTATGTTTTACAATTCCTTAGAAATGACAAGAAAAAGTAGCTTTTGAGTCACAAAATTTATGCTTAAGGATTTTTATAATCCATGAATTGATGCTAAGTACTGTTAATATAGTTAAATGCGAAAATAACGGAAGTTAAACGAACCAAATTAGTTGAGAAACGAATTCGTAGTGAATGAATTCGCTAAACTTTTTGAAACATGAAAATTAGTATGAATATGAGTTGTAAATACATTTTTGGGTTAGTTAATGTTTATGTTAGTTGATGGATATTTGGCATGTTGTAGTTCTATGAATTACGAATACATAGAATCAAAAATGGACTAATTTGGACATGTATAACTCAAATTATAAAGGTTAGAATAGAAGTTTGGCATTATGGTTCATAACAGGGAATAAAATTTTGGTTTGCAACAGCTAGGCCCGCCCCAGCGAACCATTTTTAAGGCAAAACCCCCACCCCAGTGGGGGGGGGGGGTGTTCTGCAATGACTGATTTGACCTATTTTGGTAAAACAGCCATAACATTTTCATACGAACTCCGATTGAGGTGATTCAAGATGATCCGAAACGAGGAAGAATAGAACTACAACTTTTATTCTTTAAGGTTTTCAATTTGAGGTATTTTGGAAGGGTCAAAATAGTTATCTGTGTGACTGTTACATATTTAGAGGCGATCGGAGGGCGTCGATCGAACACGTACGCAAGTATAGTGCTCCCGACGATGGAATATTTTATTCTAAGTGAAGTAACATGAATATGCATGATATTAGACATGTCATATAGCTAAGATTTCTTTACTCATAATGAAATGCTTTAACATGATTTTCTAAAAGAAAACTTAAAGTTTTTGAGAAACGAAAGTTGATGAATTTAGTGTCCTTTGAGTTTTGACCTTGGACCCTATGTATGCTTATCAATGGACATGAAATGTAGTTTTAAAGTTACCTTGCATAAACTAGATTGATATAGCTTGGTTTAAAATGTTTTGAAATAAAAACTTGAAGTTTTGAAAATGAAACTTGACGAACTTTGTGTCTTTTAAGTGTCGATTTTGGGAACATGTGATTGTGACCTAGTTATGTGTACGGATGGACAAGGAATGTAATTTCAAGATATATTGCACATAAAAGGTTGTCAAGCTCGGTTTAGTATGCATTTTAAAGAGAAATTTAAAAGTTTTAGAAACTAACTTTGATGAGCATTGTATTACTTACATTATGACCTTATAAGCAAGCATGATAGAGTTGTCTATGCCTTTGAACATGAATGATATGTGCACTCAGCTAGTCAAGCATAACATAAGTTATTTAAGTATGTTTTAAGAGTATGAACTATGTTATGTCTATGTAAATGAGATAAATACATATGAGCATGCTATTAGAGGCTTATTAGTACCAATATATGATTTAAAAGCTTATAACATCGAATCTTGTTAAAGAAAGTTGTTAAGCTTTATTGATTGAAATAAATCATTATGGAGCTAAGTAGTTTGAATATGAACTTGAAAATAGACCACAACTTATTTGATGTCAAGTATGGATGGTTAAGGTATAATTATACATATCTAGCTATTCTAAGAGTATGATGAGAAAGTGAAATGAAGGTTTTACAAACATAGTTAAAAAACGATGTAATATTTATTATTATATTAAGAGCGTATGAAATGTATGACTAATGGATATGAATCCATGATTATATAACTGTGTAGGAATACACGCAGTGCAGATAAGCTTTAAGAAGTTAAGTCGTAGTTGATAAACTACGAATCAGGCAAGTCTTTCAGTTCCTATTTGTTATATGAATTCGATAACTATTAGTTGAGCTATATTATGCCATGAGAATGTTGATGTATATATATGAAATGTATTTGAGATATGTATGAAATGTGAAAGTTGATCTTTGATGATATGCTTATGAAGTAAATCTCTATGCCTGTTATATGAGAAGTAACATGCGTAGTAAATATTAATTGATTATGAATGCATGAACTGAATATGCTATGTGATGCATGAAAACTATTAGAATTGCTAGGTTGTCAAGCTCACCCTTGCAAATAATCACTTTTACAGGTTAAGGATTCACGATAAAGATTATGTGCTACTTGATTGATAAAGATCAATAATATCAAAGGAGATTGATTCATTTGTTTGAATATATACTTTTGAACCATGTTTAGGTTCTAGAAAATGTACGTGATAGTAGTTTACGATGTGTAATTCATGTTAAGTTGTAAAGTTGTACTAGGCGGTACATAGAGGAATTCGAATTGAGATTTAAAAATTTATACAGTAATTGAATAGAGTGAATCATAGCATAGTTTGATTCAGGGATTTGTAATTGATTCAAGTTAAGAAATCAATAAAGGATTCATTTTCAAAGAAGATTGAAAAGGTTTAAATTATTCCGCATATTTTTATAACATCGAATATGATGTAAGACAGGAATGGTAATGACCAAGATTAAAAACTTATAAAAGTTTGGGGTCATTGTACAGATCCTAGAAATAGAAAGAATTTATTTTCTAAATTATAATAAGCAAAGTTATATTCATTAAGTTATGAATAAAAGATAGAAATAGTTTGACGATAGTAGTATCGTGGCGGACCAAATTTGAGGTTCGAAGGGACCTGGATTTGGGGGCGTCACAGGTGAAATTCTTGTTTGTTGGGCTAAATTTGGCTACTGTTCATAGCCATTTATGCCTCACAATACGTACTGCCGTAGAGATCGCCATGTGATGCAAGGAAAAAACTGTCTTAATGCTTTGGTCCCAGGCACTGTGTATGCAAGCGGTACACATACCATACCTATCTTGAGACAGTGAGTTTTGTTCTTTCTGCAGACCTTGGAATACCTTACCACTTGGTCTAAGGTTATGTTAATGTGTTCAATATGTAGTAACAGTGTTAAAACATAATCATGTTAGGTGGTTAGCAGTTTTAAAGTTTCAAATGATTATTATGTAATGAACGTGTTATGTTATAAATTAGTTTATAGAATGAAGGTTAGATAAGTGTTTTGATGTTAACACTTGGGGATTCTGAAATGTATATGGTAGTATAAGACTTGTGCTAACATAATAAGTCTAACTAAAAATGCGTGTAATGTTGGAATGTGAATGTTAACACATCTAGTAGGTATTGTGGTTCTAAACTTATGTGTTGATGAACGTGAGTTTAATATTATAGCTTATGCTCGAGGCAAGTCTCTAAACCTTATCTTTTTACATTAAGCAAGTTTCTTACTTTAAACTTTCATTAAGCAAACTCTTATATTCCTAATCATTATTTGAGCAAGCTGGCTATGACTTTAACTTTATTCGAACAAGTTTTGAATTCCAATATTTATTGATGTATTCTAACTTGTTTATTGTTAGACAAGTTTCTTTATTGTCCTTCATGTACTATGAATGCAATTTTCTTGAATTCCAATTTTTAATGTTGAATTATCTTATCTCATTTACTTGACACAAGCTATTCTCATTATGAGCAAGCTTTATTTTCAGATTGCTATTATTTAAGGTATATTCAATAAATCATAGTCCTAGCTTAATATTATTCAAGCAAGGTTTATTGTCATTCAATACTTATGCTTTGTAGTTGTTTCTAAGCATGAGTTCAAGATATAGTTAGTTCGCTTACACTTATTCATTTTTCCATATTATATTATTATTGATCAACTGTTGTGTTATCAAACACTATTGATTCAACTAGTCCTCTAGTTGATGATCGTTGAACTTCAAATTACCCTAGAAATTTTATCCAAACCAAACTTTCTTTGGCGCGGACTTATACTCTAAATACTGAGATGAACAACCCTATTATTATTAGGGGATAATTTACGCTTAGCGTTGAAATGTTTGTGCACAATATATTGTACGAATGGTTGATCACCCTAAGTACGAGGAGTCCTTATAGTCTTATGACTATTAAAGTTGGAGTTGAAAGATTACTCGCAACTGTGGACATAGTTCGTGGTCTTACGACCCTCAGATATATATTCCATATTTTGAATCCAGTCTTTGGCTATCATTGATAGAGTACTATTCAGTTTTGATGAGCCTATTCATTGGTAGTTATTACATTCTTGTTGATTCATTGTTATACTTAGTGAGCAATTGTTTTGCTCACTCTTGCTTATATATTATTATTGCAGCTAAAGTTGAGAAGGTAGATGAACCTACAACTAGCAAAGTAAAGGGAAAAATGACAAGTGACGAAGACTTTTAATTTTGATTATTGTTATGATGCTAAACTTTTAATTTGATGATAGACATATATTTAATGATGTGATGTAATAACTTTACTTTCGCACTTATATGATGTTAAGGTTAGACAAACTAGGATGTTTTTTTTAATTAAGTGATGTAACCCTATTTAAAGGGAGGATTTATGATTTAATTTTATTATATTTTGGTAGATAGATATGAATGATTGAAAAGTGAACACCAAGTCTTATGGGAATGAAGTACCTAGATTTGGGGGTGTAACAGGTTGGTATCAAAGCTTTAGGTTATGAACCCTAGGTGCGGAAAAGCCTTAAGAAGTAACTTTTGATAAGATAGTGATGATAAACTCTTATCGAGTTGTTAAGAAAGAAGTAATAAAACACTTATGTGCTTATGTGGTTATAACTTATGTGCTCGTGAGTGTCAAGTAGTAATGATTAGTAATTAAAACTTAAAATTTTGTTGATAGGATGGCTAGGGAGGAAGGATCCCAGATGCCTAAAGAGGAGGAGCCTCGAGATATTCAGGTGGTGTGGGAACAACTACTACCACGGGAAACAACTCCGTTGGTCATAGTAGTTGAGCAGAAGAGAATACCCGATGAGGATGATGAGATAGAGACGGACGAGGAGGACCCCGTTGAGCTGCCACGGACGGATGAGGATGAGGAGGATGAGGAGGAAGAGCTTCCGCTTAACTCGAATGCCGCCTGTATGTACGACGAGGTCTATGATCGCAACGTGGAACTTCAAGATACTGTTGAGGAGTTGCAAGAGATAGTAGCTGAGCAACAGACCTCGATGGTATAAAAAGACGACGAGATCTAGGATCGAGAGGAACGTCTGAATAATGTTAAAGAGAAGTTGGTCCACACTGAAGGAGAGAACGAGCGAATGATAGCAGAGATTGTAGAGTTAAAGAACAAGTAGAAAGAAGAAGCTACGAAGAAGGCAAGAGCTGAAGACGCATATAATGAAGCTTAGTAAAGAGCCAGAATAGCAGAGAGAGATGCACAAGTAAAGAGGATGAAGATGGAAGAGATGAATAATGTATTCAATACCGTGATCAATCGAGCTCAAGATCGGGTCATGTGTTATCCAATTCAGTTCGAGACACTGCCATCGTACATTTTAGATCGCCGAACAATGACTCGAATTATGGAGGAGGAGCGTCGTAAGGCTACGTAGTATCTTAATAGAACATTGTAGGGAATGTAATTATTATGTGATTCATAAGTAAATAAGTTGTAGATCCCGGGTATGATATAACCAATGGGATGTGATGATGATGAAGTAATCCTGTAACTTTTATAGTTCAGAAAAGTAATGTAAATAGCAGTGATGTTATTGTTTTGATGTTTCCTAAAAGATTATGAATGAATAAAAGTTATGGTTTTATTTAAAGTGTTGTGTGTTATGTGATAATCTTTAATGACGTGCAACTTAAGTATATAATACTTAAAAGGTTGAATAGAATCTAATGGATGTATTTTAATAGAAAATGCCTCCAAGAAGCCAACCACGACAAAGGAACCCTAAGAATAAGAACAATGTTGAGGATAATCCAGTTCAGCAATTCGTAACGCTACAGATGGGAGCATTACAGAATCAGCCACAAAGTCAAGGCGGTTGGGCCACCAGAATTCCATGGGTCCATGAATCCGGTTGAGGCACAAACCTAGATTATGGAAATAGAGAAGGTTTTCGATGTTGCTAGGGTAGGGGATAACCAGAAGACTACTTTTGCAACATTCATGTTGAAAGCAAAGGCGAGTTATTGGTGACAAGCCAATAAAACCCGAGGAGGTCAAGGGGTAATGTCTTGGGAAAGGTTCAAGGGAATTTCAAAGAATCAGATAGAGGTGCAGTTTCTAGAGCTGAAGTTGGGCACCATGATAGTGTCGTAATATGCAGCGAAATTCAACGAGTTAGCAAGGTTTGCGCCATATCAAGTGAATACAGATGAGCGCAAGGCAAGGAGATTCTAGCAGGGACTAAAGTCCTGGTTGTACAACATGGTTTCCCTATTCCAGCTAAAGACGTTTGCAGCGGTGCTTGAGAAAGCCATTTTCGCTGAAAGTGGAGGCGAGGCTATAAAAAAGCACAACCAATTTGAAGAGAAAGTGGAATGCAAATGTGGGAGTTGGAAATCAGCTAAGAATGGTGGTGGTAGTAACGATGGAAATGGCAACAACAATTTGAAGAGAAAGTGGAATGCAAATGTGGGAGTTGGACATCAGCAAGGTAACCAGCAGAAGAAGAAGATGGATGAATGTGCTACATGCGGGAAGTTTCACTCGGGTATGTGCTTAAGGGGGAAGCGGGCATGCTTTAACTGTGGCCAGGAGGATAATATTGCACCAAATTACACTTAACCCAAGAAGAATGTTTGCTACACCTATGGGCCGAAGGATCACTTTGCTCGTGAGTTTCCAAAGAAGAAAACTGGTGAGACAAATGGAAACAAGGGAAATGCTAGTGGAGGTGTGCTGACTATTGCTGGGCCAACATCAACAAATAAGCCTACAGCCATAACCTTTAACATGATGGTGCAAGACGCGGTGCAATCAAAAGATGTCATGTCAGGTATTATCCCAATCAATGATATAAATGTATATATATTATTTGATTCGGGTGATACTTGCTCGTTTATATCTGATGAATTTGCTAAGATGTTAGAAATACCTAGTGAAGAGTTAAATTTCCCTTTAAACATATAAATTGTGAAAGGGAAGTGATTCCTGTAAGGTTCGTATACAAGAATTGTAAGGTGAACATTAAGGGGAATGTTATGAAAGTAGATTTAATCCTGATAAAACTTGGAGAGTTTGACGTGATATTGGGAATGGATTGGTTATTCAATTATGGAACGATAATTGACTGCCAAAAGAAGTGTGTAAACCTTATGACTCCGTCAAAGGTATTTTTTCATGGTAGCAAATCGCCTAGACAAATGAAATGTCTGACAATGATGCAGGCCAAGTTATTGAGTAAAGGCTATGTAGGGTACTTAGCCTACATAGTCGATACTCAAAAGGAGAAGGGTGTGAAACTGGAGGAAATACCAGTGGTTAGGGAATCCGTGGACATGTTTCCAGAGGATTTGTCAGGACTTTCGCCTAACAGAGAAATCGAGTTCGTGATTGACTTAGCGCCAGGAACCGCTCCAATATCGAAGGCCCCGTACATAGAGATGAAAGAGCTAATGGTACAACTGCAATAGATGTTAGATAAGAGGTATATTCAACCGAGCATATCACCGTGGGGAGCACCGATGTTATTCGTGAAGAAGAAGGATTGGTCAATACGTCTTTGCATTGATTATAGGGAATTAAACAAAGTCATTATCAAAAACAAGTATCCATTGCCAAGAATAGATGACTTGTTTGATCAGTTGAAGGGTGCTAGATATTTTTCAAAAATAGATTTGAGAAATGGGTATCACCAATTGAAAGTAAGGATGGAGGATGTACCGAAGACGGCATTCTGAACTCGGTGTGGAGATTACAAATTTTTGGTGATGTCTTTTGGTTTGACATACGCCCCTGCATCGTTCATGGATTTAATAAATAGGGTGTTTAAACTATTTTTAGACAAGTTTGAGGTGGTATTCATCGACGATATTCTGGTGTACTCTAAAACTCAAGAAGAACACGTGGAACACTTATGTCTGACACTGGAGATGATAAGAAAAGAAAAGTTGTACGCAAAATTCTCTAAATGTGAATTTTGGCTGGAATGTGTACAATTTCTTGGGCACATAATTAATAAGGATGGGATTTTTGTAGATCCATCAAAAGTTGAAGCTGTGATAAATTGGGAACAACCAAGAACTCCATCAGAAGTGAGAAGTTTCTTAGGATTGGTAGGTTATTACAGACAGTTTATTCATAATTTTTCCAAGATTGCTACTCCATTGACAAATTTGATGAGAAAATCTGTAAAATTTGTTTGGACAAAGAACTGTGAAGAAAGTTTTCAAGAACTGAAAAAGAAATTAAGTGTGGCACCTTTGTTGTCATTACCAGATAATACAGGCAATTTTGTGGTGTATAGTGATGCGTCACACAAAGGATTGGGTTGTGTCCTTATGCAGAATGGCAAAGTCATTGCTTATGCATCAAGGCAATTAAAAGATTATGAGAAAGGGTATCCGACGCATGATTTAGAGTTGGTGGTGGTTGTGTTTGCTTTGAGAATATGGAGACATTATCTCTATGGAGAAAAATGTGAGATCTACACAGACCATAAGAGTCTGAAGTATATCTTCACTCAAAAGGACTTGAACATGCGTCTAAGGAGAAGGATGGAATTGATAAAAGATGAACAAGATTAGTAGCTACTCAAGATCGACAGAAGAAGTATGTTGATCAACACAGGCAGAATCGTGAATTTGAAGAAGGAAGTTTCGTGTTCCTAAAAGTTTCTCCTTGGAAGGGGAAAATTCGTTACGGTAAGAAAGGAAAGCTTAGCCCAAGGTTTATTAGACCTTTTGAGATATTGCGAAGAGTGGGAGAAGTGGGTTACGAGGTAGCTTTACCTCCAGAATTAGAACATGTGCACAACGTTTTTTTCATGCCGATTTTGTCATGAAGTATAAATCCGATTACAAGCATGTGTTCGAGTATGAACCATTGCAGTTCAGTAAAGATTTGTCTTATGAAGATATTCCTATTCAGATAGTCAACAGGAAAGAACAAGTGCTCAGGAATAAAGTGATACCTTCTATGAAGGTGATATGGAGGAACTACAATGTCGAAGAGGCTATGTGGGAACTCGAAGCTGATATGATGAAGAATTATCCTAAGTTATTTATTTAGTCTATTTTTTCGATTCTGGGGACAGAATCTTTGTAAGGAGGGGAGAATGTGACAATTTGATTGTTTGAGTTGTGATTCTGGGGACAGAATCCTTGTAAGGAGGGAAGGATGTAATAATCCAGAATTTCAAGTTATAATTTAAATATTTATTGAATTATATAAATTTTTATTTGAGGTGTTTATTGTTGATTAAATATTTATTGATGTGATGGTTGTTAATAAATATTTATGAATCTAAATTTATTAGATGGTGTTCGAAATTAAATTAATTTATAATTTATAGAGTTGTAACATAACGTGAGATGTTATATTATGGTGTTGATTTAATAATTTAAATGGTATATTAAATTATTAAATAAAATTATAATGAAATTATAATTTTGTGTTATTTGTTTAAATGGGATATTTATTTAAAGTATAGTGTTTATAATTAATCTATTTGATTAATGTTGGATATAGAAATTCAAATAAATAAGATGTAATTATAAATTATAAAACAAATTATTTATTAAAATAATTCAAGTAGTTTTAAATTGATTTAACCCAAACAAGGCTTAAGTTTATTAAGTCTTTAAATTTTAAAGGGTTTTGCAAAACAAAGTCTTATGGCTTTTGGATTTTAATTTTGAATTTAAATAAAATAATAAATATAATATATTTATAAACTAAGTGTTATAACTGATATTATAATAAGTATACGTATTATGGCTAGCCTATCAGTTTATTTTTTTACGCTTAACTAGGAGTTTAGTCTACTGAGAAGAGGGAAGAGAAGAGAGTTTTTCAGAGGAATTGGAGAGGAGTCTTAAGAATTTTAGCAACAAATTCTGTGTTTAGCAAGGTTGTGCAAGCCAATTGAAGGTATTTTCCATAATCTTTATATATATATATATATATATATATATATGTGTATATATATATATGTTTACGACATGAAGTTCAAGCTTTATGATTCCATTGTTCTTGTAAATTGTTGTTATGTAACCTGCGTATGGTAATTATATATAGTTATGATGTTAGAAGTTGTAGTCAGACATGAATGGTATGCTAACTTCATTGTAAAGAGGAAGGAAATTTTGACAGTATATGTATTTCGCATATAGCTTAGGAAAGTATCAATTTTAGTGGTCAAATTGTATATGAAACTGTAAATTGAGGCTTGATTATGCTAGTTCATTAAGAAACGAACATAACGTAATTTGAACGAAGCAATTTGGATAAGAATTGTGTTTACAGTGTTGATTTTCGTGAAGGATATCAAAAATTGAGTTTTTATATAAAAACATGAAATTTGAGAAATTAAACTAGTTTTAGTTGATGTTAATTTGTTCTAATTGGTTGAATATGTTAACAAATATGTTTATGATAGTTTTGAATCAATATGTGTTAATATCACTGTTTAGTAGGTGAAATTCGTGTTTGTTGGGCTAAAGTCGGCTATTGTTCATAGCCGTTTACGCTCTGTCGTACCTGTAATCGGTGCATTCACGGCATGTATTTCAAGGCAAAAAACTACGTAGTTCTTGGAGGTGAAGCTACGTAGGTCCCGAGCACATGTAAGTCAGAAATTGCGCTTATACCCTATCCTGAGACAGTGAGTTCTGTTATTTCTGCAGACCTTGGAATACCTTACCACTTGGTCTAAGGTTATGTTAATATGTTCAATATGTAGTAATATGGTTAAAACAGAATCATGTTAGGTTGTTAGCAGTTTCAAAGTTTCGAATGATTATTATGTAATGAACGTGTTATGTTATAAATTAGTTTACACAATGAAGGTTAGATAAGTGTTGTGATGTTAACACTTGGGGATTCTAAAATGTATATGGTAGTATAAGACTTGTGCTAACATAATAAGTCTAACTAGAAATGCGTGTTATGTTGGAACGTGAATGTTAGCATATCTAATAGGTATTGTGGTTCTAAACCTATGTATAGGTGAACGTGAGTTTAATATTATAGCTTACGCTTGAGGCAAGTCTCTAAACCTTATCTTTTTACATTAAGCAAGTTTCTTACTTTAAACTTTCATTAAGAGAAATCTTGTATTCCTAATCATTATTTGAACAAGCTGGCTATGGCTTTAACTTTATTCGAACAAGTTTTGAATTTCAATATTTATTGATGTATTCTAACTTGTTTATTGTTAGATAAGTTTTTTTATTGTCCTTCATGTACTATGAATGAAATTTTCTTAATTCTAATTTTTAATGTTGAATTATCTTATCTCATTTACTTGACACAAGCTATTCTCATTATGAGCAAGCTTTATTTTCAGCTTGCTATTATTTAAGGTATATTCAATAATTCATAGTCCTAACTTAATATTATTCAAGCAAGGTTTATTTTCATTCAATACTTATGCTTTGTAGTTGTTTCTAAGCATGAGTTCAAGATATAGTTAGTTCGCTTACACTTATTCATTTTTCCATATTACGTTATTATTGATCAATTGTTGTGTTATCAAACACTATTGATTCAACTAGTCCTCTTGTTGATGATCGTTGAACTTCAAATTACCCTTGAAAGTTTATCTAAACCAAACTTTCTTTGGTGCAGACTTGTACTCTAAATACTGAGATGAACAACCCTATTATTATTAGGGAATAATTTACGCTTAGCGTTGAAATGTTTGTGCACAATACATTGTACGAAGGGTTGATCCCCCTAAGTACGAGGAGTCCTTATAGTCTTATGATTGTTAAAGTTGGAGTTGAAAGATTACTCGCAACTGTGGACATAGTTCATGGTCTAACGACCCTCAGATATATATATATATTCCATATTTTGATTCCAGTCTTTGGCTATCATTGATAGAATACTATTTTGTTTTCATGAGCCTATTCATTGGCAGTTATTACATTCTTGTTGATTCATTGCTATACCTAGTGAGCAATTGTTTTGCTCACTCTTGCTTAAATATTATTATTACAGCTAAAGTTGAGAAGGTAGATGAACCTACAACTAGCAAAGGAATGGGAAAATGTACAAGTGACGAAGACTTGTAATTTTGATTATTGTTATGATGTTAAACTTTTAATTTGATGATAGACATATTGTCAACGTCAGGATTTTTAGTGTTCCTTTTCGTTACTTGTTCTTTGGTGTTCTCATGTTAGTGTGAGATTTGTTTGAAAAAACAAGTGAAAAAGGTCCGACATGTATAATATCGACGATTTAACTTTAAGAGTCGCCAGTTGGTGTATTTAATTGGTTGCTCCAATGCAACCGAAAAGGTTTGCACATTGACCCAGTGATATGACACTGCTAAACAGGTATGTGAAACCGAGATTTATTTGAGTTCGGGGCCTTGATTCATTTGACCCATCGTCTCGAAGTACGTGCACTTGTGCACTATAACATCCGCTCGAACTTGCAGAACTTCAATCCGAGCATCCAAACGAGGTATATGTGACCTTCTTGGGACCGCTTGTGTCGAGAGTTACGTAATGACATGGATTAGGGGTTGTACGAAGTCAGGAAGAGGGGATCATGCCCACAGTCTTCAAGCTTCAAATTCTATCCGGTATACTGCCACACGCAATAGTCACTCAGGATTGTAACTCCTTGATTCTTGTGGGATATTGTTGTATGTATGTATTTATGAAGTGTTGAGACGACACGCAGGTGTTGATGTGGCAAGATGACGTTTGACTCCTTACCGGGGTTATCGCCGATTTGAGTTGAAAGTAGACGTTGCTCAGGGTTACATCTGAGATTGGACTGCTGCAAGTGTTTGAATGCCACAAGGTCCTCTTGTGAGTGTGCATGTCTGCCCGTTATTAGCTCCGGGTCTGAGGGATGAGTGCCTCGGCAAGAGGTTTGAGATTGAAGCTGATAGCATGTGTTTAAAACAAGCATTTCTGGAGTTATCGCTGGAAGTGCAATAGCATTCCTTGGGGTTATCGCCAAGGACGAAACTCAGGGTTATCTCTGAGGTGGGAAATAATCCTTTCGGTGTGTGTTCCGGGGTTTGAAATTATGTTCCCGGTGTGTGTCCCGGGTTTTGCACTTGAACTTCCGATAGTATCAAAAATGGACGAATCTGCCCTCCTGCAATGTTAGTAACATGCGTGCAAAAAAATTTGAGTGTCTACAGATGCCCCTATTTATCATATTCATTCAATACAAGGCATAGATAGGATAAAGAATCCTAGACACTTGAAATGCAAGGTAAACATGATGTTATGTGCAGCAACATGATGCAAATGTATGATGCATGATGGAAATGATTGTCGGTTCCCTGGTAATCCTGCTAGGGATGACAATCAGTGATTGCTTGGACATGCGATCCAAGTCTTCAAGGATGTTGACGTTGGGGGTATCACCAAAGTCTTGAATCCTAGACACTGGCTTATATTCCATAGAGGTGCCTCTTGTGTGCAAGAGATTTGTGGGGGTAAAGCTTTGTCTTTTTGAGGATGTGTATAACATATTCCCTCATTCTGTCGGAGTTAATGCCAACAGTCTGTTGTTATCAGGGTTGCCTGACCTTCCCTGATGTGTGTATCACCGGATAGATCCCTACTGGGTGCATTTTCAAGGTTGCTTGACCTTCATTGATGTATGTGTCAATGGTCGCACTGCGTTGTAAACCCCCACCGGGGATACGTAGATGCTTGAAAGATGTGCGTTGTGACCCCCGTCGGGAATACTTCATCTATTTATAACTTCGGCGTTGTAACCCCGGCCGGGGATACTTCATCAGTTTATAACTTTGGCATTGTAACCCCCACCGGGGAGGTTTAGCATTTCGTGGTTTTGCGTTGTAACCCCCACCGGGGAGGTTTAGGGTTGTGACCATGCAATGACGACATCGGACCTTTGTGAGATATTGGCGAGTATGATTTATGAAAGTTGAGCTCATTGGTATAGTATACCCTGCATTCGAGTGAATACCAATGAGATGACGGGAGTTCAATTCTGATCCATACAAAACCAGGATTTCAGGCTATTCCGCTCAATCGCGTAGCATTCTTATTCCTGATTTGGCCTTTTTAGCTTGTGAGACCTCCTTTGCAACTCTAACTGGAGTGAGCCGAAGGTGTGGGACCCACGTAGGAGTGTCGCAGATACAACTGTAGTAGCCGCAGGTGGACCTACGGCCAATCGTGGCTATGTAAAGCCCAAAGGTTGCTTTCATAAGTCATTTTCAAGTCATACTGCTGAAGGAAATCGAGAGCTCTTCTTGAGATCTATTTGAGTTGAGGCAACTTTTTGCATATTCTGCCACCGTACAAGCGTTCTTCACTGTCCTGGTAACATATGCATGTATTTTTTTTCCAGTTTCTATCCATTGGAAAATGACTTATCACATGAAATGCATTTAGACACATAGTAGTGAATATGCATGCTTATATGACTTGATAAAAAATATTCAACATAGCAAATGTTAGTATTAAACCATGTTGAACATAATGATGTGAAAAAATTTGACTTTTGAAACAGTCAAATTGGCACCTTTTACTATCATTTCTTATCCTATCTGGGTACAAATGAGTAAAGGTAGAAAAGTAAAATAATCATGGTAATTAGACTACACTTACGAATTTTTTACTGTGATGTGATAATGCATGTAGGGTGTATATGACTGTGTATAAGTGTGCTACTGCATGGCAACCTAGTCATGCCTATGTGCATGTGGATAGTCCCATTTACAAAGGGGCTATGGCAAAAATTTTCCTAAATGTAGGAATTGAGTAGTCATGCATTTTTAACTCTACTGTAGATGTATGTTAAAACAATGCATGCATGCATGTAATGTATTTGAAAAAAGCTCCCGGTAAGAAATTACCACACCCTTTCTGAGGTGATTTGGAGACTTGTTGTCCAGATATTATGGATCCGGATCAACCGAGTAGTTCCCGTAGGACCACTTCAAATGTACGGAGGAGGGCTTCTGAAGAGCCTCAGTGCCGGTCTATCAGACAGCCTCATCATTTAGTGGAGGCGGTGATACGTCCTATCCGGGTTGAAGTGCCGAATGTCGAGGACGAGGACGAGGACGTACCGATTGAGGTTCCTGCACCTGCTATACGTGTTCCCCGTAGGGAATTGCCAGGTATTCAAGTGGCGAACCCAGATCTTCTAGGTGACTTTAGTAGGCATCCTTCAGCATACATGTACGCAAACGAGGTATGAAGTTAGATCTTTAGTCTTCCTTATTTCCTATTGATGAGGAGTCAAGGATTCTGATGTCGATCTGTATTTGATGTAGGTTCCTGGCTTTACACAGCCTCGAGGGAACTGGTTTAGCATCCACTCTATATATCAGACTTTGCATGATGACTACAGAGCGATTGTACATGGCTGGGGATTTGGGGCGTTCTTTTCCATTCTTCCCCGTCGCTGTCCCTTGGGTTACCTCGTGGCATTATCGAGCGGTGGTTCCACTGCACTCAATCACTCGTTTTCGGATCGTGAGAGGTGATGATGACCTTGATGGATTGGCAATTTATCATGTATAGATTTTGGAGGGAATCCGATTGCCTTAGACGGTGGATATTACCCTACCGCCGTCGAGATCCTTGTTGGGAGTTCATGAAGCGCTCAAGGTTGGACTGTTCATCACACACGACTTTTGAGCATAGATGCTATATGAGTGGGAAACATTGAGTGAGCCCATACCGATGATGTGAGAGTCGTGGATTGCATTATTCTAGCGATTGTTCTCGATGATCATTAGAAATTTGCTCTATAGCAGATAATTCCTCTACGGTGTCCTTCGCTTTGATCAGCGCTTCTCGACACGTGGACCGTATAGGAGAGTATGATTGGGGTTCCTACACCTTTGTTTACTTCCTTAGGGGAATACGCATGCGATCACAGGGCTTGACCGAGGCGTGGTTAGGATTCTACCCATTTCTACTGGCGAGTTTTTCTCTTATCTTTTCCCATATATAGGTTAAGAGTGTTGACTTATAGCAGATGTTGCCTTTATGTTGGTAGTTTTGGGACTATGAGAGGCTTTCATGTTTACGTCCTGTGAGTGTGTTAGGTTTAGACACCTATCCACGAGGATGGAGATGACATCATTCCATACTGGCGGAGGTCCCTGTTGCTGAGGGTTTCACTCATTGTCTCCTACAGCTGGAGTTTTTGACAGCGGATGTCATCACATGTGTTCCCTACTCTAGAGAGCATTTGGGAGTTAGATTTGAGGATGGGTACCCGACTGGAGTTGAGTATGTCATTTCCACCCGCAGGATTCCTTTCTTCACAGATGGAGGATGGGAGCTCTATTTTGTAGAAGCGAAAGCTATCGGCACTACTCTGAGAGAGATTATGGCCGATCTTGCCTCCCGCCAGCGTTATCGCCTTTATTTCGTGAGATCACCCGTCATTGACATCCCATTGTTGGGGATTGACGGTTTTACATTATCAGAGGTCCCCTGGACTCAGGAGATGTTCCAGCATTGGTGGACCCCTCGTACCATTGGAGCTCAGACCCGCGCCACATAGTTTATGGGGGATATGGTTCCAGGATCCGTGATGATGACGGATTGGCTAACTTGTGTCAGAGACCCGACTCATATGACACAGATTGACAGATTGACCCGGCAGCTGGACCGGACATATCTTTTTATTCGGCATTTGGGCAGAGATCCTTCAGAGGTAGATACTTTTGATCCTTCCAACTCTGGCGTTGGCCCCTCAGGTGACCCATATGGCTTTGCCGGTGCAGATCCCCCCTTGTATCGGCCTAACATCCCTGTAGATAAAGATCTAATGACTCAGGGGAGTTACATCAGGTGGATATGATCGATGATGTAGACATCGACACCATTGACTTTTTCTGATGTATTTCTCATTATCTCTTTTGATAGGCCTCTGTTAGCTGCTAGGTAGCTATGCCCCATTTTCCTGTATTTTAGCTGTATAAAGATGTATTAGATGATGATATACTTAGGAATGTATGTACAGTTTTCCATTCCCTATATCATATTGCCATCTATTATATCATGCATGTTATTGTTATGCATATGTATGTATGTCGAAAGATATTTGGCATTGACCCCTGGATGGTCTTATGACACGGCCCGTACAGATTTCTTCTTTGACAGTTAGCCGTATTGATCATACCCCACCATTTTTGGTGGTATCTAGTATGCGCTCATGGTATGATAGTATATCACCAGTAGATATGGTGATCGTAGATGATTTGCTGCAGCATACTATGACCTTGTTGATGTTTTAGGTTCCCACGGGATTTATAGAGGGTATGCTAGAGCACTGGGTATCGGAGAGGCAGGTTTTCCGATTTGGGACCCAGGAGCTGACTTCTACTTTGGAGGAGTATGCAAGGTTGACGATGCTACCACTGGACAGACCTTGCGTGCATATGGCTATTGGAGACATGAGTAGACAATTCATGACCCTCATCGGATTGAGACGTAGAGTGGTACATGATGAGATTACATCCGGCCATGTGATATCCCAGCGTTTTTTGTTTGACAGATTTGGCTCTGAGGATAATTATACACGGCATTCCGAGGATTTCACCACACCAGATGATCATTGGCGTTCAGCCAGAGTGGATGTTCTGCTATTGTGCGTATTGTCATACGTCTTCATGCCACGATATATGGATGAGCTGGATATCGGTGTCATTATGGTAGTGAGAGCTCTCAGGGAGGGTCATACCATTATATCGATGATCATTGCAGAGACTCTGAGGTCAGCTCCGTACTGCTACACTTATTCGGTAGGAGTGTTCACAGGTAGCTCGGTCATGCTATATGTGTGGTTTATGTCACACTTGAGACCGATTGGCACACTTAGACGGCAAGGGTTTTGCTTCACCCATGATATAGCCATGTCATACTCCTTTCAGCCTGTGGAGTGTATAGATGCTACATTGTGGTCAGCTTTCCTGGCAGGGATTAGGGATCCGTTTGCTATATTGACGTGTTCAGGGCTTAGCTCACCCTACAGCTTCATTACTCATGCTCCGAGCATAGATTATCTCCCTTTGGCTGGATTGAGGGGCATAATTACTTACCATCCACTGGCCGTGATGTGTTAGTTTGACCAATTTCAGGATTTTCCCCCTTTTAAGGGGGCAGTGAGTTAGCGCTTCGCTTCACACCGTTTATCGCGAAAGCGACGGATCCATTGTATGCGCCTATTGGGATCGGTGAGCCGGGCCGAGTTTTTTCGTCATCATCAGGTTATTCTCGAGTATTCTGCATGGATGGAGATAGAGACTTCATTGGCTGTGGTAGTATCCACAGTGCAGGGGACTGATTCCGACGATGAGGAGCATATAGAGGAGGCTGACATTCCCATTGATGACTTGGCTACTGGGCTGCCAGCATTTGTGATGGATTCTCCCACCCCGAGTACCACTGTTACTCAGTATTCGGTATAGCATTTGGAGCAGAACTTACATCTGATGAGCTATGATAGAGATCAGGTTAGGGTCGGGATGTTGACAACTCTTGATGGGAGAGACGTCGCTCTGTTATAGAGGCATGAGGCTAGATCAGCCAGGGATGCATTGATTATGGAGCGGGATGCCACCTTATTTTATGTAATACCCCAACTTTTTATGAATAAATATTTAATTTCTCTAATTATTATTTTGAATAATAAGGTGTTGATTTGATATAATGCTTTAGTTATGGGTGAAATATGAAAATTTTGTAAAGTAAGCAAGTGGTCATAAAATATTTGTTTAGCTGGGGTATATTCTTCTTGTCGAGGAATATCCGTGCGACGGCGCAATCATTGGTGGACGACATAACAGAATAATTATTGGATATAGAAAGCGACATAAATAACCTTTTTATAAAGATAACGGCAAAACTTTTACCGTTAACTGTTGAAATACCCGGTGATAAAAGTACAGTAAGACGCATGGTTGCACAGTAGGATACGGTATTGCACAATATTTTTTATTATTGATTCTTACTTAAGAAGTCATTTAGTTTCATTCAATAATTGCAATAGTAATTGTTGCATAATATCTCATATTATTGATTCAATTATTGTCAAAGTATCATCTGCATAATATTTTATATTATTAAATCAATAATTGACATGACACAATTATTCATATTATTAGTTACCATTATTGGCAATGTCTAGAAAATTATGTCAAGGAAAGGGGTTAGGTTATATAATCGCGCGCCAGTAAGGATAAATCCTTATCTGAAAGCCCCCTCTTTCTTGGGAATGATCTGGTTGTTAATATTGTGAGCTTATAATATTATTTATGAATAATTATTTTGTGATGGATATTGGTTCAATTTTGATATAAATAAAGGAATTTAGCATGAAATATTTGTTGAAAGTTTGGCAATTATCTTCTCTGATAAAATATTCATTCAAATATATTATTATAATATTAAATTATAATAATGTGATAATAAAATAATATAATTTTTTTAATGGTAATATTATTATTATAATATATAATTTTTAGCATGTGAATAAAAGTGGAGTGAAAGTTATCATTTTGGTTTTGAATTCTTTTTCCAAAACCTTCTGTGCACTTATGCACATTTTTTTGTGGCGTGTTAAAATCCTAAAAAGATGTGTTTTTATAACTTTTGTGGGCCCTCAAAGATGGAAAATAAGGAATTTGGCAGAGAAGAAATGGGAAGAGTTAGTCAAGGAAAGAAGAAGAAAAGAAAGAAGTTAGGCAGAAGTTTCTCCTGCAATAATTCCTTTGTTTTCAAAAAATTGATGGGCCCTCACCCAATGAAAAGAATGAATGAGAGTTAGGCATTGAAATGAGAAGTTTGGCATAGAGGAAAAAGGAAAAAAAAATAGGAAGAGGAGATTGTTTCTTCCTCCGAGGTTTCACTATAAATAGGGGGGTAACCCTCCTTCCTAAACACACCTTCAATATCAGAAATTCTTATTCTATAGTATTGTGAGTATTTCTCTTGAGTATAACGATACTTTGAGTGTAGCTTTTTGTGCAAGATTTTCTCAGAATAATATCCAATATTCCAGTCAAATCCAGTTTCTACTAAGGTAAAGGATATTATTTTATTGCAATACTCGTAAGAAATATTATTTTCTTTCATACTCCATATTATGTAAGGGATATTTTTTCATTTCATATTCCTAAATTTAAACTTACTATGGTAAGTATTGTTTCTACAATTCTTGGAATGATTAGAAATTCCGTAAGTTTTGAGCTTTATTGTGACGCCCCCAAAACAGGTATACATCACCCATCTTGAGTCGCCAAATACATGGTACATAAATTCAAATACAACTTAATTATTAAACAGTCGTGTAAAATATGACAAAACATAGCTGAGAGTTTAAACAAGAATATTGTCATCTAGATAATATCTACACTCAATGGTATCCTCATTACAATTATTATCACATAATTCCATAGAATAGTGAGGACTACTAAAGCCATTTATCCTAGACCATCACTCCATTCCCCGACTTGTCCCAGCTATATTCTCATTTCCTAAAGAGAATAATGAAAGAAAGGGTGAGCTCAACTAGCCCAGTAAAAAATATTATGACTAAGATAATGCAGAATAAATTATCCTTAGCCTTCAACAATATAACAACTGATAGAATACAATAGACAACAAGTTTTAGATCAACAACTGCAATGGAAATAAGCAATCCATTAATAGAGTTAAGTAGAGCATAAAATCTACTATCTTCTATGATTTAAAAAGTTTTTCATCAACTTTATCGCTGAGACTTAGCTTAATAAATAAAATCGAATCATTCGTGTACCACGACCAAGGATATTAATGTAATCATCAATGGTCATGATTATACCGAATAATCCCTGGTCATAATCATACCAACAACTGTCCATCAATGAACTACCGGCCAATGAGGACCTTTACCACACCATTCGTCACATTACGGTCATGATTATACCGAATAATTCCTGGTCATAATCATACCAAGTCCATCTATGCAGGTAAGCCAAAGATGACTTTAATCACAATATAAGCATGAGGATGATGACAATGACATAATAATTCAATAAAACAAGTTCAAGGATAAATTTTAATGATTTATAATTTAATTTATCCAGAAATCAATAACGTCAAAATTTTCAACATGATACTGATTTGTAGAGTAAAATTCAAGAATAATATTCATGTACACAAAAATAATTTGGACAAAAAAGAAATATATTTTTCGGGTGAATAGTACCCCGTGAATAGTATTTCAGGAATAGTACCCCGTGAATAGTATCCCGACACGAAAAGTGTCCCGAATACCCTAGTGAATGATACTAGAGTGAATAGTAATAAGGTGAATAGTAACCTGTGAATAGTAACTCATGAATAGTACTCCAGCACGAAAAGTACCCCGAATACCCGAGTGAATAATACTAGAGTGAATAGTAACTGGGTGAATAGTAACCCGTGAATAATAACTCGTAAAAAATACCAAAGAAAATGATATTCCATAGCGAGTACAAAAAGAAATGATATCTCGTAGTAGTATAATAGAATATACTGAAATCGCAAATAGATTTTCACCGCCATGCGGTAATCCACGTAGATGAGATCATTTCCACAATTTAATAAAGAATGAATACAAAGGATCATTCACCATGCATACATGTAATCCATATCTGAGTTATTCCAACAAAATAATAAAGAATGGAATAATGAGAAGAATACATTATGCATCGACGATAGACCGCATATACAGGTTATTCCCAACAGAATAATAAAAAATGGAACCAGGTCATGCGTAATCCGCATAGGCGTGATATTCCAACAAAATAATAAAGAATGGAACCAGTCACGCTTAATCCGCACGTGAGGATATTCCAACGAGAATACTAAAGAATCGAAACCAGCCGTCATGCGTAATCCGCATGCATATGATATTCTAATGAATAATAAAGAACGGAACTGAGTCAGTGCGCAGAATCCGCGACAGACGAGGATATTCCAATGAATAATAAAGAATGGAATAACAACATAATTCACCGGTATGTGATAGATCAAGATGCATAAAGTTATTCCAATGTAATAACAAAGAATGGAATAATAGAAGAATTTCACCATGTATGCAGTACTTCGCATAGACATGTTATTCTAACATAATAATAAAGAATGGAATAACAACTCTTACAAGTATTGAAAGAAAATAACTCTCTTCATGAATACAAAAGAATAATACCCTTTACCTTAGAAAAAAACTGGATACTGGAATTAGGGGTGAGCATTCGGTTATAACCTAACCGAAGTGCCTATTCGGTTATAACCGAAAACCAAAATATCGACAAAACAACTATTTGAAATGCTAACCGAATTTTAGAACTAATCGAATTAGCGAATGCACAATTCGGTAATTTGGATAATAACCGAACCTGTGCACTTGATTAAAATTAAGGATGAAGCAACATCCAACATAAACATTAAACAGTTAACAGTATTACATCCAACGTCTAACAACATGAGCAACAAGCCAACAAATACAGCAGCAAATTAAGTTAATTAACTGTTACAAATTAACTGTCCAGTAAATTAAACAGATTAAACCAACAAGCAATAAGCCAACAAGAAGAAGCCAACATGACTCCATGAGATATCCCAAGTTCCCAACAACAGCAAGTTGCTATCAGCATAATAGGAACAAAGAAGTCAAGAACAAGCAAGCAAGCCCAAGAAGGTAAGAATCGCAATCAACACAGATTGAGTATGGATCGAGATGATATTGATACGGTCTGCAAACATAAAGAGAAACTAAACAGAAACTCAAAACTCAGATGAATTGAACCCCAAAACTCATCTTTTAAGTTCCATATTAAGCATCAAGATACATAGTAGTAACATTAGATTGCTTAACAGAACAAAGAGAAACTCAGATGTATGGAAAATAAAAGGGAATTTACATTTCATGGAGTATTGAATTAAAGGTTATAGTTACATTTAGAGTATGCTTATTGGCAACAAAATCAAATGATACATAAAAGAAGAGACATTATTTGGGACAGTGGCATAAAAATTCACACAGCTTTTCCAAGTTCATGTTATCATTGAATCTTAAAGAAAGACATAAGAGGATCATAAACATCTTGCTTGGCATACAAGCTCACTGCAAAATCTTGGCTATTAAGTTTTTAGCTAAATACATGGCCGTTTTTATCTTTCTAGTTCAAGGAAATATATGGCTGTTTGTAACCTCTACCACATATGATCAGATTTCAACACCATAAGATCATATTTCTGAATTTATCGACCAAAAAAATAAAAAAGAAACAGTTGTATATGATGAATCGAGAGACGAATTTACCTCATTAATCAAGTTGAGTCACGGAAACATTGGCATCATTAGTAACTTCGCTCAAGTTGGATATTGTTGAACAAAATAAACAAAAACAATAATTAGAAGACAATGAACTCAAATTGGATAACAATAGTTTTATTAGTTAAATAATATAAACAAAAAACAATAATTATTACCACACTCAATTTTAGAAGCAAAGTCGATATCTTCCTCCACATCAATGCGATTCTTCACTTTAACCCAATCTTGAGAACATATGAGAGCTTCAACCATATTAGGAGACAATGAACTCCTAAATGCATCAAGAATGCGTCCCCCCGTGCTAAATGCAGACTCCGAAGCAATGGTAGAAATGGGAATAGCCAACACATCACGGGCAATACGTGCAAGGATAGGGAATCTTGCACTATTAGCTTTCCACCACCCCAAAATATCGAAAGTATCAATATCTTCTTCCACATCTTCACCTAAATACTTGTTTAATTCACATTTGTCTCCAAGTACAACTCCGGTCCGACGCCTTTTGAACTCTTCTGTAATTCTATTTGTATTTTGGGATTCCATTGAACTAGAACCTTGGGATGACATTGACATGTTACTTGCACTTGATTTTCCACTTTCTTGAGTTGAATACTTTTTCCTGTACTCATTAAACAAATCTTCCATTGATCTCTTCACACTATCGGCAATCTCCATCCCAGTGGCCTTATTACTTGATTGATATTCTAAATTCCTATATTCATTATCAATATCAAAGTGAAGATCTATTTCCAAACCCTCCAACGAATTTTCAACTTCAATTTCACCCTTTCCATACATTCTTTCTAAACCAAATTGAACAAAACTCAACTTATACTGAGGATCAAGCACAACGGGAATATATAACAACATATTCATTTTTGTAACATTTCCCCAATACTTATCATATTTTATTTTCATTGCCTTAGCCATTCTTTGTAATTCTATATCATTGCTTCTTTCCCAGTCATTCAAAATAATATAAGTGTCACATATTTCAAGAAATGCATTATTTGACGTGACATAAGATGAGCCTGAAATTTTTACAGTGAGTTATAAAAATGTTCTAAGAAGCCAACAAACAATTTGGCCCTATTCTAATCCGAGTCCGTTGGAATATTTTTGCCCCCATCTCTTTTTCAAAGCCCAGATCTTTAAACCCAAATCGATCAAAAGCTTCCTTGTATTTTAAGGCCGAGCTTAACATCAAGTAAGTTGAGTTCCATCTAGTTGGACAATCTAGACTCAAGCCTTTCTTATCTTCAAGACCACAATACTCAATACAGTCCTTAAATGACTTGACCCTAGTCGGAGATTGTTTGCATATACTTCATCGCATCGCCTAATTGTCTCAATAGATTTCTCAATCAACTTTAACCCATCATTCACAACAAGATTAATAATGTGAGCTATACATCTCATGTGAATGAATTTACCATCTAAGATATTAGTTTTCCAGTATGTACATCCATCTCTCAAGTAAGCCTCCGCAGTATCATTTGAGCTAGCATTATCTACAGTGAGTGTCATAACTTTAGAAAGTCCCCACTCAATTAGACAAGACTCAACCATTTCCCCAATGTCCTTCCCCTTATGACTTGTGATGGTTCGAAAATTCAAGATTTTCTTATGCAATTTCCAGTTTTCATCAATAAAATGAGCAGTAACACGGATATAATTCAAGCGTTGATTAGAAGTCCAAGAGTCAGCTATGAGGCAAACACGTTCACAATGTTTTCTAAGGATTGTTTTCAACTTACTCTTCTCATTCTCATACAAACGAATACAATCTCTATCAAATGTAAAACGTGAGGGCAATTGAAACCTAGGACAAGCAACTTGCATAAGTCTTTTAAAACCCTCCTTCTCAACATGTTTGGAAGAAAGTTCATCTACAATAAGATAGTGAACTATGGTTGCCCTAACCGCTTCTTCGATCAAACCTCCAAGAAGTGAGTGTACCCTCACATGCCCCTCCCTCCCTCACCCTCTTTAATCCCTACAAGTTGGGGTTGAGCTTCATCCATGTTGATAGGATTTTTTTTACAAGTTCTAAAGTGATTTCTTAAAGAAGTAGTGTCATTTGAAGATGAATCGCCAGCCTAATTCTTTTCACAATAAGTACACTTACCTTTGATGACATTACCATCCTTATCTTTAACGGGAATGAAGTGCCCCTCAGTCCACACCTTGGATCTAGGTGCCATCCTTTTTCTTGACATTTTTACACTTTCCAAGTGTCCCATAGTTTTTGTACTTGTCGTGGGTTCTTTTGACCCGGGCTCTATATTGGTGGGAACACTGTCGTTTGTCTCTCTCCCATATCCAGTTGGATCAAGGTCATCAAGGTTAGGCTCGTCCGTATCATCCACTATGTGTAAATCATTTAAAATACTTCTTGACATCATCTACAAATGTCAAAAAAATCAAATTATTATGTCAATCCCTATTAATTATCAACAATTCAACATAGGTGTAATTTTGAAACAAAAGGTATACATAAATCAGTCATAAATCACCATAAATTAGTCATAATATCATAATAAATCAGTTATAATATCATAATAAAGGCTAATCATTAGATTGATATTGCTATCTACTCCATCTAATAGAAGAAGCAATGATCAAATGATCCCACTCAGATCATCATCATCATCACGCTTTTCTTCATGGATTGATTTCCAAAGATTTCATAAGCAAAGTAAAATATAAAAATAAAAATATTACAATCCTAATAATTGCAACCAAATACGAGGAAGAGCATACACAACTATTCCAAAACCAAACTTCAAAGTAATCATAAAAGAAAGGTAATTTTATAGATAGTACAACAAGTCAACAGATTGAGAAACTTGCAAAATAATTGCTACCCAAACAGAGTCACAGTCACAGAGACGAGATACACAGATTTATACCCTAACAAATACACAAATAAATAGGTATCATAATACCCTACCATAAATCAGTCATAATATCATAATAAATCAGTCATAATATCATAATAATAAGGAAACAAAATAATTCGGCATTCACAAACAGAGTCACAGTCACTGAGACGAGATACACAGATTTATACCCTAACAAAGACGACAGTCAGAGATGGCGAGGCATAGACAACAGTCAGAGACGGCGGCGAGGCAGAGACAGACAGTCAGTGAGGGTCGAGATCGAGACGCAAGACGACTCACGACAGTCAGACGTCAGTGAGGGTCTGTCGAGACGAGACTCGAGAGGATCGAGACAAGAGTCGATCGAGAGTGACTGAGTGAGGAATCGAGAATGAAAGTCTTTGAGATCTTAGATCTGGGCGAGAATGACTGGTTAGGGGCTTAGGGCAATCGAGAATGACTGGTTAGGGCAAAATGGGATTGGGGATTTGGGAGAAAACTAAGAAAACAAAATAGGGAAGGGAATACTGATGTCTGATGCATATCGAATAAAAGTAAAAAGTTATCACAAGTTAATAGATAATAGTATAATTAATAATTATTTTTTTAAATATTATAATTCGGTTATTCGGATACCCGAATAGTCTGTTTTTAAAAACCGAAACCGGAACCGAATACTGAATAATAATTCGGATATAACCGAAATTCCAAAAAAAACCGAAAACTAAAATAATTCGGTTAAAATGGTTCAGTTTGGTTCGGTAGTTCGGTTTTATCCATTTTTTGCTCACCCCTAACTGGAATAGTGAGGTAGCAGACTTCTCTTCTTCTTTCTCTCTATAATTTTTCTCTATAATAATTGCTCTATAGCTTTTGTGAATAGGTGAGAAATGAAGGAAGAATGAGCTTCTATTTATAGGAAAATATAGTTTCGATAATTGTACGTTTTGGGGCTCAAAATATTACAGTACAATACCTTCAACTTTTCTTTCATTTTTAATTTAGTCCTGCAAGTATTATCAAACTTGCACCACCTCCCCTAATAGTAAATAATGTGAATCAATAGTTCAATCATGTGAATCAATAGTTATAATCATGTTAAAATACGAATTACAGTATAGTACCTCCATTTTTAACTTAGTCATGCAAGTATTATCAATCTTGTACCAACTCCCCTAATAGTACAAGAATATGAATCAATAGTACACACATGTGAACAAATAGTTATAATCATGTGAATTAATAGCAATTAATTACTCATTTATCCAATTAATTACCCGACTGGTTAGTAAAACTTATAGACATCAATTAATATCGAAATAAATGTCGATTTCCACTAACACTAATAATTCCAACACAATGGAACTATCAATTTCATCTTTAATCAACACGAACTTATTCATCATTAATATTATAACTCACAATATTTAACAACCGCGTCGTTCCCAGGAAATAGGGGGCTTTCCGATAAGGATTTCTCCTTATTGGCGCGCAATTAGATGACCAAACCTCTCTTTGACATAACTTCTAGAAATTGTAAATATTGCAATTTAATAATATGAATAACTTTTTCGTCTCAATTATTGATTTAATAATATAACATCTTATGCAGATGATACTATGATAATAATTGAATCAATAATATGAGAGATATGATGCAGCAATTACTGTAGCAATAATTGAATATAACTGAGTGACTTCTCACGTAAGCATCAATAATCAATACCGTGTGCTACTATGCAACCACGCGTATTACTATAATTTTACTATCGGGTAGTTCAACATTTTAACGGTAAAACTTCCGCCGTTATTTTTATAAAAAGTTAATTCTGTCATTTTCTAACTCAGACAATACTTCCTTTGTGGGGTCCACCAATGATTGTACCGTCGTACGAATATTCCCTGTTAAAATGATTATTCCCCGACTAATCGAATATATATAACCACTTGTTTACTTTCCAAAATTTGTAAATATTACCCACAACTATAACATTATATCAAATCCACACCATAATATTCAAAAAAATATTTTGAAAAATTTAAATCTTTATTCATAAAATCTGGGGTCTCACATTTATCAAATATAATTTCACTAGAATATAGGTCTGAATTTTCTTATGAAATTTTAAAATTTTCATGTCTGGGTACTATTCATATGGAACTATTCATGGACACTATTCATACGATAATATTAATACGGTACTATTCACGAGTACTATTCAAAAAGAATTTAATTTTCTTTTCTGTTCAAATTATTTTTAATACATGAAAATCATTGTTGAGTTTTACTCCATAAATAGTTATCATGTTGACAATTTGGACATTTTTGAACTATGGATAAATTGAATAAGAAATCTCTAATATTTATCATTTATCTCACTTGATTGAATCTTTATATCAGTGTCATCATCTTCATACTTATATTGTGTTGAAAGTCATCTTTGGCCCGTAGTCATTTTTTGGCCATATGAAAAATAGTAAATGAATTTTAAAATTTCCGAGAAAAATATATGTTCAATATGGGACTATATTCTGCTAAATCCCAAAAAAGAAATATTTTTGGAACTAATTTGGTATTTTTCATGAAAATGAACTAGTTATGAGTAAATGAATTAAATATGTTATGTGAAGTAACAAAATTAGAAAATAGGATTTTATGGTTTGGGGAATCCTATATAGGGTATATCTGATTTTGATAAGGGATTTGATCATTGGTGATGAAATCTTATGAGTATGGCATTTTGAATAATTAAATGCATTATTTGGTAAAGTATAAACAATTGAAATAAATTGTTTATAAGTTTAAGAAGTGATTAAAATATTGTTATAATATTAATAATATTAGATTATGAGTTTATTAAGTGATTGATAATATTTGGATAAATTTAAAGTCTTTAATATTTATCTTTGTTTTCGTTTGATTAATGCTTATAACATTGTCATCATCCTCATGCTTATATTGTGATGAAACTCATCTTTGGCTTACGTGCAAAGATGGACTGTTGATTATTGATTTTACAATTGTATATCTTTAGCTTACGTGCAAAGATGTACTATTGATTATTGGTTTTACAGTTGTATATCTTTGGCTTACGTGCAAAGATGAACTATTGATTGATGAGTATCTTTGGCTTATATGCATAGATGAACTGTTTATTGGTATGATTATGACCAGGGATCATTCTATTATAATCATGACCCGTAATGTTATAGATGATGTGGTAAAAGTCCTCATTGGCCTGTAGTGCATTGATGGACAATTATTGGTATGATTATAACCAGGGATTATTTGGTATAATCATGACCATTGATGACTACATGAATATCCTTGGCTGTGTAGTACAGGGATGATTCGATGATGTGGATTATTTATTAAGTTGATTACAACAATATCCTTGGCTGTTGTATAGCTCAGGCTATACAACAGGAAATGCCAACCGCAGGGAACCAGCAGGACAATCGTTTAGCAAACTTCAAGGATTTTAAGGCTGTAGGACCGCTTGAATTTAGGGGTACAACTGACCTGTAGAAGCCCAAACCTGGGTTAAGGAGATAGAAAAGGCATCTGTAATAGCTAGGGTAGCTGATGGGTAGAAGACCGCTTTTTCCACTTATATGATGAAAGGGGGGGCGAAATTTTGGTGGGAAGCAAATCAAGCTAGGGCAGGAGAAGGAGTAGTTACTTGGGCTAGGTTCAAAACTTTGTTTTTCGAAAACTATTTTTCATCTAGCATGCAGGCTAGGATGGAGGTGATGTTTCTGGAATTAAAGCAGGAGAACATGACTGTTGCGGAGTTTTCCGCAAAGTTTAATGAGTTGGCTAGGTTCACTCCGCATTAAGTTGATACGTAGGCAAGGAAGGCGAGAAGGTTTGAGCTGGGATTAAAACCCTGGATGTACAATAAGGTCGCATTGTTGTAGATAAACAATTTTACAACACTCATGGAAAAGGATATCATAGCCGAAGAGGGGAGTAAGGTCATGAGCCTCTACAACAAGGAGAAAAGGAACAAGGGCAAGGTTGAGGGGGCTGTGAAGGTGGAAACTAATAGTGGGGGTAGGAGTGGAAATGGAAAAAGGAAGGGGAACTATTTTGGAAATGTCCAGGTGAAACAGAAAGGTGTGAAGAAACAGACTGTGCAATGTAAGACTTGTGGAAAGAACCTTTCTGGTGAATGTTTAAAGGGTAAGTTTGTATGTTATAAGTGCGGGCAGGTGGGCCATATCTCTCCCAACTGCCCCAATCCGAGGATGAATAGTGGCTATTTTATATGCGGGTCAATGGAGCATAAGCTGAAGGCTTTTCCGAAAAGGAGAATAGAGGCATGGAATGTGACTACTGGGAAGGGCAGCAGGACTCTGGCAATCACAGGACCAACGTCATCAAGCAAGCCAACAAAATCAACCACAAGGGTCTTCAACATGACGGTCTAGGATACCGTGGCAGCTGGTGTTGGAACTCCAGGTATTATGCGTATAACTTTTATTTTTGTATACATAATTTTCCTATATATAGTAAATTATTTTATAAAGAAATTTTGAAGGAGGAATTTGAGTTATATTAGAAATCAATTTTTTCGTTTAATCAGATAGACAAGCTTTATGTGAATAGTTAAAGATAAGTTCGATTAAATTTGATCGAGATATACTTGCAATGATTGTATATGCTATGTACCCTGGTATGTATAAGTTTTAAAACGATGATTCCGGGGACGAAATCTTTATAAGGGAGGGTAAATGTAATAACTCGATATTTTCTATATAATTAAATCAAGAATTTTGCGTATAAATTTTTATTATTATTTTAAAGGTGAGAATAAGTGCAAGGCTAAGTATATGTATTTATGTGATAAATAAAAATATATTTATTACATGAATAATTACAAATGATTTTATTTTAGAATTAATGATCATTATAAATTATAATCTTATAATAAATTAAATTGGTAATAAAATATTTTATTACTTATTTTCCACGAAAATATATTTTATATATTATTTGATAATATATGGAATGATTATTAGAATTATTATAATAATTATTTTATTATATGAATTTTAGTTCAGATTATTAAGTTAATTATTTTAACTTAATTAATAATGCTACTTATGCAAGATAAATCGGATATGGAATCCAAACCCTAATTTTGGATTTTGATCAAGTAATGAGAATATTAATATAATATTAATTATATTTTGAAGGCTTTATAAATATGTAATTGTATATGTGTGTAATGTTAATGTGTGGAACAGTTTTAATGTAACATGACAAAACCCTAATATTACTGGGATAAACCCTAATTTAAAACTTAAACCGGATTTTACGATTGATAAGAAATTGTGTTAAGGTGATTAATAAAAAGTGTTAGAATTATAATTGTTAATTAGGGAAACCCTAACTAGTAATTAGAAATCCTAATTACTAAACTAGAAATCCTAATTTGCTTAATAGGAACCATAATTGCTAATTAAGCAAGCTTAATGTTAATTAGTGAGTATTTAAACATAATTTTCAAGTCTATGTAATTAGAAAACATAACTAATTAACAAAACCTAATTTTCCATTTTTAGAAACTATTTTTTGCAATTTTAAACCCTAATTAGAAATCCTACAAATTATTTATGCTAAACCTTAGGGTCAAACCCTAAGGGTTAAACAAATGACAAATTGGCCATTAAAATTTCAATGCAATTGACCAAAATGCCCTTTTGCACATTCTTTAATTGGTAACTTGTGTATCTAGCCAAATATGTAGTTGGTAAACTAATCTAACAACCCCATGTGAGCAAAATCTAAGTAACTCAGCCAATACACTAGCTATATACATTGCATACAAGTTGTATATAAGATCTAAGACAGAGAAATTGCATTCGTTAGCTCATTTGATCACCACACTCATCCTAGAACTTCTCTCTCTAAAACCCACAAAATCCTTTGGCATTTAAATCCCCAAAACCAGCCCCACTAACACCAATAACAAAATCAGTAGCCAAGAATCAGAAATTGTTCATAAGAGCTATAAACCCTAGAACCAAATTTGATCTTTGATCCTATGTAAAATGTTATGTTAAAACATGTTGAATATAGTGTATAATGATGATCTGGGTTGATAGATGTTAGATCCATAACATCTATAGGTTTGGATTTGAAGATTTTCAAATCTAGAAAACTAGAATGTTGTGTCTGACAACGTAATGTCAGACCATGTAAATCATTGCCTGTTTATGTTTTTGCTTGTTTAAAAGTTTAAACTTCTAGTATGTTATGAGATCTGTACTTTAGAACTTGATTCAAGGTCAGATCATAAACAGAGTGTAAGTTATTCTTGGTCATAGACCGTTGACCGACCATGACCATTCAAAATCTGGGCAGCCATGAACTTGCCCAGAAAGCTCTAACAACAATTTCATGGACCCGAATCTTTCTTGTTTTTGTTGATTTGTTTCTGGTTCTTGTATCCATGCTGTAGTATGTTATATTAACTGTTGATTCAAGTTTTTAGATCACCTAAACATCTAACAGGTAGATCATAATGGACGGTCAAACCAAGCCGGAAGACCATGAAATACGTTTTCTGGGTAACCCAGAAAATGCATGACCAGGTCTTCTGACATGGTTTGACCGTCATGTATCTTGAGATGGTGTTGTTGTTATGATGATGTTATGTAATAGATCTGTTCCTTGGCATGTTGTCTACAAACTGAAACTATAAGAAAACAAAAACATCACATAGATTACAAGTTGTGGAAGCCCAAATATGACTAGTCAAACTGTTCTTCATTTCTAGGTAACCCAGAAATGAAGAACAACTTTGACAGCCGCTTTGGATGCTTAGATCTCATTAGTATGATGATGTATGAATAGGTTTGTTGTTGGAACATGTAGTCTTACACTAGCACTACAAGATCTTACCAAAACCATGCCTAGAAAACATTATGAACTAAAATCAAATATTGGTCAAACCTCCTATCTCAGTCATTGACTTAAAGGTTCTGGGTTTGGCCAAGAACACATTCAGCACAGTTTTGTCGCCTAAAGCTCCTATAGCGACACTTAATTTCTTAAAAATTATATTTTTATTAAATAATTAGAGAAAATTAGTTTTTAATTATTAAAAATACAAATTAAATTACTAAAAATTATTTTAAAGTCTAAAAATTTGTTTTAATAATTTTTAATATATTTCATAAATATTTAAAGGTATTTCATAATTTTAATAATTTTTAAGGCATTTAAAGGTATTTAATTCATTTAATTATTATATTAAATAAATTATTTAAAATGATTTTAATACTTGAAAAATCATTTAAAATTATATTATGATATAAGAAAATATTTTAAGTTATTTTAAGGACTTTTAATATTTTTCGATGAATTTCATTAATAAATTAATATTAATGATATTTAAGTTATTTAATAAATATATTAAATAAATTATGAAAAATAGAATTAATGATTTAAAAATCATATAAAAATGATTTAAAGGTTATAATAATATTTTAAGTTATAAAATATAACCTTTGATATTACATCATGGAAAATATTAATATTTTAATATTAATGATATTAGAGTTATTTAATAATTATATTAAATAAATTAGTTTAAAAATGATTTTAATATTATAAAATTATTTTAAATGAAACTAAAGTGTTTAAAAATATTTTAAATTATAAAATATAACTTTCAATATTTAAAGGTAAATTTTATTAATAATTTAATATTAATTATATTAATAATATTAAATTCATTTAATAATTATATTAAATAAATAGTTTAAAAATTGTTTTATTAATTTAAAAATCATTTAAAAAGGATATAAATGAATTAAAAATATTTTTAGTTATAATTAATGACTTTTAATATTTCAATAAATAATTCATTCAATTTTAATATTAATGGAAATTATTTAAAATGATTTTAATTGTTTTAAAAAATCATTTAAGAGTAATATTAGTACTTTAAAAATATTTTAAGTTATTATAAATAACTTTAATATTTTGGCAATGGTTTCATTAATAGTTTAATATTAATTAAATATTAATGATAATAGAATTAATTAATATTTAAATCATTTTAATAATGATTCTAGTGTTTGAAAAATTATGATAAATTATAATAATTATTTAAAAATTATTATAAGGCTATGAAAAATAATATAACTGATATTTAAATTATCCAGAAAAATATTAAAGATACAGAATAGAGTTTTAAACTCGATAATTACCCGATAAAGCCGTCGGTACCCCGACATATTTCAGAAATTGATCTGGACTTAGATAACTTGACTAGATACGTGTCTGTTCGTGATCCAATGATTGTTAAACATGTGTGACAATGTGATTAGGTTATGTGCTGACTGCAATAAGCAGTATTATGTGTTACGATATGTTATTCTAATCGGTAAAATGATCTTATTAATGATAGGTTGCTATATAAAAGATAAAACTAAGTTGCGTATTGTAAGTAGCAGACCAAGCAAGTATTCTACCTTTGCATTTACTTTATGCAATGGACATAAGTAAGAAAGTTTCATAATTATATTATCATTGTGCCAAAATATTAACTCTATTGTTATCGATTATGTATCTGATCATAGTATTACTGCTTTATAATACTTCATAACTATTTGTTCAGTTATGTATGATTGGTCATATAATTCACGAATGTGGTGTTGATATTATCATTTGTTAAAACTTGTTGAGGTTGTTATGCTCACTTCTTGAGTGAATTATATGATTGCAGTTAAGGATGAACGTACTGGGAATGCTAAGAAAGATAAGGGCAAAGCTAAGATGGATACTTAACCATCGTGTAATAGATTAGTATGTTTGTATGTATTATACCTTATGAACAATGTAATCGGTTTATGAACCTGGGAATGGATTTCACATTGATTATAATAAGAAGATAGTAATTACATTCATTATATTGTGTTTTCAATGGAATGATTGTATAGTTATGAGTACGGTGTAGCACCAAATGTCGGGTTGGAAGATACCTGAATTTGGGGGCGTCACAGAAGTGGCAGGAGGTGCTGTGAAGGACAAAGGCAAAGGCATAGTGATAAATTATTTATGAATAACATTACTCTTATGTTATATTTGTAAACCCTTTTTGTATAACTAAAGGGTATGCTTGTAATGTTAAGGTTAGAGAACCTGGGGTAATGTATTAACTATATCAGTTAATGAAGTGTATGTTTCTATTTATAATTAAATGAGTAGTTAAATGATTATTTATGTTGTGGATCGTGAGCACCAAACTCAGGGGTCAGGTAACCCGGATTTGGGGGTGTCACAAGCCCATGTAGTATTCATGGATATTAATTTCAAATATGTCAAGTTTCCCTTGGAAAAATCATTTAGCTCAAAGCTAAACATGTTGGACATGAATAAAGGGACCATAAATCATAACTCATGCTCATTTATGTTCATAAAGCAGTCATATATTTATATTATCATGCTCAAAATTTGTAGAATATAAGTTCCATCAAAGCTCATTTTTGAAACTTTAAGTTTTTGTTATAGATGTAACGGCCCCATATCTATACTCCCATGGTATCCGATATGGTGTTTACAACGAATCAATATAATGCATTTAAATCTATACACCCATGGTATCTGATTATAATATTATATTAATTTGAGTGACTATCAGATATAATTCCCATAGATCCAAGATTTACAGTATCCCATAACAGAAAACAATTCTCAAGAGAACTATTACTGTGTTTGGATACCCTCACTTGGATATATGAACTATATATGTGAATAGAATCTATCTATCCAAAATTCAAAGTACCAGTAATAACATGAACAGTCCATATTACCAATACCCTCACCCAAATGTATAGTCTATGTCATGCAAAGTTATACTATCGTATCGATAATAGTTATCTATCCAAAATCCAGAGTATTAATAACAACATGAACAGTCCATGCTATTAATACCCTTAATTAGATAAATAGTTTCCAAGGATCTCAAACTAAATTTGAAGAATTCTTAATTACATCTATATATGTAAGAAAACACGGTTGCGAAATTTAAATATGTTATATATATAAATATTAAGGTTCGATTACATGATTCTCACCAAAAGTTTCTTAACCGGCACTAAGGATGTGATTATATTCATGGTGGGTCTAAATTAAAACTAGAGGACTTGATAGACTCAAGTTTTTTAGACAGACCAAGATGACAGAAAAAATCCACTTTAAGGTAAAGCGTTATCTTGAACAGTGGTGCAGTGAATTGGAAAGGTTCCAAACAGCAAAGAGTTGCTGGTTTAATGATAAAGACAAAGTATATAGCTATAAATGAAGCTGCAAGTAGTACTATATGTTGATATACCACAGATAAGGAATGACATACCAATGCTACAATCAGTAAAGATAAAGTTGTCTAAACATTCCTCCATGAATGATTTGGAAGAGTATCTTAATTGGGGATATAAATCTATATAGATAGATTTAAGAGGATTCTCGACTTAACCCAATGAACGTATATTCATTTGATGCTAAAGTCATTTAGCATGGCAAACTCCAAGAGATGTCTCATGTTGATGAGCCATGGAGTACATATACATAATATATTTTACGGTAATATATATATATATATATATATATATATATATAATATATAAGTATTACGTTTAATAAAAAAACGTGCATGTCATCCTTGTTGCCTTAATCATGCTGCAGGATTTCCGTGAATTGGATTTTTAACTATTATATAACTATTATATATATATAAGTATTACATAGAATCCTTATATCATACAACCATGTTCCTTTATTTCCGTGCAGTAATCCAGTATCCTTGATTTCCGTGTAACATATATCTCAAATCACGGCTTCCTTTAAAAAAAAATCAGTTCGGGAATTCCGAAATACAGGATAAGTTCGCGATTTTTTTTTTTTTTTTTATAAATTTTATACAACAAAAATATGCCCAATTAAATTGTTCTAAACACATCAATATACATATCAAATCTGAAACAATTAATAATTTGCATAAAAGTTTGGCTCTGATGCCACTGTTAGGTTTGTAATATTCAAGAACTTAATCAAATTGCAAAAATTAAGCGGAAGCGAGATAAATCAGAGTTTAAATTTTTTACAAACCATATACCCGGATCACCCTCTATGCACAATTATTAATTAAACAAAAAGATAAAGAATAAAATCATACCCTTGAAGATCGAGCTTCCTTAGGTACAAGTTTACCTCCAAATCCTTTCGCGTTCAACTTGAATCCACTGGGTTTGGTTCCTTCCTTTGATCAACGTTAGCCACCCAAATGTTTGGCCTCTAGAGGTGATCCACCAAGGAATAATAAAGATTCAAGAAGAAGGGGTATTGGCTCAACCCTAGTTTTCTATCTCTATAGAAAATGTGTACTCTCCCAACTATTGGAATTATGTATGTTGTAAAAGTCAACAACCACATCACCCATAATAAGACTCCTCTTATTTATAGATGTGGGCAACCCACCTTAACAATTAAGGAATTGGGTTTTATTTAATTAATTAAATTCTTTTAATTAATTAAGCTCCTTAATCTTATTAGGGATAATTAATTAAACTCCTTTAACTAATTTTTCTTCCTAAACCAATTAGGAATAAATGAGAATACTTATATTAAATTAATTCCTAAACTCTTTTAGAAATTAAAATAATAATAATAATTATAATAATATTAATAAGACTCTCTTATTAATTTATACTTAATATTTCTAAAATATTAAATAATAAATATTAAGCTATTTAATTTATTCTATCACCATAGATTAAATTAAATATACATAACATATTATTACGATTATGCCATTAACTTCTTAAATAATTATTCTTCCTTTTATGGTGTGACCCTTTAGGTTCTCCATATTAAACCGGTTGTGAATAAATCAATTAGAACAATTCTAATCTTATTTAAATAAATAAATTAAACAATTAATTTATTTAAATAAATAATATTTATTCTACAATAAGGATAAGCCTCCCTAGCGATCAACGACTTTCCAGATAATATAGATTTCAACATTAATCATAAAAGAACCTTTGAGTAAATAGTTCGTGACAATTCAATCCTTCCACCATCTGATGTCCCAATTAAATATAAGACATGGAATTCTTGTCAAGTTTTATTTTATTTAATTATATGTATTTTGATCCTTAAATGCACAACTCAAATAATGCAAATTAGAAACTCCTTTCTAATTTTATTACGCCTTGGCCAAGGACTCTTTGGGTTGTCATTTATCGAATCACATAGGACATTTCTCTTCTTTTAATAGAAGTGGTAGATTCTTTATTGATCATACATTATCTCCATGTACAACTTATTATACCCAAGCATACCCTTTGATATACCCTAAGGGTCTTAAGGAATAAGTCAAAGTATAACTCATCATACACAAGATACTATGATGATCTCAAGTCCAAGGATCACTTACTACTATCACTACTGAGAATTCCTATTGACGAGTGCAAGTAAAACTCCATTAGGTATTCCTTAGCGAGCCACGTTCAGATGAACTTATTCTCTAATAAACACCTACATACTTGCTTTAGTGTCTCCACACAAATGATCATGAGATCAATCATCCTCATCAATGAGCAAGCAACGTATGTACCAATCTATCCGGATTCAGTAATCCCCAATTTAGTAATCCAATGATTGGGAACTATTTTAGTTTTAAGCTTTCTAAGAATTTAGATCTCATTAGAATGATCATCATCATTATTCTAAAAGCATTGCTTAAAACTATGGGTTTATCACATATTATAAAACAACATTATGTAGATAATTAAAAGCCTTTAATAAATTAATACTTTTAATTAATAAATGAATAAGATTGTTACAAAGTATATGCTTTATCATCAAACATGATTGGCTTGTGTGCATACTACTTTCACAATGGGTGTTTTCTGTGTGGATCGACTGAGCACAAGGTGAAGGATTGTCCAAAGAGGAGGACGGAGGTAGGGAGTGTGAATACTGGAATGGGCAGCGGGACTTTAGCAATCACGGGACCTACGTCATCAAGTAAGCCAACAAAATCAACATCAAGAGTCTTTAACATGACGATCCAGGATACAACGGCAACTAGCGATGGCACTCCAGGTATTATTCGTATAACTTTATTTTTTTTATATATACATGATTTTCCTATATATAGTAAATTATTTTATAAAGAAATTTTGAAGGAGGAATTTGAGTTCTTTTAGAAATCAAATTTCCGTTTAATCAGATAGACAAGCTTTACATGAATAGTTAAAGATCAGTATGATCATTTATGATCGAGATCTATTTGCAATGATTGTGCATGATATGTACCCTTGTATGTATAGATTTTAAAACGGTGATTCCGGGGACGAAATCTTTATAAAGGATGGTGAATGTAATAACCTGATATTTTCTATACAAATAAATCAGAAATTTTGCATATAATTTTTTTTATTAAAATAAATATGGGGAAATATGTGCCAAGATAATGTGTAAATGTATTTATGTGATAAATAAAAATATATTTATTACATGAATAATTTTAAATAATTTTATTTTAGAATTATTGATTATTACAAATTATATTCTTATAATAATTAATCTGGTAGAAATATTTTTATTAATTATTTTCCATAAAAGTATGATTATTATATTAATTATTAATATATGGAATGGTTATTAGAATAATTAGAATAATTATTTTATTATATGAATTTTAGTACTGATTATTAAGTTAATTATTTTAACTTAATTAATAATGTTAAGTATGGCAGATAAATCAGATATGGAATCTAAACCCTAATTTTGGATATTGATCAAGGCATGATAATAATAATATAATATTAATTATATTTTGATTTTTCAGTGCTATAAATATGTACTGTATGCATGTGAACTATAAATGATTGGTTAATTATGGTGCAGTATTTGAAAACCCTAGTTTTACTGTGGGAAACCCTAAATTAAAACTTAATTGTGAGTTTAAGACTATTATATAACTGTGTTATATGATTTTATGATTAATTAGGTCAACTCTAATTAACATTTGGATATATTAATTTGTGGAAACCCTAATGTTTGAATTAGAAACCCTAATTGTGATTTGGTAACCCTAATTACCAAAATTATAAACCCTAATTCCTAAATTAGCAGGGATAATTATAGTTAGTAAATAATACCCTAATGTTCATGTATAATTAGAACCCTAATCTAATTAAGGAAACCCTAATTATAAATTTTAGAAACTAAAATTTTTATTTTGTACAAACCCTAATTGGAAATCATACAAATGTTATGTGCTAAACCTTAGGGTTAAACCCTAAGGGTCAAACCCTAAGGGTTTGCCAATTTACAAAATGGCCATTAAAAATGTAAGCAAAAAGACTAAAATGCCCTTATTGAATTATTTAAGATGACTTGTGTATATAGACATATATTGAGTTGGTAACCTACTACACCAAATCCATGTGACTTAAAGCAACATGTATCAGCCATCTTTGATCAGCCAATTCAATGAATCCCACATATATATAGATTGGGAGAGAGAAAATGTTACATTAAAGCCTCATTTGATCACCACATTCATCCTAGAGCTTCTCTCTCTAAACCCCAAGAATTTCATAAATGTTTCAGTCCCCAATCCAAGCCCCATTATTACCTTTAACAAAATCAGAAGCTAGAATCAAGATTAAGCCAAGAAAGGTATAAAACCCTAGCTCTAATCTGGTCTTGATCTGCATGTTAGATGTTAGGATTTATTCTTAAAACATGTTATATATAGTGTATAATGATGATCTGGGTTGCTAGATGTTAGATCCATAATATCTAAAGGCTCGGATTTGAAGTTTTGCAAAATCTGGAAAAAGTTTGTTTTATGGTCTGACAATGAATGTTAGTGGCTGTAGATCTCTGCATGTTTTTGATTTTTGATGTTTTAAAGTTGTAATTTGTAGCTTGTTATGTGATCTTTAATATGAAAGTGAAACCACTATGATTACAAGTCTAGATCGTAAGTTATTCTTGGTCAAAACCCTTTGACCGGGCATAACTAGAGGAAATCTGGGTAACCGAGAAAGTAGTTTGCAGCGTCTGACAAGATTTGCTAAGCATTAGATTTGACAGTACTTTGATGTTCTGTTATGGATCTTGAGTCTAAGTTGTAGTATGTTATGTTAAATTTATATTCATGCTTTTAGAACCTCTATATATCAAATACACTGGATTTAGTGGCTAGTCAAAGTAGGTAGCATGATCACGGATCCGGTTTTCTGGGCAACCCAGAAAACCTATGGCCATGTGTTCTGACATGGTTTGACCGGAGATTTGAAGTATATTCTGTTAATGTTTTGTTGATGTTTTGTATTAGATCTCTTCATTTACATACTGGCTACACACTGCAGCTTATAGATAAGAAAAACAATATACGGATTGCAAGTTGTGAAAGCCCAAACATGCATGCTTGAACTGTTCTTCATTTCTGGACAACCCAAAAATGAAGAACAGCCTCTGACAGCTACTTTAGGCTCTTAGATCTCCTTTTTTATACATGTTATGATTATTTTTGTTGTTGAATGTTGTAGTCCTGCACTAGCACTTTAATATCTGACCGCTAGTATGCCTTGAATCATTATAGATTAAGATTAATAGTTGGTCAAATTAGTAACCATGATAGCTGCATATGAGTTCTTGGTTTTCTTGATGAACATGTGAATTGGTGAGAAATGAAGGAAGAATGAGCTTCTATTTATAGGAAAATATAGTTTCGATAATTGCACGTTTTGGGGTTTGAAATATTAGAGTATAATACCTTCCTCTTTTTCTTCATTTTTAATTTAGTACTGCAAGTATTATCAAACTTGCACCACCTCCCCTAATAGTAAATAATATGAATCAATAGTTATAATCATGTGAAAATACGAATTACAGTATAGTACCTTCATCTATACCTCTATTTTTAACTTAGTCATTCAAGTATTATTAATCTTGCACCAACTCCCCTAATAGTACAAGAATATGAATTAATAGTACACACATGTGAACAAATAGTTATAATCATGTGAATTAATAGCAATTAATTGCTCATTTATCCGATTAATTACTGGATCGGGTCGATTATAACTTCCAGACATCAATTAATATCGAAATAAATGTCGATTTCCACTAACACTAATAATTCCAACACAATGGAACTATCAATATTATCTTTAATCAATACGAACTTATTCATCATTAATATTTTAACTCACAATATTTAACAACCAGGTCGTTCAAAGGAAAGAGGGGGCTTTCCGATAAGGATTTCTCCTTATTGGCGCGCAATTAGGTGACCAAACCTCTCCTTGACAGAACTTCTATACATTGTCAATATTCTAAATAATAATATGAATAACTTTGTCATCTCAATTATTGATTTAATAATATATATAATATTAAGCAGATGATACTATGACAATAATTGAATCAATAATATGAGAGATATGATGCAACAATTATTGTAGCAATAATTGAGTATAACTGAGTGACTTCTCACATAAGCATCAATAATCAATACCGTGTGCTACTATGCAACCACGCGTATTACTATACTTTTATCAATTTAACCATTTACTAAATAGAATAATAATTATTAAAATTGAATACTTTCATTTCGTAAAATTCGGGGTCTTACAACTTTTATTTTATTATGCATGATTTTCCTATTTATAGTAAAGTATTTTATAAAATAAATTTGAAGGAGGAATTTGGGTTCTATTAGAAATCAAATTTTTCAGTTTAATCATATAAACAAGCGTTATGTGAATAGTTAACGATCAGTTCGATCAAAATTGATCGAAATCTATTTGCAATGACTGTGTATGCTATATACCCTTGTAGGTATAGGTTTTAAAACGGTGATTCTGAGGACGGAATCTTTATAAGGGAGGGTGAATGTAATAACCCAAGATATTCTATGTAAATAAATCAGAAATTTTGCGTATAATTTTTTTTATTTTATTAAAATAAATGTGGGGAATATGTATAAGTCAATGCGTATGTATTTATGTGATAAATAAAAATATATTTATTACATGAATAATTACAAATAATTTTATTTAGAGTTATTGATTATTATAAATTATATTTTTATAATAATTAATTTTATAATAGAAAAGTTTTTATTAATTATTTTCCATGAAAATATGATCATTATATTATTTAAATAATATATGAAATGATTATTAGAATTATTATAATAAATATTTTATTATATGAATTTGTTCAGATTATTTAAGTTAATTATTTATTAACTTAATTAATAATGCTATTTATCTGCAAGGTAAATCAGATATGGAATCCAAACCCTAATTTTGGATTTTGATCAATGAATGGGAATGATAATATAATATTATTATTTTTCAGCACTATAAATATGTACTGTATGTACGTATTGATAATAGTTGGTCAATTATGGAATATAATGTCAAAACCCTATTTTGAAACTCAAGTATAAAGTTCAAGACTGCGTAGTAATGGGGTTATATGAGTTATGTTGTGTATTATTAGATTTAATGTTAATTAGAGAAAACCCTAATTAATATTTGAAAACCCTAATTGTTAGAAACCCTAATTTGCTAAAATGAAACCCTAATTGCTAATTGTAAGCCTTAATGCTAATTATGGGATCTTAAACCCTAAATGTTCAAGTAATGTAATTAGAAAACTAATTATATTTAGTGATTCAAAATTACATTTTAAAGAAAATGATATTTTTATTTATTTTTTTTATTGTATTTTTATTTTTAAACCCTAGTTGAAAATTTCATAATTTATTTCATAACTAGTTGGAAGTTTACAAAAATGCCATTAAAATTGCTAGCCAAAAGACATTTTTTGCCATTATTGCATAATTGAAGATAACTTGTGTATCCAGCAAAAATATGTAGTAGGTAACCAACCAAGATTTGCACATGTGATAAATCTCAACAAATCAGCCACATATAGCATACAAGTTCATTGCATCTAAATTATATAAATAGATTAAGAGAGAGAAAGATGCACATTTTTGCTCATTCATTCCCAAACACTTAACTCAACTCTCTCAAGCTCAAACCCACGAATTCTACTAGCATTTCAGTCCCTAAAACCAGCCCCACTAACGCCCATAACCAAATTAGTAGCCTTGAATCAGAATTTGATCATAGAAGGTATAAACCCTAACTTCAAATCTGATCTTAGTTGCTATGTTAGATGTTATGATTTTATGTTAAAACATGTTATTTGTAGTCTATTTAAGTGATCTGGGTTAGTATCTTGTAGATCCATAACACCTAAGTGCTCAAAATTGAAATTTTCAAAAATCTGGGAAATTTTTTTTGTGTGTCTGACAACGTAATGTCAGACCTTGTAAATCTTTGTATGCTATGTATTTTTGTTATTTTTAAGCTTTGCTCCTGTAGTATGCTATGATCGGTCTTTAAATTGGAACTTGTATCAAGGTCAGAACATGAACAGATTTCATGTTATTCGTGGTCAAACCACGTTGACCGGGAGATTTCTGGGTAACCCAGATTTCCCCAGGTCGGTCTGACAACATGTTCATGAGCTTTGATCTGTTAGTTGTTTATTGTTTTATTTCTGTTGTTGTAACAAGATTGTTGTATTGTATATGGACTACAGATTAAGGCTTATAGATCACCTAAATAACATACAGATTTGATTTAATTGATGGTCAAACTAGCCTGGATGATCACGATTGCAGTTTTATGGGTAACCCACAAAACTTAAGAACACGGTTCTGACATGGCTTTGACCGGACCTTATCTGCTTTATGTGTTGTTGTTAGATGTGTTTTCTGTAATAGATCTCTTTAGTTACATGTTTTCTATACACTGAAATCATTAGATCATAAAAATATTACAAAACTAACATGTAGTGGAAGCCCAAAGTAAGACCCACGATCTGTTCTTCATTTCTGGGCAAACCCAGAAATGAAGAACAACTTTGATAGCCACTTTAGATGCCCAGATCTCCTTTGTTATGTATTGTATGATCATGTAGTGTTACATTAGTTCTACAAACAGTGATCAATAGATAGCCCAGAAACATCATGATCTGATCAACAATCTTGGTCAAAGTTGGCCACTCGAAAACTGACATGAATGTTCTGGGTTTTGCCAAGAACATGAATAACACCTATAGCGACGGTTCTGTTGCTATAAGCAGTCTTTAGTGACACTTTATTTCTAAAATTAATTATTTTATTTAATAATTAGAGAAAATTAGTTTTTAATTATTAAAAATACAAATTTAATTACAAAAAAATTATTTTAAAGTCTGAAAATTAGTTTTTAATAATTTTTAATATATTTCATAAATATTCAATATTTTAAAATATTAAAGGTATTTAATTTATTTAATTATTATATTAAATAAATTATTTAAAAATTATTTTAATACTTGAAAAATCATTTAAAATTATATTATGCTATAAAAAATATTTTAAGTTATTTTAATGACTTTTAATATTTTGTGATAAATTTTATTAATAAATTAATATTAATAATAATTAAGTTATTCAATAAATGCATTAAATAAATTAATTAAAATGATTTGATTATATTAAAAATCATTTTTAATAATAATAAGGTATTTAAAAATATTTTAAGTTATAAAATATAACTTTCAATATTTAAAGATAAATTTCATTAATTAATTTAATATTAATGATATTAGAATTATTTAATAATTATGTTAAATAATTTAGTTTAAAAATGATTTTAATATTATAAAAATCATTTAAAATAAAAAGAAAGTATTTAAAAGTATTTTAAGTTATAAAATATAACTTTTAATATTTAAAGGATAATTTCATTAATAATTTAATATTAATGATATTAATTTAAAATTAATGATATTAAATTTATTTAATAATTTTATTAAATAAATAGTTTTAAAATGATTTTATTGATTTAAAAATCATTTAAAAGGATATAATTGAATTAAAAATATTTAAGTTATAATTAATGACTTTTAATATTTTGATAAATAGTAAAATAATAAATATTAATGGTAATTATTTAAAAATGATTTTAAATATTTTAAAAATCATTTAAAGGGTAATAGTAGTACTTTAAAAATATGTTAAGTTATTATAAATAACTTTGATATTTTGACAATTGTTTCATTAATAGTTTAATATTAATGATAATAAAATTATTTAATATTTAAATCATTTAATAATGATTCTGGTGTTTGAAAAATCATGATAATTAATTAAAAATTATTATAAGTCATTTAAAAATAATATGATTGATATTTACAGTTATTGAATTACACGAATGAGTCTTAGATTCGATAATTACCTGATAAAGCCGTCGGTACACCGACATGTTTCAAAAATTAATCTGGACTTAGATAATTTGATTAGATATGTGTCTTTTTGTGATCCAATGACTGTTAAACATGTGTGATGATGTGATTAGGTAATGTGCTGACAGCAATAAGCAGTATTATGTGTTACGATATGTTATTCTAATCGGTAAAATGATCTTATTACTGATAGGTCGCTATATAAAAGATAAAACTAAGTTGCATAACTGTAAGCAACAGACCAGGCAAGTATTCTACCTTTGCATTTACTTTATACAATGGACATAAATAAGAAAGTTTCAGAATTATATTATTATTGTGCCAGATTATTAACCCTATTGTTATATATATTATATCAGATCATTGTTTATCAACATAGTATTATATAATAATTCAAATATATATTCTGTTCGTTAATTTCTATATATGGTTATACAAGTGTCCTCACTTGGATAATCATTGTATTTAATCACATGTTGATACACATTTATAAATTTCCAGTATGTATATGTTAACTTAAAAGCCGTCTAAGCTAATTGATTTGGCTAGACACAAACTTATAGATTGTTGTTGAACAAGATAAAACCTTACTATTATCCAACTGAATTATTTTGGTTTGGAATCCTGACTATGTATGAACATCGCGTACATGGGAAAACTTTTTGTACGCCAAAGGCGGATAGATGAATGATAATATCATTCACGCATGTAGTATTGATCAATATAGGGCATAACAGGCTGATCACCCCCCGTGCCCGTAAGTTATGACGGTTTGCAGATGAAGTTCTATTTAATCTTTTCAAAAATAGAAAATAATGTTCATAGTCTGTCGACTAATCCCCAGTTATAGTCAGTACGCAGTTTTAAAAATTTGATATAGAATTTATATATTGTTATTATTGGTTCAGTTTACTTCACAACCATTGATTCGTTGTAGAAGTGTCGTACAAAGAAAACATTTAATCCTTTCAGCTATTATTTATAATTGCTATTACTTGCTGGGTACTCAAATGCTCATCCTTGCTTACTTTAAATATTTTCAGCTAAGTGTGAACAACCTGAAGGCTCTGCTAAGAACAAAGGAAAAGGAAAGGTTGCTGAATGAATTCAATGCTATCTTATGTAATAGTTTGATATTATTAAGACAATGAGATATATTATCTATCATGTTATGTAATGAATGTATTAAAGGTTACGTACTTGGGAATAGACTCTGATAATTATGTAAATTATGTTGGATATTTATATTATTGTTATTATTATTGGTATTATTCCGCTCATAGAAATGGTATCGTGTAGCATCGAGTTCGGGTTTCAAATACCTAAATTTGGGGGCATCACAATAATCATACCAATCAACAGTCCAACTTTGCACTACAGGCCAAAGATAACTTTCAACACAATATAAGCATGAGGATGATGACAATGATATAAAGATTCAATCAAGTGAGATAAAGGATAAATATTAGATATTTCTAATTCAATTTATCCAGAGTTCAAAAATGTCCAAATTGTTAACATGATAACTATTTGTGGAGTAAAATTAAAGAATGATTTTCTTGTAAATAGTACTCGTGAATAGTACCATATGAATATGAATAGTGCCCATGAATAGTACCATATGAATAGTACCTAGACATGAAAATTTTAAAATTTAATAAGAAAGTTCATACCAATATTCCATTGAAATGGTATTAGATGAAGCGCAAAACTTAAGGAATTTCTAATCATTTCAAGAATTATAGAAGCAATACTTATCATAGTAAGTTTAAATTTAGGATTATAAAATAAAATAATATCCCTTACATAATATGGAGTATGAAAGAAAATAATATTTCTTACGAGAATTGCAATAAAATAAAATTCTTTACCTTAGTATAAACTGGATTTGACTAGAATATTGGATATTATTATGAGAAAATCTTGCACAAAAAGCTACACAAAAAGTATCCTTATACTCAAGAGAAATACTCACAATAATATAGAATAAGAATTTCTGATATTGAAGGTGTGTTTAGGAAGGAGGGTTACCCCCTATTTATAGTGAAACCTCGGAGGAAGAAACAATCTCCTCTGCCTAATTTTTTCTTTTTCCTCTCCGCCTAACTTCTCATTTCAATGCCTAACTCTAATTCATTCTTTTCATTGGGCGAGGGCCCATTAATTGTTTGAAAACAAAGGAATTATTACATGAGAAACCTCTGCCTAACTTCTTTTTGTTCTTTCTTCTTTCCTTGCCTAACTCTTCCCAATTCTTCTCTGCAAAATTCCTTATTTTCCATCTTTGAGGGCCCATAATAGTTAGAATAACACATCTTTGCAGGATTTTAACAAGCCACAAAAAAAGGTGCAGAAATGCACAGAAGGTTTTGGAAAAAGAATTCAAAACCAAAATAATTTCTTTTACTCCACTTTTATTCACATGCTGAAAATTATATATAATAATAATATTATTACCATTTAAAAATTATATTATTATATTATCACATTATTATAATGTAATATTATAATAATATATTTGAATGAATATTTTATCGGAGAAGATAATTGCCAAACTTTTAACAAATATTTCATGCTAAATTCCTTCATTTACATCAAAATTGAACCAATATCCACCGCATAATAATTATTTATAAATAATATTATAAGCTCACAGTATTAACAACCAGATCATTCCCAGGAAAGAGGGGGCTTTCCGATAAAAATTTATCCTTACTGGCGCGTAATTATATAACCTAACCCCTTTCTTCGACATAATTTTCTAGACATTGCCAATAACGCTAACTATTAATATGAATAATTGTTTCATGTCAATTATTTATTTAATAATATAAAATATTGTACAAATGATACTGTGACAATAATTGAATCAATAATATGAGATACTATGCAACAATTACTGTGGCAATTATTGAATGAAACTGAATAACTTCGTACGTAGGAATTAATAATCAAAAATATTGTGCAATACCGTGTTTTACTATACAACCACGCGTATTACTGTACTATTATCACCGGGTATTTTAATAGTTAACGGTAAAAGTTTTGCCGTTATTTTTATAAAAAGGTTATTTCTGTCGCTTTCTATATTCGACAGTTATTCTGTTATGTGGTCCACCAATGATTGCGCCATCGTATAAATATTCCCCGACCAAACAAATATTTTATAACCACTTACTTATTTTACAAAATTGGTAGATTTCACCCATAACTAAAGCATTATATCAAATCAACACCTTATTATTCAAAATAATAATTAGAGAAATTAAATCTTTATTCATAAAAAGTTGGGGTCTTACAACCTTCCCTCCTTATGAAGTTTTGTCCTCAAAATTAATGTATGTACCTGGTACGTCGAAGAGGTGATGATACCTTATTTTTATTTTAGATTCTAACTTCTAGGTCATTTCCTCAATATCGTGGTTTCTCTATAAAACTTTGACCTGAGGTATAACCTTTGAGTGTAAAATATGTTCCTTCTTATCCAAGATTTTAACAGGTACCTTCTCATACGTTAAATCTTCTGTTATCTCGTCTTGTTCTAATTTAATAATGTGGTTCGGATCTTTCACCTATTTACGTAGCATGAATATGTGAAAAACATTATGAACACGAGACATACTTTGCGGTAAAGCGAGTCTATAGGCCACTGTTCCTACTCAATCGAGGATTTCTAATGGACCAATGAATCGAGGGTTGAGTTTTCATCTCTTTCCAAATCTCGTAACTCCTTTCCATGGAGCAACATGTAACAATAAATAATATCCAACATTGAACTCCATGTCCCTTTGATGAAGATAGGCAAAACTCTTTTATCGATCTTGTGAGGTTTATATATGTTTCCAGATCATTTGAATATTTTCTGTAGTCATACGTACAATTTCTGGTCCCAACAACGTTGCTTCACCCACCTCGTCCAAGCATACTAGAGAATGACAATTTTGTCCATACAACGCCTCGAATGGAGCCATACCTATAGTTTCTTAATAAGTGTTGTTGTAGGAAAATTCCACCAATGGCAAGTACTTGTCCCAAATTCCTTTGAAGTCTAGGACATAAAGCCATAATAAATCTTCAAGAGTTTGAATAGTCCTCTCTGATTTCCCGTCCATTTGAGGACAATATGCAGAATTGAATCGTAAAGTAGTGCACATAACTCACCCAGCAGATGGAGCTGAATGGAAGAATTTTGATGCCACTTTTCCATAATTTGCCAAAGAAGTTAGGAATGTCAGGCTTGGCATGGCTAGAGATGGCTTTTGTCCATTTAATAATTTTAGTCAGCCTTATTCTATTTGGCCATGATTATGGTAGCTTACAATCTTCCACCGTCAATGTGCATAAGAGATCCGTATCTTTTCTTGACCTTACTTATACCGGGGGATAAGAGTCCTACAAAAGACATTAACGTGTACCTCAGGTCGTTAGTCGATGAACTTAAGATGCTGTGGGAAACATGTGTTCAGACTTTTGATAAATCTGTTGGGCATAATTTTGTGATGAAGGCATCCTTGTTGTGGACTATCACTGACTTTTTGGCACTTGGGATGATTAGTGGTTGGTTGAATCGTGGTAAGTTGTCATGTCCAGTCTGTATGGGGGATGTGCAAGGCACTCAACTACGTCATGGCCGGAAAACTAGTTTCTTAGGAACTGCTCGTAGATTCTTGCCTGCTGAGCACAATTATAGAAAGATGTCTACACAATTTAACAAAAAGACAAAGAAGAAGGGGGTTGTTGGTCGCTTGTCAGGCAGCAAAAAATTTGGCTGGCTAAATGATCTAACATTTCCATCGCTTGCGAAGGAGCATGGTAAGTTGAGAGCTATCTAATATGGAAAAAGTCATAAGTGGACACACTCGCCAATTTAGTTTGAGTTGCCATACTGGGTCACACTAGCACTTTGGCATTGTATAGATGTTATACATACAGAAAAGAAGGTATTCAAGAACTTGTTTTATACCGTACTAGATACGAGTGGTAAAACAAAAGACAATGATAAAGCACGTAAAGACTTGGAGGTAATGAATATCAGGCAGGAATATTTGTGGATCCGACCTAACAACACAAAACCAAAAGCTCCATTCTGTCTTACCAAGCAACAGGTTGAAAACATTTGCAAGTGGCTTAGTGCATTAAAGCTCCCAGATGGATATGCTTCTTACATATCTCGTTGTACTAAGGTTGATCGCAGTTGAAAATTACTGGGTTCAAAAGTCACGACTGTCATGTATTCATGTAGAAGTTGATTCAAATTGCATTTCTTGAGGTGTTACCCAGGAATATTAATGATACTTTTACCATAATTTCAAATTTCTTTCGGGATATTTGCTCAACTATTATAAGGTATAGTGATGTGGAACAGATGGAGAAAAACATAGTGTTGACAATGTGCAAGCTCAAAATGATCTTACCACCGGGGTTATTTGACAGCATGAAGCATTTGCCTATTCATCTGCCATATGAACTTAAGCTTGGAGGACAGTTGCAATATCGATGGATGTATCCATTTGAGGTAATATCATATACATTATGCAATATTCGCCGTCTTTATATTTAACTTATCAGGTAATATCACATTCATTCATATTTCAGGTATATGCGTCGATTAAAGCAAAAAGTTAAAAACAAAGCTTGCGTGGAGGGTTCTATTGCTGAACGCTATATAGAGTAAGAGCTTGTCAACTTCTGCTCATTGTACTTTGACGATGTAGTCGCAACGAAGCACAACCGTCTAAGTCAGAATAATGTCGGGGATCCGTTTGGTCATGCTGATGATGAGTTGGTTGTATTTACTTATCCAGCTAAACCATTTGGACATGAGATGAAGACTTACTTAATCGATAAAGATTTAAAGATTATCTCTACATACATGCTTCTAAATATGCCTAAAGTATCGTCGTACATCAAGTAAGTATTATTACAAGTTAAAAATTTTTATCCAACATTAATCAACAATTAAACAATTGCCATATTATTGTACGCAGTTCATTCGAATTGGAAGTACATGCTTCTAACCCGGGGTTAACTACATCGCAGGTGGAAGCATTCACTAATGGAAATTTTCACTAGTGGTTTAAGAGAAGGGTCGAAGAAGAGAACGCGTATGAACATTTTAGAGATGTCATTTTTGGCCAGTACAAACTTATTAGTTCATTTCCAGGCTGCATCGTGAATGGGTATAGATTCAAGGTTGATAACGTGAATGAATCGACATCAGTCCACTCAGGCGTTGTAGTTTTGGGAAGTTGTTATGGAGATTATGAGTCCAATTACTATGGAAGAATAGAGGAAGTTGTTGTGCTTAATTATTCAGGGGCCAAAAAGGTCGTTACATTAGTGACGCCCCCAAATTCAGGTACTTAAAACCCGAACTCGGTACTTCACGATAACATTTCTACGAGAAGAATAATACTAATATATATATATATATATATATCAAACTTAATGTACATATATCAGAGTCTGAATCCCAGGTATGCAACCTTTAAACATTCATTACATGATAGATAACATATATCATCCTTATATTAATAAAGTTAAACTATTACATAATATAACACCAACTTATTTTGCAACCTTCCTTTTCCATTTGTTCTTAGCCGAGCCTTCTGGTTGCTCACACTTAACTGAAAATATTTAAATTAAGCAAGGACGAGCATTTGAGTGCCCAACAAGTAATAGCAATAATAAATATTAGCTGAAAGAAGTAAATGTTTTCTTTGCACGACACTTCTACAATGAATCAATAGTTGTGAAGTAAGCTGAACCAATAATAACAATATATTAATTCTATATCAAATTTTTTGAAACTACGTACTTACTATAACTGGAGATTAGTCAACAGACTATGAACATGGTTTTCTATTTTTGAAAAGGTTAAACAGAACTTCATCTGCAAACCATGATAACTTACAGGCATGGGGGTGATCAGCCTGTTATGCCCTGTATTGATCAATACTACATGCAAGAACGATATTATCGTTCATCTGATCCGCCTTTGGCACACAAAAGTTTTCCCATATACGGGATGTTCATACTTAGTCGGGAATCCAAACCAAAACAATTTGGTTGAATAATAATAAAGTTTTATCTTGTTCAATAATATTTTTAAATTTGTGTCTAGCCGGATCAAATAGCTTAGACAGCTTTTAAGTCAACGTATACATAATGGAAATTAATAAGTATGTATCAACATGTGATTAAATATAATGATTATCCAAATGAGTTCATTACAGAACTAGGAATAGTTCCTAAGTCTCATCTTGGATCTAAACATGTGTTGTGGCACTTTCATTTGATTATTAGAATCATTGAAAGATGGGAAATCACTATAGAGATAGTGGACTCTCATGAACAACATTACATATCCATTAACTAAAGCTTATCCAACAGCAGGATAATCGTCACTTAGAGAAGAAGAGTATTAGATACCATGACGATTGGCTTTAGTGCAAGTGGGAGATTGAAAGTAGTATGCACACAAGCCAATCATGTTTGATGATAAAGCATATACTTTGTAACAATCTTATTCATTTATTAATAAAAAGTATTAATTTATTAAAGGCTTTTAATTATCTACATAATCTTTGTTTTTTTATAATATGTGATAAACCCATAGTTTTAAGCAATGCTTTTAGAATAATGATGATGATCATTCTAATGAGATCTATATTCTTAGAAAGCTTAAAACTAAAATAGTTCCCAATCATTGGATTACTAAATTGGGGATTAGTGAATCCAGATAGATTGGTACATACGTTAACTTTTTCATTGGATGAGGATGATTGATCTCATGATCATTTGTGTGGAGACACTAAAGCAAGTATGTAGGTGCTTATTAGAGAATAAGTTCATCGAACGTGGCTCGCTAAGGAATACCTAATGGAGTTTTACTTTTTTGTCAATAGGAATTCTCTGTAGTGATAGTAGTACAAGTGATCCTTGGACTTGAGATCATCATAGTATCTTGTGTATGATGAGTTATACTTTGACTTATTCCTTAAGACCCTTAGGGGTATATCAAAGGGTATGCTTGGGTATAATAAGTTATACATGGAGATAATGTATGATCGATAAAGAATCTACCACTTATTAAAAGAAGAGAAATGTCCTATGTGATTCGATAAATGACAACCAAAGTAGTCCTTCGGGTTATAAGGAATGAAATTAGAAAGGAGTTTCTAATTTGCATTATTTGGAGTTGTGCATTTAAGGATCGAAATACATATAATTAAATAAAATAAGACTTGTGATGAATTCTATGTCTTATATTTAATTGGGACATTGTATGGTGGAAGGATTGAATTGTATTTGGTAACTATTTACTCAAAAGGTTTTTATGATTAATGTTGAAATCTATATTATCGAAAAGTCGTTGATTGCTAGGGAGGCTTATCCCTATTGTAGAATAAATATTATTTATTTAAATAAGATTAGAATTGTTCTAATTGATTTATTCTGTAGGTTTAATATGGAGAGCCTAAAGGGTCACACCATAAAAGGAAGAATAATTATTTAAGAAGTTAATGGCATAATCGTAATAATATGTTATGTATATTTAATTTAATCTATGGTGATAGAATAAATTAAATAGCTTAATATTTATTATTTAATATTTTAGAAATATTAAGTATAAATTAATAAGAGGAGTCTTATTAATATTATTACAATTATTATTATTATTTTAATTTCTAAAAGAGTTTAGGAATTAATTTAATATAAGTACTCTCATTTATTCCTAATTGGTTTAGGAAGGAAAATTAGTTAAAGGAGTTTAATTAATTATCCCTAATAAGATTAGGGAGCTTAATTAATTAAAAGAATTTAATTAATTAAATAAAACCCAATTCCTTAATTGTTAAGGTGGGTTGCCCACATCTATAAATAAGAGGAGTCTTATTATGGGTGATGTGGTTGTTGATTTTTACAACATACGTAATTCCAATAGTTGGGAGAGTACGCCTTTTCTATAGAGATAGAAAACTAGGGTTGAGCCAATACCCCTTCTTCTTGAATCTTTTTTATTCCTTGGTGGATCACCTCTAGAGGCCAAACACTTGGGTGGCTAACGTTGATCAAAGGAAGGAACCAAACCCGGTGGATTCAAGTTGAACGCGAAAGGATTTGGAGGTGAACTTGTACCTGAGGAAGATCGATCTTCAAGGGTATGATTTTATTCTTTATCTTTTCGTTTAATTAATAATTGTGCATAAAGGGTGATCCGGGTATATGGTTTGTAAAAAATTTAAACTCTGATTTATCTCGCTTCCGCTTAATTTTTGCAATTTGATTGCGTTCTTGAATATTACAAACCTAACACATTGTTCATCCTAGGATTGGGACAGTTGGGAGAGATATGGCCCTCCTGCCCGCACTTATAGCAAACAAACTTTCCTTTCAAACATTCTCCAGAGTGGTTCTTTCCACAGTTTCCACACTGCACAACTTGCTTCTTAACACCTTCCTACTTCACCTGAACACTTCCAAAATAACTCCCCTTCCTTTTGCTACTACCACTTTTACTTCCACTAGTATCTTCCATCTTCCCTGCTCCTTCAACCTTACCTTTGTTCTTCCTCTCCTTGTTGTAGAGGCTCATAGCCTCACTCCCTTCCTCAGTAATTATAGCCTTCTCCATGAGTGCTGCAAATTTAGGGATCTACAACACCGCAACCTTGTTGTAGAGCCAGGGTTTCAATCCCAGCTCAAACCTTCTTACTTTCATAGCCTCCGTATCAACTTGATGCGGAGTAAACCTAGCCAACTCATTGAACTTTGCGGCATATTCCGCAACTGACATATCCCCTTGCTTCAACTCTAAAAATTTCACCTCCATCCTAGCCTTCATACTAGATGAAAAATAGTTTTCAAAAAATAGTGTCTTAAAGCTATCCCATGTAACTACACCTTCTTTTGCCCTCGCCTGATTTGCTTCCCACCAAAAATTTGCCTCACCCTTTATTATGTACGTGGAAAAAGTGGTCTTTTTCCCCTCAGCTACCCTAGCTATCACGAACGCCTTCTCAATCTCCTCAACCTAAGTTTGGGCTTCTACAAGGTCAGTTGTAGCTTTTAATTTTGGCGATCCCACAACCTTGAAATCTTTAAAGTTAGCTAAACGGTTGTCTGGCTGGTTCCCTACGGTGGGCATTCCTTGCTACATAGCTTGTGCTACCATGTTTGCAAAGTGCTGCATCGGGTCTGCTTGTTGTTGTCCCTCAACGTTATTTACAGATTCTTCAGCCCTTTGATTTTGAGTTTTTCGACTTGGCGGCATTATCTGGTTAAGTAAAACCATCAATTATTCTTACATTCTAAACCTTATCATATAAGTTTAATATATTAAACTTGTTTCATTTCTCAAACTTAGATTCATATTCATTCAACGATTTCAAAATACTTTACATATCATAGCACATATTGCTTTAAATATCAGTTATACCTTTGTGACTACAAAAGTTGGGACTTACAACCTTGATTAATACAAAAGTTTTAGAATATTACATTACACGGGCATACTAAGCACACATATTACATTAAGCACGCCTACACAACAGAACTTATACTACCTATTTACTAAGCCTTTTTCTTGGACAACCTTTCACCTGATGATCTTCTATTCCACAAAGAAAATATGCACCTGGTTTATAGTCGGGATAATAAAGAGTGGAATGCCCCTCATAGCCACAAAGATAACATATTCTTTTCCCTTTCTTCTTATCAGGTTTTCCTAAGTCATGATCTTCTATCTTTATTTTTCCCTTATTTCTCAGAGCTGCACACGATGTATTGCTTGAGGCTCCCATCTGATTAATTTGGATTTTAAGCTTATCATATTTTTCCATTGTTTCTATTAATGCCTATCGCAATTGACTATTTAGCAGCTTTTCTATTTCCCATAGCTTTTCCAGAGAAGAAATCTTCTTCCTTAGATCTCGCACCTCCATTGATGCTTGTTCAGCTACAACTTTAGTGTCCGACTCACTATCTGTCAGTTCCACCATTTCTGGATCTGGTACTACGTTTTCCATGATAACCACCTCGTCCGAGTTGGTTTCATCGTGAGCCTCTATTTCAGCTATTGGCTTCGATATTAGCTCGGGTGTAGGGGTTTGATCCTTCTTCATGCTATAAGCATATAACAAGCCTTTTCCACCTGACATCTACTCACATAAATTATCCTGATTAGCATATAGTATATACACACAACAAACAATAGTTTCATATAAGTTATCTTTTATTTTGTTTGACAATGAATTATCCAATCCATCTATTTTTAAACTCTATATGAGTTATTTATATTTTCAATGTTTCCCTCTATTCTAAGGTTATAGCCTAAGGTCTATCCCACCTAAGGTTTCTAACCCTATATCTCTGATACTAACCTGTAAAGCCCCCAAATCCAGGTACTTGAAACCCGAACTCGGTGCTTCACGATACCATTTCTATGAGCGGAATAATATGATTAATAATAACAATAATATAAATAACAAACTTAATTTACGTAATTATCAGATTCTAGCTCCCAAGTACGTAACCTTTAATCATTCATTACATAGCATGATAGATAATATACATTATTGTCTTAATAATATCAAACTATTACATAAACTACCACAAATCTAATTTGGTTAGCTTTCCTTTTCCTTTGTTTCTGCATGAGCCTTCTAGTTCTTCACACTTAGCTGAAAACATTTAAATTAAGCAAGGATGAGCATTTGAGTGCCCAACAAGTATTAACAATTATATATATAAGCTGAAAGAATTTAAATATTTTCTTTATACTACCCTTCTACAACAAATCAATAGTTGTAAAGTAATCTGAACCGATAATATTAACATAACAACCCTCTTTCAAATTTTTGAAACTATGTACTGACTATAAATAGGGTTAAGGTGAGATACTATGAACATTATTTTCATTTTCGAAAAGGTTAAACAGAACTTCATCTATAAACCGTCATAACTTACGGGCACGAGGGTGATTAGCCTGTTGTACCCTGTATTGAACAATACTACATGCAAGAATGATATTATCGTTCACTCTGTCCACCTTAGGTGCATAAAAAATTTTCCCGTGTAAGGGATGTTCATACTTGTCTCGGTTCCAAACCAAAGAAATTCGGTTGGATAATAATAAGGTTTTATCTTGTTCAACAATAATCTATAATTCAACATATATATATATATATATATATATATATATATATCGAGTAATTAACAAAGGTGTATCAACATGTGATTAAATACAATGATTATCCAAGTGGGGACACTTGTATAACCATTTATAGAAATTAACGAACAAAATATATATCTGAATTATCATATACTAACATGTTGATAATCAATGAGCGTATATAATATATATATAACAATAAGGTTACTAATCTGTACTGTAATAATATAATTCTGAAACATTCTTACTAATGTCCATTGCATAAAGAAAATGCAAAGGTAAGATACTTGCCTGATGCGCTACTTACAATACGTAACTTAGTTTTATCTTTTATGTAATCACCTATCATTAATCAGATCATTCGTTCGATTAAAACAATATACTATAACACATAGTACTGCATTTTGCAGTCAACACAAAACCTAATCACATTATCACACATGTTCAACAGTCATTGAATCACAAACAAACATTAACATCATCAAAATATCTAAATCCAGATCAATTTTTGAAATATGTCGGTGTACCGACAACTTTATTGGGTAATTATCGAGTCTAAGACTTTATTCTGAAGTTCAATATCCGTAAGTATCAGTCATATGACTTAATAATAATTTTTTAAAAACATTTATTCTAATTTATCATAAATTTTCAAAAACCAGAATCATTATTAAATGATTTAAATACCCAACAATTCTATTATCATTAATATTTAATTAATATTAAACTATTAATGAATCTATTATAAAATATTAAAGTTATTTATAATAACTTAGAATATTTTTAAAGTATTAATATTACCATTAAATTATTTTGAAAACATTTAAAATCATTTTTAAATAATTACCATTAATATCAAAATATTAATGTATTTTTTTATCCAAATATTAAAAGTAATTAATTATAACTTAAAATATTTTTAATTCATTTTATATCCTTTTAAATGATTTTTAAATTAATAAAACTATTTTTAAACCATTTATTTAATTTAATTATTAAATAAATTTAATATCATTAATATTAAATTATTAATGAAATTATCCTTTAAATATTAAAAGTTATATTTTATAACTTAAAATATATTTAAACAGCTTTTATTTTCATTTAAAATGATTTTTATAAAATTAAAATCATTTTAAAATAAATTATTTAATATAATTATTAAATAAATTTAATATCATTAATAATAATTAATTAATAAAATTTACCTTTAAATATTGAAAGTTGTATTTATAACTTAAAATATTTTTAAATACCTTATTATTATTGAAAATGATTTTTAATATAATTAAATCATTTTTAATTTATTTATTTAATTCATTTATTAAATAACTTAACTATCATTAATATTAATTTATTAATGAATTTCACCACAAAATATTAAAAGTCATTAAAAATTAATTAAAATATTTTCTTATATCATTATATAATTTTAAATGATTTTTCAAATTTTAAAATCATTTTTAAATAATATATTTAATATCATAATTAAATAAATTAAATACCTTTAATATTTCAAAAATATTAAATATTTATGAAATATATTAAAAATAATTAAAAACTAATTTTAGCTTTTAAAATAATTTTTAATAATTTATTTTATATTTTTAATAATTAAAAACTAATTTTCTATAATTATTTAATAAAAATATAATTTTTATAAATAATCTGTCGCTAAAGACCACCTATAACGACAAAACCGTCGCTATAGGTGTTCTTCATGTTCCTAAAGAAAACCCAGAACTCATATGCAACTATCATGGTTACTACTTTGACCAACTATTAACCTTAATCTATGATGATTCAAGGCATGCTTGTGGTCAGATATTAAAGTGCTAGTGCAAGATTACAACATTCAACAACAAACATAATCATAACATGCATAACAAAGGAGATCTAAGAGCCTAAAGTAGCGATAGTTGAGAGTCGTTTCTTCATTTTACAGGTTGCCCGAAATGAAGAACGCCTCTTATCGATATTTGGGCTTCCACAACTTGCAATTCGTATATTGTTTTTATGATCTATAAGCTACAGTGTGTAGCCAGTATGTAAATGAAGAGATCTAACACAAAACATCAACATAATATACTTCAAATCTCCGGTCAAACCATGTCAGAACACATGGCCATATGTTTTCTGGGTTGCCTAGAAAACCTGATCCGTGATCATGCTACCTACTTTGACCAGCCACTAAATCTAGTGTATTTGATATATAGAGGTTCTAAAAGCATGAATATAAAGTTAACATAAATACTACAACTTAGACTCAAGATCCATAACAGAACATCAAAGTACTATCAGATCTAATGCTTAGCAAATCTTGTCAGACGCTGCAAACTACTTTCTGGGTTACCCAGATTTCCTCTGATCATGCCCGGTCAAAGGGTTTTGACCAAGAATAACTTACGATCTAGACATGTAATCACAGTGGTTCCACTTCCAGATTAAAGATCACATAACAAGCTACAGATTACAACTTTAAACATCAAAAATCAAAAACATGCAGAGATCTACAGCAACTGACATTCATTATCATACCACAAAACAAACTTTTTCCAGATTTTATAAAACTTCAAATTCGAGCCACTAGATGTTATGGATCTAACATCTAGCAACCCAGATCATCATTATACACTATATATAACAGGTTTTAACAATAAATCGTAACATCTAACATGCAGATCAAGACCAGATTAGAGCTAGGGTTTTATACCTTTCTTGGCTTAATCATGATTCTAGCTTCTGATTTTGTTAAAGGTAATAATGGGGCTTGGATTAGGGACTGAAACACTTATGAAATTCGTGGGTTTTAGAGAGAGAAGCTCTAGGATGAATGTGGTGATCAAATGAGGCTTTAATGTAACATTTTCTCTCTCCCAATCTATATATATGTTTGATTCATTGAATTGGCTAATGAAATATGGTTGATACATGTTGCTTTAAGTCACATGGGTTTGGTGTAGTAGGTTACCAACTCAATATATGTCTATATACACAAGTTATCTAAAATAATTTAAGAAGGGCATTTTAGTCTCTTTGCTTACATTTTTAATTGCCATTTTGTAAATTGGCAAACCCTTAGGGTTTGACCCTTAGGGTTTAGCACATAGCATTTGTATGATTTCCAATTAGGGTTTATACAAAATAAAAATTTTATTTTTTAAATTTATAATTAGGGTTTCCTTAATTAGATTAGAATTCTAATTATACATGAACATTAGGGTATTATTTACTAACTATAGTTATCCTTGCTAATTTAGCAATTAGGGTTTGTAATTTTGATAATTAGGGTTACCAAATAATAATTAGGGTTTATAATTCAAACATTAGGGTTTTCAGAAATTAATATATCCAAATGTTAATTAAGGTTGACCTAATTAATCATAAAATCATATAACACAGTTATATAATAGTCTTAAACTCACAATTGAGTTTCAATTTAGGGTTTCCCACAGTAAAACTAGGGTTTTCAAATACTGCACCATAATTGACCAATCATCATTGATGGTTCACATACATACAATTACATATTTATAAGATGAAAAATCAAAATATAATTAATATTATATTATTATTCTCATGCCTTTATCAAAATCCAAAATTAGGGTTTAGATTCCATATCTGATTTATCTGCCATACTTAACATTATTAATTAAGTTAAAATAATTAACATAATAATATGTACTAAAATTCATATAATAAAATAATTATTCTAATTATTCTAATAATCATTCCATATATTAATAATTAATATAATAATCATATTTTTATGGAAAATAATTAATAAAAACATTTCTACTGTATTAATTATTATAAGAATATAATTTATAATAATCAATAATTCTAAAATAAAATTATTTAAAATTATTCATGTAATAAATATATTTTTATTTATCACATAAATATATATACACATTATCTTGGCACATATTTCCCCATATTTATTTTAATAATAAAAAAAAAATTATACATAAAATTTCTAATTTATTTGTATAGAAAATATCGGGTTGTTACAAAATCAGCTTATATGTTTATCACGTAATCAATTATCTAGTTATTTCATAAGCAAATTAAGAATGCTCAAGTTTAAGGTATTTTCACCCATGAACTTTCATTATCTAAAGAAAACACTATCTTATTACTTAGTCCTCACATATACACATGCATTAGTAGGTTTTAAACCATTTCTAGTAGTAAAGACATCATACAAGTTAATTGTTAATAATCAGATTACACTATCTCAGATTTCAGACTAGCGCTTGGGCAAGGCCATGGTTAAGTTTAGGACCCAAGGCAATTGCTACCATCCTCCGCCAAGCCAAGACTCAGTTGTTGCCTTAAGGTTTCTGTTTGGCATGATCACAACATTTATACATAATATATTTTGTCATGTTTAAAGGTCTTTTCATGCTCCTCAAGTTAATCTAGGTTCCTTCCTTTCAAAAAAAAAAATTCTAAATTAAACATTTCAACAATTTAAAGTCATTCAAGGTCATGAAATCACACAGTCTAACCTGCTTGCTTTCTAAACATACAAGGTAGTTATAAAACTCATATTAGGCATGCTTGTGAGCATTCATAACACACATGTAATTAACATCGTTTTGGTTGGAAATATGCTTTGTTTAGGCTTTACTTGAATTATGATACACAAGTATGGTATACATATATTTAAGTTACATGAGCGATTGTAAGACCCCAACTTTTATGAATAAAGAATAATTTTCTCGAAATATATTTTTGAATATTATGGTGTGGATTTGATATAATGTTATAGTTGTGGTTAATATTTACAAATTTTGCAAAGTAAGCAAGTGGTTCTATAATATTCGATTGGTCAGGGAATATTCTGTTTAACAAGGAATATTCGTACGACGGTACAATCATTGGTGGACCCCACAACGGAAGTATTGTCGTAGTTAGAAAATGACAAAATTATCTTTTTATAAAAATAACGGCGAATGTTTTACCGTTAAACTGTTGAACTACCCGGTAGTAAAAGTACAGTGATATGCGTGGTTGCATTGTTGCACATGGTATTGGTTATTGATGCTTATTTGAGAAGTCACACAGTTATACTCAATTATTGCTACAATAATTGCTGCATCATATCTCTCATATTATTGATTCGATTATTGTCACAGTATCATCTGCATAATATGTTATATTATTAAATCAATAATTGAGACGACATAGTTATTTATATTATTAAATTGTAATATTTACAATGTCTAGAAGTTACATCGAGAGGTTTGGTCATCTAATTCTTGGCGCTAATAAGGAGAAATCCTTATCGGAAAGCCCCTTCTTTCCTGGGAATGACATGGTTGTTAAATATTGTGAGTTATAATATTAATGATGAATAAGTTCGTGTTGATTAAAGATGAAATTGATAGTTCCATTATGTTGGAATTATTAGTGTTAGTGGATATCGACATTTATTTCGATATTAATTGAAGTCTGGAAGTTATACTGACCAGTCGGGTAATTAACCGGATAAATGAGCAATTAATTGCTATTAATTCATATGATTATAACTATTTGTTCACATGTGTGTACTATTCATTCATATTCTTGTACTATTAGGGGAGTTGGTGCAAGATTGATAATACTTGCATGACTAAGTTAAAAATGGAGGTATTATATTGTAATTTGTATTTTCACATGATTATAACTATAGATTCACATGATTGAACTATTGATTCACATTATTTACTATTAGGGGAGGTGGTGTAAGTTTGATAATACTTGCAGGACTAAATTAAAAATGAAAGAAAAGTTGAAGGTATTATACTATAATATTTTGGGCCCCAAAACATGCAATTATCGAAACTATATTTTCCTATAAATAGAAGCTCATTCTTCCTTCATTTCTCACCAATTCACTAAAGCTTTAGAGCAATTATTATAGAGAGAAATTAAAGAGAGAAAGAAGAAGAGAAGTTTGCTACCTCTCTACTCCAGTATCCAGTTTCTTTCTAAGGTGAGGGGTATTATTTCTTTCGTATTCATGAAGAGAGCTTCTGTTATTCAATTCTTTATTATTCTGTTGGAATAACCTATCTGTGCGGTTTATCGCATGCATGGTGAATTCTTTGTTATTCCATTCTTTATTATTATGTTGGAATATCATGTCTGTGCGGATTACGCTAGACCTGGTTCCATTCTTTATTATTCTGTTGGAATATCTTCTGCATGCGGATTACGCTAGACTCGGGTTCCATTCTTTTTATTCTCTTCGAATAATATGTATGCATGCGATTTATCGCATGCATGGTGAATTTTTGTTATTCCATTCTTTATTATTACATTGGAATATCTTGTCTCTCGGATTATGCTAGACTGGTTCCATTCTTTATTATTCGTTGGAATAACCGCATGCTGACGATCTATCTATCGCATGCATGGTGAATTCTTACGTTATTCCATTCTTTATTATTCATTTGGAATATCACATCTGCATACGGATTACGCATGACTGGTTCCATTTTTTATTATTCTTTTGGAATAACTTTGCTCATGTGGATTATCACATGCATAGTGAATGATCCTTCGTATTCATTCCTTATTAAATTATGGAAATGATCATCTCACGTGGATTCTGCATGGCGGTGAAAATCCATTTCATAGTTTCATATATTCTATGATACTCATTTGGTTAAAGTTTTGGCTTCTATACTCCATGAAATTAGTAGAATATCACGGATATTTGCGCTTCATCCAAAGATCTTTTCATGGAAATATTTTTTCGAGCATTCTTGAATTTTACTCCACAAAGCGAAGATCATGTTGACAATTTGGGACGTAATTGATTTCAAGATAAATTAACTTATAAATCTTTAAAATTTATTCTTGAACTTGTTTTATTGAATTATTATGTCATTGTCATCATCCTCATGCTTATATTGTGGTGAAAGTCATCTTTAGCTTACGTGCATAGATGGACTTAGTATAATTATGACGACTGTGGATTATTCCGGTATAATCGACGTAATGTTATAAATGATGTGGTAAAAGTCCTCGAGCTTTGTAGTGCATTGATGGACGATTTTTGGTATGATTATGACCGGGGATTATTCGGTATAGTCATGACCATTGATGATTTAATGAATATCGTTGGCCAGTAGTGCGAGGGATGACTCGATGATATGTGGTTTATTTATTGTCGAGTCTCGTGATAAAAATTGATGAAAACATTTTAAATCATAGAAGATAGTAGGTATCATGCTCTACTTGACTCTTCTAATTGATTGCTTATTCCGCTGCAATTAAACTTGATGTCTATTGTATTTTATCAGTTTAACATTGTTGAAGACTAATGATAATTTATTCTGCATTATCTTAGTCATAATATTTCTTACTGGGCTAGTTGAGCTCACCCTTTCTTTCATTGTTCTCTTCAGGAAATGAGAACGTAGTCGGGACTAGTCGGGGAACGGAGTGATGATCTAGATGATAGCATTAGAGCAAAGAACTATGAATCATATAAACTCAAGTTAACGGGTTATTCATGCCTTTCTAAATCATACCAACATGCTTGAAAAGTCAGTATATGAACATAGCATACATACATATCAAGTTCCTTTCTAAAGTCCTAAATCCATCTTGAACTCTACTCATTCGTTAATTATGTATGCTAATCTAAACATGCTCTCATTAGGTTCACTATACTTATATATACACATTACACATATTTGTATGCTAGTTTAATTCATAATAATCGATTAACACATAGTAGATTTCAAAACAGAAGTTCCAATCAATTCAAGAATCGGCAAAGTGCATTTGCACGCACTCGGGTTTGAGCTGTGAGAACGATCTGCTTTTAAGAATCGTGTGTGAATAATCATGTGGATTATATTCTTATTTATATATGATTTGATTATGATATATATATATATGAATGAATATGAAAGTATGTTTGCATTAAGAAAAGCTGTAAAGTCCTTTGATAAATAATAGAAACATATGTACAAGGACTTAGAATGAATTGATCAAATATGTTAGGTTGATCCTACATAAGCAAAACAACTTTGTAAAGTACTTAAAAAGAAATGATGTACAAGGACTATAAATATAGAAAGATCAAATATGTTAGGTTGATCTTATAATGTAATAGATAGGCTTGTCTGATCGTCGATCACTGCACCAGAAATCGTAGTCTGCCAGGAGAGTCAAAGAAAAGTCGAAAGCTATCGAGGCAGAATCGTAGTCTGCAAGATAGTAGATCTCGAAGTTCGTAGACTTCCAGGAGAGATGAGGAAGGATCGTAGTGTGTCGAGGAGAACTTCTTCAGGGCCATAGTCTGCTGAGGAAGTCATGTTCAGAATCGTAGAGATAGCCTGCCTACAAGCCGACCGAGCATCTGCCAAAACCAGTCAAGAATCGTAGACTACACTCGGAGTAGTATAGTCTACTAATGTCAAAGCCAATTCACGAATCATAGACTGCACTCAGAATTGTAGAGTCTACTAATCGTATCAAAGGCTGATATCGTAGTCGAGCGATATCAGATGAAGACAACAAGCACAACGACAGAAATCGTAGTATCAAGATTTGACCTCAAAGTCGTAGTGTCTGCACAGCCAAAGCTGAATCATAGAGTGCAAAGCTAAGACCTTAACAGATGTGCTCACATGGCCACAGTAGAATCGTAGAGCAAACATTATTCTCCACAATTGAGCACTCGCAAAATATCCAAAGGAATGAAGCCTCTGGTTGGTAATGAAAAGCCTCTGGAAGCCAGAGAGCACTCAACGAATGGCTTGCAAGCTAATAGAAGATCTAAGCATCAACTCAATCAGCATCCAGATTGAGTTGAGAAGCCATTCAAGGTAAAGTCTTCCACAAGATGATCATAAGAAGACTTCAGTAGCTGACTAAGGAAAGTCACCATATGCAGTGGCTGTCAAGTAGAAAGTTGACAACGATCCTAAAAGTAACTGGGATCGTAGTGTTTGCCAAACAAAGAAGAAACTGATGGAATATACACAAAGATACTGGTCAGCCTCTGAATAACAAGGCTAAAGTGATTAAGCATTGGGTCAGTCCATTGATGATAAGTGAACGGCAGATCACAAGGAGAAAGCGAGCTGGACACGCCAAAAATTTGAAGTGTCTTGTTATTTAGAAGGGGCCAGAACAAGGAGTCAAGCCATCAGTATCTGAGAACAGTCGAGGCAAACAATAGTATTGAAGCACTGCACAAGAATAGGAAGAGGTGTTCCACATTGGAGATCTAATGAACACTCTTCAAGATCGTAATGTTAACTCTACAAGTCAAGAAGCAACAGTCAACAAGACACTACGATCAGGCCCAAGAAGATATGCATCAGAATCGTAGATTTCAAACAACTAAATATTGAGGCATTGGCAACGGCTCAATCTGAAGATTGATATTCGAATAGAGCTTATTGAGAGCATCGATGCAAAAGGACAACCTCTGATCTAGAAATCAGAAGGAAGAACTAAAGTTGAACTACCTGCCCGAGACATGACAGTGACATCTCTGATGGGGTAGGTGAAACAGTAGACTGCAGTGTCAGAAAGTCAGAAAAGGGGATGTCATGTCACATCTGCAGTCTACATCAAATAACTCAAGATCTGCGAGGCAATTCAAATAGCTTCCAACGGCTATATTCCAACGAGAAGATTAGGAAGGAGTATAAATCAACATAACCTCAAAGATCAAGAGTTGCTGATGATTGTGTGGTTGCAGAATCGTTGAGTTGGTGAATGCTATAGTTGACTCTATGAGTTCCACCAAAGATCAACAGAACAAGTCTTAGTGACAGTGAGACTACCAAGGTGGAAGTGAAGTAGCTTTGAAGAAGAACTCAAACAGATCAAAGCTTCACTCAACAAAGATGAGAATGCCACTAAAGATGGCAGCCAAGCTGAGAGCCGAGAAGGACAAGAAGATAACATTCAGAAAAGTGGCTGAATACAAAGAAGATCAAGAGAGCCACTCTACGAATCACCATGAACCGAAAACTGAAACTGAACAAGTGCAGAACCATATCTGCAAAGTATTCAAGAAGGGTTCAGGGATTGCTAAGTTCCAGACAAAGTCTACTAAAAGCACAGAGACTTAGCAAACTTAGATGGTGATGGTGCAAAGCTGATACCAGATGAAGATGAGCAGAAAAGAGTAAAGATCAGTTGCACCAAAGAAGATGTGGTCCAGACTCAAAGCAGAATGCATAGAGGACCACACCAAGCTGCTAAGTACAAAAGATGTTCAGAGCTTAATGACATCTTAGCAGCTTAGCGCCAACAACAACAACAACTACAACAACAAGAAGCCAGGGCCTGAGGGGTCCTTGTTCGAAGGGACTAAATGAAGATTCCAAGCCTATCGGGCTTGAAGAGTTCCAAGGGAACTAGAGAAGTTCCAATGCTGCTGGCCTTGAAGAGTTCTTAGTTAACTGAAGTCCCAAGGTTGCTGGCCTTGAAGGAATCTTAGTGATTCAGGGTGCTGCCCTTCCTTAGTGGAAATCCTGTTAGTTAAAAGTAGAAGAGTGGATTAGGAGCTTGAGTCTCTGAACCACTTAAAACTCCTTGTGTCTTTTACTTTATGTCATTTACATTATGTACATTAACTGCTATAACTGTTATGTATGTTTTAACTGCTTACTACTAAAGTAACTCTACAAACAATGTATGTCTGATTATGAATATATCAATGAAGGGGATGTTTTACTTATTCCAATGTGCTTGAAAAGATTCTTATGTTTGTCATTTGCTACTTAATGAGCAATACAACTTAGTTAAGAAAAAGTATTTGAAATTTAAGGATCTATTCAACCCCCCCCCCTTCTAGATCTATATTGTGCCTACTGGGAACTAACAATTGGTATCAAAGCTGGTTCTCATGCTATATTCTAAAGCTAATCGCTTTGAGTCTAATCCTAGGCACAAACATTGTTCTAAACTTAGTTTAGTAGTAAGTCACTTGTTATATGCAGATGAGCTCACATGTTGGTAATATTGTGTACAGCTAAATGTGTATATACATCTGAAGCTGGTCAGATTGGTTCATGCTCCTGATTGCCATATCAATAAGACCAATCCTTGCTCCCAGTCAATCTTGTCATTTTGAAGACCAGACTAGAAAGCTCAAATGACATCAACAGAAAAGAGTCAAACATCCACCAGCCTGAAGAGATGAATATGCCATACATGCTAAGAAATGTTTTATTCAGAGAAGAAATAAGAACCTCTCAAACATGTATCTGACCAACCAGCAGCTGGATGAAAGCCTTTTAAACTCAAGGATGTCAAAGAACTTAAAAATGCTGACACTCTCTTAGCATTATCTTAAAGACCACGACTGATTAACTGAAGATCAACTGGAGCAACTGGCTATCAGAAGCAAATGAGAAAACATGCACATCAATGCCTAAACTCAGTATATCTAAGATAAATGATTGTTAAGAAACTAACAGCAAAAAGGTACGGTTCCTCGCTAACATAGATATGAACATCATATTTGCACCTTACTCATGAACTATAACAGTTTTCCTTCAAGTATTCATAATCTATCTAAAAAGGTGAAGAGAGAAAGTACATTAATGATGGAAACTCAAATGTCTATAAACTTTCTCTCCATCCAAGTTTTAGGTTGAAGATGATAACTTGAAAGAGACCTAAAATGGTTTTAAGAGCCTCACAGGTCGATTGAATGTGAAGAAATCTTTGCTGATGAGTTAATGTGCTCTGTACATCCTATGGTCTAAGTGTTTAATGACACACAAAGTATGATCAGATCTACAAGAGAATCTTGAAGATTCATAGAAATTGATCACCTCCATGAATCAACCAGATGCTAACAAATCGTAGAGCTGAATCTCACTCTGAACATTTAAACTCTGTGATCATAACTTAGCATATGATGAAACCATCAAGGAAAAAAGTGTTTAATTAAAATAACATATTTCTCTCACACTCACCACCATGCATCTCAAAATATATTATCTAAATGAAGTATATGCATGAATACGATTGATGGTGGTCAACATGATGATTACTCAAATATGAGGAACAGGGGTTTGGTAAACTAACCTAGCAGGACCCATTTGACCATGGGTACCAAAAATTAGAAATGAATAACCTGCAAGTACTTGGTCTTTCTGACCACACTAAGGAATGCTAAAGAAAAAGACTTTAATCAAGAAGAGTCAACCAGCAGAAGGCTTAGGACTGTTCAGAAATAACTCTGACAAAACTCCTACATGTCAAAGCCTGTCCTTGAAGACCTGCTGAGCTAATCTAAATAATGCTCAAATGGCTGCAAACCTTTATATAAAAGCATGCCACTCTACCAGAGATGAAAAAGGGTCTTAGATGCTCAAGCAAGCAAAACTTGTTCTCAAGGAAGCTCACATCAGAGGACTATCGAGCATCAAACATTAGGAACTTAGTACAGGAGCAGAACTCCACGAGCACAAGCGGATAAGGAAGACTACATTCATAGTGCCATCAAATGATTGTAGAATGATCAACGCTAAAGATACTCCTTTTTACGATATAAGAAGATTTAATGACTTCAATCAGAAGGAGATATGCAGGGATGGTTCCTTATGTGCATGAAGGAAAGGAAATCACACCTCACTAAAAAAACAGCATCAACCGTGGGGAAGTAGTGATCTGTCAAGGAACAACAGCATTAAAATTCTATGAAGCAATGTACCAGCTACAGAGTCCCAAAACTTTGTGGCTGATGAACCAAATGAAGATCCATAGTCAGTAGGAATGTCTCAAAACGTACTACTGATAGCCTAATCAGCCATCCAACTAAAAATCTTGGAAGTGCCTACGATCAAACATCTGATCGTAGTATAAGAGCATGAGGACACCACGATTTCAGCAAATGTAATTGTCCAAAGTTGGTAGAGAACCTCCCCACTAGATAAGGTCAAATGAGATAGAAGTGCAAACTACTCTAAAAGTACCTCATCTGGAAAGCGCCTCAGGGACAAACCTGACCCTTAGTTCACTCTAAGAGGTTGGCCCTCCCTGAGCTACCTTAACCCAGAAGAAGTGCTTAATCAAGTTCATCTCAAAGCTCAAGACAGTCAACGATCATAGAGTAAAGTTTGAGAGAACTCAACGATCGTGATGTAACCTCAACGATCGTAATGCAACCTCAGCAATCGTAGAAATAGAATCTACGATCGCAGTCTTACAAGAGGTTACTCCTAACTTATGAGGAGTTGGAAGAACAGAAAAATTGCTCAATCATTCAAAATGAGGGAAGACAAGCTCGAATACTGATTTAAAAGATGTCCTGCTGAAGGAAAGTACCCAAGGCTTCATAAAGCACGACAGTGGATGAGCCGTGGAGGTTCAAAATGAGAAGTAATGTCAAAACCATCCACTGCAACATCTTTCAGAGAGTTGATCGTTGAGTCAACAAAGGAAAACCTAGAGTCAATAACTGTTATATCATGTTACTCTATAAACTCAAGAGGTCAAAGGTCAATCCACGTCAATCAAACGTCCACTCTTCTAAAAGAGACAAATTAATCGACAAGTTATTGGGGATTCTGAAATTGTTCTCGGGCATCATGCAACAAATGGTGGGTAACACATCACAACAGATGCAGAGTCGTAATGAATCGCCATAAAAGATGATTTAAATCGCAAAGCGATTATCGAACCTCTTGAACCTCTCTCCCTCCCATTTTCAAACCCTAGAATTCTCTTCGAAGCCAAACCACTCAAATCTCCAGAGTCCAAATCACAATCAGCCACACTCCATAAATCTCCCTGAATCAATATCCATATTCCTCGAATCATTCAAATGGAAGATTGGCGAGTAATTACTAGCATTCAACTCAGAACCAAGTCATTTGAGAAATCCAAAAAGAAGTTCAGAGACATTCTTGAACTCGTGAAGAAAGATGGATTCTCAGAATGTCTTGAGGCAAGCACTCGAGTATACACTGAACTGGTTAAGGAATTCTACTTAAATGCATCCGTAAATGTCGAAACTCTTTTAACCAAGTTTAAAGGTCAGTCTCTAAAATTGAAATCATCCAATATCAACCAATGCTTAGGTTTTCCTAACCTAGGACTGAAAAACCTTGATGAGATTGACATTGAGAAAGCAAAGGAGATTATGGGGTACCAAAGAAACCCTAGTCTGAAGGACATGAAGAAAAAGGAGTTTCCAGAGGAATTCGAGTTCCTTGCTGACATTGCACTGAGAAACCTTGATGAGATTGACATTGCTTAAGCAATATCCTTGCTTAAGCAAGGATATTGCACATGACACTATGCTCGATCAACAACTGAAGATTATGTCTGCAATAGTTCTGAAGAAATGAATAAACTTTGGAGCTATCCTGTTCGATCAAATCTCAAAATGGGTGGAAAAGGCTAAGTTAAAGAAGTCTACAGAAAAACCACTTACAAAGGTGTTTCATGGAAGACTGCTGAGTATTGTGATGAAGAAAAGGCTGGGAAGCAAGATCAAGGATGATGAGGAAGAACCTCTGAATGTGCACAAAATAATTTCTCCACAACTGTTTATGAATTGAAAGAAAAACACAAAGGAAAACAGGAGGCTAACACAAATTAGAAGCAGCAGAAAAGTCTCTATAAAGATGAGAAAAGTAAAGGAGGTGGAAAGATCTGAGTCTAATGACTCTGCATCAGTTGCTGCCACTGAAAGTAATATGCACACAAGCCAATCATGTTTGATTACAAAGAAGCTTAGTGAAGTTTCGATTACAATACAAATTTGTTCATGATTTAAAATAAAATTTTCTTTAAGTCAAGGTTCTACTTGGGTATTGGATACCGACTTTGGTTATCATAAATATAGATTTATTAAGGGTCCAAGCAGAAGTAGAAAGCTAAACAAATATAAGTAATCCTATGTGCGGGAAATGTAGCAAAGGTTGCCACATTAGCCATAGAAACTTATAGTTTAGCAATGCTTACGGGCAAATCTATTAAGTCAATAAGTTGTTATTGTATTCCAGTTCTTGTTAAAAAATATTATTTCCATTTTATTGTTGGACAATGAAATCTTTGGTATTATAATTAAGAACAATTGTTGCTCTATTTATAATAATAATGTTTTGTATAGAACTGGAATATTACTTAATAAATTTTGTATACTTGACTTACATGAAAATAATTTTGTAAATTGAACAAACTAGTATAAGAAAAGAAGATGATCATTCAAAGAGTCGAATGTGTGTATTTGCTGAAATACAAGTATGAATTATTTGAAAGGTTCAAAGAATTCAGAAGTGAAACAAATTGACAATGTATTAAGATTCTTTGATTAGATCAAGGAATAAATACTTGTGAAATAAGTTTCTAGATCATCTTAAATGGTTTTTTCATAATGGACGCCTCCTGATACGCAATAATTGATTGATGTATTTGAAAGGAAAAATTGTACCTATTTGAACATGGTGCGATCCATAATGATTTTACCGACATTCCAGTATCCTTCTAGGGTCATGTCCTAGAAATGGTCAGATACCTACTTAAAAGGTAACCTCTAAATTCTACCCCAAGACTCCATAAAAGTTATGGACATGGAGGATTCCTAATCTTAAGTATGTTAAGATAAGTGGTTGTCCAACTTATGTGAAAAGGTTTCAAAGGATAAGCTTGGGACAAGATTTGACAAGTGTACAGATTTGTGGGACATCCTAAAGTAAGTTTAGGGTATATGTTCTATAATCCTACTTAGCAAAAGGTGTTTGTTATGAACACGCCTTCTAAGATAAATGTGTTTATCATCAAGGGGCTAGTGGAGGATAATAGATCTTGAAGAGTTCAAGAACCACAAAACACTATAAGTCAAATAAGAGGAACCTGTAGATAGACCTATTGTACCACAACTGAATCGTAAATTTGAAATAGTACTGAAGATACCTAGGAGGTATGGATTCATCATGGATGATGATGATGAGGTACGCATCATAGAAGATGATGATCCAGAGTTACATGCGATGATGTAAGACTTCTAGTGTGTACAAAAGGGTCAGTGGGAGCATCGTGAAATTTCTAGTATTATATGTTGATATACTACGGATGAGGAATAACATACTAATGCTACAATCAGTAAAGATAAAGTTTTCTAAACATTCCTCCATGAATGATTTGAGAAGAGTATCATTATTGGGGATGCAAATCTATATAGATAGATTTAAAAGGATGCTCAACTTAACCCAAGAATGTATATTCATTTGATGCTAAAGTCGTTTAGCATGGCAAACTCCAAGAGATGTCTCATGTCGATGAGCTAAGGAGTGAATCTCTCTTAATAGTCCCCTCAGACTCCTGAAAAGAGAGGTCGCATGAGTGACAATCATGTATGCAATGAAATGTACGAGACCTGATGTTGATCAGTCATATTATGGAGAAGTTCACCATGAGTCGTTGAAAAACATCTTAAAGTGCTTAACCAAGCACTAAGGATGTGATCATATTCATGGTGGGTCTAAATTAAAACCGGAGGGCTTAATGGACTCAAGTTTTCAGATGCACTAAGACGACGGCGACGAAAAATCCACTTTAAGGTAAACGTTATCTTGAGCAATTGGTGCAATGAATTGGAAAGGTTCCAAACAAAGAAAGAGTTCTTTGGTTTAGTGATAAAGACAAAGTATATAGCTATAAATGAAGTCGCAAGTTGATTGTTTGGATTAAAAGTTCATTCTGAACTAGGAATAGTTCCTAAGTCTCATCTTGGATCTAAACATGTGTTGTGGCACTTTCATTTGATTATTAGAATCATCATGAAAGATGGGAAATCACTATAGAGATAGTGGACTCTTAAGAACAACATTACATATCCATTAACTAAAGCTTATCCAATGGCAGGATAATCGTCACTTAGAGAAGAAGAGTATAAGATACAATGGCGATTGGCTTTTAGTGCAAGTGGGAGATTGAAAGTAATATGCACACAAGCCAATCATGTTTGATGATAAAGCATATACTTTGTAACAATCTTATTCATTTATTAATAAAAAGTATTAATTTATTAAAGGCTTTTAATTATCTACATGATGCTGTTTTATAATATGTGATAAACCCATAGTTTTAAGCAATGCTTTTAGAATAATGATGATGATCATTCTAATGAGATCTAAATTCTTAGAAAGCTTAAAACTAAAATAGTTCCCAATCGATGGATTACTAAATTGGGGATTAGTGAATCCGGATAGATTGGTACATACGTTGTTTGCTCATTGGATGAGGATGATTGATCTCATGATCATTTGTGTGGAGACACTAAAGCAAGTATGTAGGTGCTTATTAGAGAATAAGTTCACTGAACGTGGCTCGCTAAGGAATACCTAATGGAGTTTTATTTGCTGTCACAATAGGAATTCTGTAGTGATAGTAGTACAAGTAATCCTTGGACTTGAGATCATCGTAGTATCTTGTGTATGATTGAGTTATACTTTGACTTATTCCTTAAGACCCTTAGGGTATATCAAAGGGTATGCTTGGGTATAATAAGTTGTACATGGAGATAATGTATGATCAATAAAGAATCTACCACTTCAAATAAAAGAAGAGAAATGTCCTATGTGATTCGATAAATGACAACCCAAAGAGTCCTTGGTTAAGGCGTAATGAAATTAGAAAGGAGTTTCTAATTTGCATTATTTGGAGTTGTGCATTTAAGAATCGAAATACATATAATTAAATAAAATAAGACTTGACAAAGTAATTATATGTCTTATATTTAATTGGGACATTGTATGGTGGAAGGATTGAATTGCATTTCAGAACTATTTACTCAAAGGTTCTTTAATGATTAATGTTGAAATCTATATTATCCGGAAAGTCGTTGATCGCTAGGGAGGCTTATCCCTATTGTAGAATAAATATTATTTATTTAAATAAATTAATTGATTAATTTATTTATTTAAATAAGATTAGAATTGTTCTAATTGATTTATTCACAATAGGTTTAATATGGAGAACCTAAAGGGTCACACCATAAAAGGAAGAATAATTATTTAAGAAGTTAATGGCATAATCGTAATAATATGTTATGTATATTTAATTTAATCTATGGTGATAGAATAAATTAAATAGCTTAATATTTATTATTTAATATTTTAGAAATATTAAATATAAATTAATAAGAGGAGTCTTATTAATATTATTACAATTATTATTATTTTAATTTCTAAAAGAGTTTAGGAATTAATTTAATATAAGTACTCTCATTTATTCCTAATAAGATTAGGAGGTTAAATTAATTAAAAGAGTTTAATTAATTATCCCTAATAAGATTAGGGAGCTTAATTAATTAAAAGAATTTAATTAATTAAATAAACCCAATTCCTTAATTGTTAAGGTGGGTTGCCCACATCTATAAATAAGAGGAGTCTTATTATGGGTGATGTGGGTGGTTGACTTTTACAACATACTAATTCCAATAGTTGGGAGAGTACGCTTTTTCTATAGAGATAGAAAATTAGGGTTGAGCCAAAACTCCTTCTTCTTGAATCATTATTATTCCTTGGTGGATCACCTCTAGAGGCCAAACATATGGGTGGCTAACGTTGATCAAAGGAAGGAACAAAACCCCGGTGGATTCAAGTTGAACGCGAAAGGATTTGGAGGTGAACTTATACCTGAGGAAGCTCGATCTTCAAGGGTATAATTTTATTCTTTATCTTTTCGTTTAATTAATAATTGTGTATAAAGGGTGATCCGGGTATATGGTTTGTAAATTTTTTAAACTCTGATTTTACATGCTTCCGCATTTTTATGCAATTTGATTGCGCTCATGAATATTACAAACCTAACAGCCACACCGGCAAAGAAGAAGCCTAAAAATATGAAAAATGCAGAGGCTTTGTGACGCCCCCAAATCCGAGTCTCTTCCAACTCGACAGATGGTGCTACACGGTACTACCATTCACACATATATTCAATTGAAAAGTCTCCAATGATCGAATATGTCTTCTATATATTCAAAATAATATTACATTTCCCTAGGTTCTTTATAACTCATTCATTCGTTCTTGTCATAATATTCAATATATTACAAACGTTCACCTATACTATTATATAAGAACTCTAAGGGTTCTTCTTCGCCTTACCCTTATCCTTGCCGGAGCCTTCGGTCCGCTCAATCTTAGTTGTGTTCATATGGTTCAAGCAAGAGTGAGCATGACTAGCTCAGCAAGTACTATAATTCTAATAAACATAATACTTGAAACATAGAACTCATATATCTTCAGTAACTGAACAATAGTTACGAAGTACTATTGATAATTCAAAATAGCACTTCTTTTCATTCAAAATATTTTACAATAACAATATTCAGTAAAACATCAGTTCCGGTTCAAGACCTTGAGCATTTCATAAGTTCTTGTGAAAAAGACGACCCGACACTACGTTCGTAAGTCCGACATTACTTACGAGAACTTCTGGGTGATCATCTCATAGTACTCTATGTTGATCAACACTAAATTCATTAAACGTGTATACATTTAAGTTGTGGCAACCTCATGTGCCTGTCGTTAAACGACGAAAACATTTTATTATACTCAGTCTTCAATTGAAAACTATACCAATATAACTTGGTAAACATTGTGCATGCTTTGATAGAAACATAATTTTAAGTGTAGCCGAAAGAATTGGCTTTGACTTCCTTATACAAAACTTCATATGAAAGGATACATGAATTACAAAAGCTTGTCCAGACTGAACTAGAACAAGGGTTAAAATACTTGCCTTCAGCGTCTGCTTACTAATTATCACACGTACACTTTAAGTCTCTAAGTCTCTATAATACATGATCATATAACGTACCACATTAGGTCTTATATAATCAAGTAGGTATATTACTATATCTTACCCTTCATCTCAATCTAAATCCTGACTTAGATCTGTTATTATGGTTTCCAGCTTTTCGGTACGTCATTCACATTACGTTCATCATCAATTGATTATTAACCTTTAATCATCATACATAAAGTGTTTAACAATGCCTTAACAATGTTATATTAACACCTTAGTTCATTACTAATGAGTTATCTTTCCTTCTATAATTGTAAACATTCTTGTTTGTCAAAACTCTAGGACTGGCACCGCGGCGCCACACATAACTCTCCTTTTCGTGCCGCGACGTGAGTTTGCAGTAGGCAAGCCCCGGACTTGGCACTACGGCGTCACTCACTGGCCTTGGCTTGGTGTCGCGGCGCCAACTCTGTGCCTTAAAATTGTTTTGCAGATTTTTAATTTTGTGAACTTCCCGGACGCATAACTTCTTTGTTATAAGTCTGAATTGGCTCGTTCAAAAGCCTACGGTTCATAAATTACATACTCTATGCGTTCATGCAAGAATTTTATCTATTTGACTTCGTTTACTAAAATTTCACCTATTAGTTCATTTTTAATGAAAACGATAAACGTTCGTGAACGTTCAACGCTCGTTTATTCGTTCTAAGTCAGAATTTGGTCATTTTCGAGTCTGCAATTCTATAATGCCAAATATGACTTGTCTCCATCGAAAACCAACATTTCCGACTTTAAACACAAAATACGACTTCCATTCTGAGAATTTCATGAATTCGACAATTATCATCTAATCGTGTGAATTCCGGCATAACCTCATTACTAATGATTCAAAATGGATTTTAATCTTCACATGAACATTTCAAGTTACTTATTACACCAACTTTTAAACAAAGTAGGTTTTGACTTATTCTCGTAAGTCAATGACTTATTTAACTTATTAACTATAATTTCTCATGTTTATGACTTACTATGAACTTAAGTCCATCAATCAATGTTCTCATACTATATTGAACATACTAACATCATATGACAAACATATGACAAGTTCTTCACAAGTTTATCAACTTATTTAGGGTTCAAGTTGCTTATTCAACTTATTCGACTTAAGTTCATGTATTAATAACTTATTACATGTTCTTAACCAACAATCCCCCTACTTTATCAATCCTATCATAGAAGAGATGAAGATAATAGATATGAGTCTTACCCTAGATGTGACACCCCCAAAATAGGTATACATCACCCATCTTGAGTCGCCAATACATGGTACAAAATTCAAATACAACTTAATTATACAACAGTCGTGTAAAGTACGACAAAATACATGCTGTGAGTTTTAATACAAATATTGCCTTCTAGACAATATCCACTCTCAGAATAAGTCCTCAATACATTTATTGTCACACTATTTAATAGAATAGTGAGGACTACTAGCTAACACTATCATCTAGAACATCACTCTGTTCCCCGACTCGTCCCAGCTACATTCTCATTTCCTGAAGAGAACAGTGAAAGAAAGGGTGAGCTCAACTAGCCCAGCAAGAAATATTATGACTAAGATAATGCAGAATAAGTTATCATTAGTCCTCAACAATGTTAAACTGATAAAATATAATAGACATCAAGTTAAACTGCAGCGGAGCAAGCAATCCATTAAAAGTGTCAAGTAGAGAATAAAATCTACTATCTTTTATGTTTTCAAAGGTTTTTCATCACTTTTATCGCTGGGACTCAGCTTAATAAATAATCCACATCATCCCTGCACTACGGCCAAGGATATTCATTAGGGTCACGACCACAAATTCCATGCACTACAGGCCAAGGATATTTGTGTATTCATCAATGGTCATGATCATGCCAACAACTGTCCATCAATGCACTACGACCCAATGAGGACTTTTACCACATCACTTGTTACATTACGGTCATGATTACATCGAATAATCCCTGGTCATAATCATACCAAGTCCATCCATGCTCTACAGGCCATAGATGACTTTAGAAAATATAAACATGAGGATGATGACAATGATATAAGAATTCAATAAAACAAGTTCAAGAATTAAGTTATTCAGGAACTAATAACATCCAAATTGTCAACATGATACTGCTTTGTAGAGTAAAATTCAAGAATGCTCAGAAGAATATTTCCATGAAAAATACTGGATGAAGCGCAAATATCAAGGATATTCCACTAATTTCATTGGAGTATAGAAGTCAAATTTTAACTAAACTGAGTATAATAATGAATGGAATAACAAAAGAAATCACCATGCAGATTTTGATACTTTGCGACAGATGAGTTATTCCAACAGAATAATAATAACGGAACCAGGTCAGGTGAAAATCACACCGACAAGATGTTCCAACAGAATAATAAAGAATGGAATAATAACAGAAATCACCATGCATGCGGTACTTCAGATAGATAGGTTATTCAAATGAATAATAAATCTGAGAATAATAAAAAGGCGGAACCAGTCCGGTGTAAAACACACGACATGGATATTCCAAATGAATAATAAATACGAGAATAATAAAAAGCGGAAACCAGATCCAATGTAAAAGCATGCATGAGGATGTTCCAACGGAATAATAAAGACGAGAATAATAGAGAATGTCATCAAGTATAGGGTAGCAGCGTGATACAAAAGTTATTCAAATGAATAATAAGAAATGGAATAACAATGATTCTCTTCATGAATACAAAAGAATAATATTACGTTCAAGTAAAAGAAACCGAATATAAGAGTACTTAAGTAGCTTGAGAATACTTTCTTCTTCCTCTCTCTTACAGTTTATCTCTCTAGAGTTTCAATTGAATTCGTAAGAAAATAATGAAGGAATGAGCTTCTATTTATAGAAGAATGGAATGCATAAGTAACTAACTCATGAACGGTCCAGATTGATTTACTTTAATTTGACGGTCCATAATTAAAGAAAAATCTTTTAAATAAAATATAAAATATATATATTATATAATAAGGCACATGTTTGTTTGAAAATAAAAACACAATCCGTGAGAAATTCTCAGCTTTTTTCCCAAAATTCTTCTTCCAACATGTGGGCCCCGCCCACATGTCATTATCCATATATATATATATATATATATATATATATATATATATATATATATATACCAATCCCCATCTTTTACGTAACCTCCCTCCCATAAATCAAGATTTCCCCCACCAAATTGACAATTCCCATAATGCATATATAATATAACCCCACATCACTTAATAATGTAAATCGCCACCAAAACCCACTAACACACAAATACTCTTTTACACACACTATAAACACACACACATATATATATATATATATATATATATATATATATATATATATATATATATAACACATTATATATATATATATATATTCTTTATAAATTCCTTCCGATAATTTTGAAAAATGGGTAAATAGGGATCCAAATAATAAGCAAAACTAAGTAACTTCTCACGTAAGCATCAATAATCAATACCGTGTGCTACTATGCAATCACGCATATTACTATACTTTTACTACCGAGTAGTTCAATAGTATCAATGGTAAAACTTCGCCGTTATTTTCAATAAAATATTTTTGTCGTTTTCTCAATCCGATAATAATTACATTATTAGGGTCCACCAATGATTGTAAATTAGTAAATGCGGATATTCCTTGATAAAAAGAATATTTCAGGAACCAATTGAATATAATATGACAACTTGCATACTTTGCAAAATTTATAAATATTTCCCACAACTATAACATTATATCAAATTCATTCCATAATATTCAAAAATGATAATTATAGAAAAATTCATCTTTATTCAAAAGTTGGGGTCTTACAACCTCCCTTCTTAAGAAATTTAAGCCCTCGAAATTAGGGTGCGATACCAGTATATCGAAGAGGTAAGGATACCTTGACTTCATTTCAGATTCTAACTTCCAGGTCATTTCCTCAACATCGTGGTTTCTCCAAAAAACTTTGACTTGAGGTATAACCTTGGAGCATAAAATATGTTCCTTCTTATCCAAGATTTGAACAGGTACCTCTTCATACGTTAAGTCTTCCGATATTTTGTCCGGTTCTAACTCAATAATGTGGTTCGGATCATTCACATATTTACGTAACATGGATATGTGAAAAACGTTATGAACACGAGACATACTTGGCGGTAAAGCGAGTCTATAGGCCATAGTTCCTACTTGATTGAGGATTAAAAATGGGCCAATGAGTCGAGGATTGAGCTTTCCTCTCTTTCTGAATCTCGTAACTCCTTTCCATGGAGCAACACGTAACAACACATGATCTCATATATTGAATTCCAGTCCTTTCGATGAAGATTAGCATAACTCTTTTGTCGATCTTGTGAGGTTTTTATACGTTGTCGGATCGTTTGAATCTTTTCCATAGTCATACGTACCAACTCCAGTCCCAACAACGTTGCTTCACCCACCTCATCCCAACATACTAGAGAACGACACTGTCTTCCATACAACGCCTCAAATGGAGCCATGCCAATGCTTGCTTGATAACTGTTGTTGTACGAAAACTCCACCAATGGTAAGAACTTATCCCAACTTCCCTTGACGTCAAGGACACAAAGTCTTAATAAATCTTCCAGAGTTTGAATAGTCCTCTCTGATTGTTCGTTTGTCTGAGGATGATATGCCGAACTAAATTATAAATCCGTGCCCATAGCTTTTTGCAAACTAAACCAAAATCGTGAAGTAAATCTTGGGTCTCGATCAGAAACTATGGATACTGGCATACCACGCAGTCTTACAATCTCGTTTATGTATATACGAGCAAGACGTTCAAGTGTATAAGTTTCTCGTATTGGTAAGAAATGAGCAGATTTGGTCAATCTATCAACAATGACCCAAATTGCATCTACGCCTTGAGAAACCTTGGGAAGACCAGTAACGAAATCCATGGTAATGTGCTCCCACTTCCATTCTAGAATTTCAAGTGGTTGTAATGGACCTTTTGGTACTTGATGCTCCGCCTTGACTTGTTGACAAATTAGACACCTTGAGATAAACAACGCTATCTCTCTCTTCATATTGCTCCACCAAAATGTATGACAAAGATCACGGTACATTTTAGTACTCCCAGGATGGATTGCAAACGGTGTGTTATGCGCCTCCATCATGATTTTTTGCTTTAAATCAGGGTCGTTAGGAACACAAAGTCTGGAGTTGACTTGAAGTATTCCTTTATCATCAATTCTTACTTCCGGCATAACACCTTCTTGCACTTTCTTCCTCATACGCATCAGCTCCAGGTCTGTAGTTTGAGCAGCTTTAACTTTATCAACTAAAGTCGGTTCTACTCGTATATTCGCCATCATCACGTGGGTCCCTGGACTCTTTATCTCTATCTCCATCCTTTGCAAGTCATACAAAATGGGCCTTTGTGTTGACAATATCGCACTCGTACCCGCATATGATCTTCTACTCAATGCGTCAGCTACCACGTTCGCTTTTCCAGGATGGTATGATCATAATCTTTCAACAGTTCAAGCCAACGTCGTTGTCGCATGTTGAGTTCCTTTTGAGTGAAGAAATATTTGAGGCTTTTATGATCCGTAAAGATTTCCACTTTCTCCCCATACAAGTAATGCCTCCAAATCTTTAGTGTGAAGACAACAGCTGCCAACTCTAGATCATGAGTAGGATAATTCCTCTCATATTCTTTGAATTGTCGTGAGGCATAGGCTATGACTTTCCCATGTTGCATGAGAACACAACCTAACCCTTTGCCTGAAGCATCACAGTAGATGACCCCAAAAATATTTTGTCCCCGGAAATTTTTTATTTTCGTCTTGAAAATTCTTACTCGTTCAATATTGATCGTAGCCAGATTCCTCCTAACTTATAATCATCCTCGGTTCTAGAACAATTAATAAACACATATCACATAATATTATTAATAAAATTCATTTTATTAATAACTAATTCTTTAAACTTAAATTTTGGAAAATCCGAATTTCCGGGTCGTTACAGAACAAGTGCAAAACAATATCTGCAAAGTATTCAAGAAGGGTTCAGGGATTGCTAAGTCCCAGATAAAGTCTACTAAAAGTACAGAGACTTAGCAAACTCAGATGGTGATGGTGCAAAGCTGATACCAGATGAAGATAAGCAGAAAAGAGTGAAGATCAGCTGCACCAAAGAAGATGTGGTCCAGACTCGAAGCAGAATGCATAGAGGACCACGCCAAGCAGCTAAGTACAAAAGATGTTCAGAGCTTAATGACATCTTAGCAGCTCAGCACCAACAACAACAACAACTATAATAACAAGAAGCTAGGGCCTGAGGGGTCCTTATCCGAAGGGACTAAATGAAGATTCCAAGCCTGCTGGGCTTGAAGAGGTCCAAGGGAACTAGAGAAGTTCCAAGGCTGCTGGCCTTGAAGAGTTCTTAGTGAACTGAAGTCCCAAGGCTGTTGGCCTTGAAGGAATCTTAGTGATTCAAGGTGCTGCCCTTCCTTAGTGGAAATCCTGCTAGTTGAAAGCAGAAGAGTGGATTAGGAGCTTGAGTCTCTGAACCACATAAAACTCCTTGTGTCTTTTACTTTATGTCATTTACATTATGTACATTAACTGCTATAACTGCTATGTATATTTTAACTGCTTACTACTAAAGTAACTCTACAAACAATGTATGTCGGATTATGAATATATTAATGAAGGGGATCTTTTACTTATTCCACTGTGCTTGAAAAGATACTTCTGTTTGTCATTTGCTACTTAATGAGCAATACAACTTAGTCTAGAAAAAGTATTTGAAATTCTAAGGATCTATTAAACCCCCCCTTCTAGATCTATATTGTGCCTACTGGGAACTAACTTGATTTACCTTCCACCAGAAATTTACCTCTCCTTTCATCATATACGTGGCAAAGCTGTCTTTTGCCCCTCATCTGCCCTAGTGACTACAAATGCTTTTTTTATTTCCTTAACCCTAGTTTGGGCTTCTATCGGGTTAGTGGTACCTCTAAATTCTGGCGGTCCTACGGCCTTAAAATCCTTGAAGTTCGCAAATCGATTGTCTGGCTGATTTCCCGCCGCTGGCATTCTATTTGCATGGCCTGAGCTACCATGTTTGCGAAATTTTGCATCATGTCTGGTTGTTGTCCTCCAGTATTGTTGACAGATTCTTCTACCCTTTGGTTTCGAGTTTGATGTCTTAGCGGCATTTTCTGGTTAAATAAAACAAAATCTATATTTTATTAACTTACATTCTAAACCTTATCGTATAAGTTTAATATATTAAACCTGTTTCATTAACCAAACATAGATTCATATTCATTCGACTAATTCATAGTACATAGCATAACACATATTGCTTTAATCATCCGATGTCCCTTTGTGACCATAAAAGTCGGGAATCGCTACCACAATTTACACCAAAGTTGGGAATATTATATTACATACGCACATTACCAAACATACATAATCAACTACTAATTCTACTTATTCACTACGCCTTTTCCTAATTCTGGACAACCTTTTGCCCGATGAACTTCCAACCCACATATAAAACATGCGCCTAGCTTAAAGTTGGGACAATGATGAGAGATATGTCCCTCATGTCCGCAAATATAACATATCTTTTTCCCTTTCCTGCATACGCCTTCATTGTTCTTGTCACTGTTTCTGCACTTTTCTATTTTACTAGCGTTCTCTTGGTCATTATCGGAATTTCCTAAGTCACGGTCTTTTATCTTCCTTTTCCCCTTCTTGCTCAGAGCAGCACACGATACTGCTTTTGGCTCCCATTTGACCAATTTGGATTTTAAGCTTATCTTGTTCTTCCATCATTTTGATTAAGGCCTTTCGGAATTGACTATTTAGTAACTTTTCTATTTCCCACAACCTTTCCAAAGAAGAAACCTTGTTCTTCAGATTCTGCACTTCGGTTGATGCTTGCTCAGCTCCAACTTCGGTGTCCGAATCACTATCTGTTAGTTCCACCATTTCTGGGTCTGGTACAATATTTTCCAAAAGGATCACCTCATCAAGATTATCTTCAATGTGAGCCTCTATTTCAGCTATTGGCTTTGATATTGGCTTGGTTATGGAGATTGGCTCCTTCTTTACGAACTTAGGGTATCCTAATCCTTTTCCTCCTGACATCTACACACATAAATTATCCTAGTTAGCATATAGTGTATACACACAACAAATAATAGTTTTATTTAAGTTATCTTTTATTTTATTTTTTATTTTTTTGTTTGACGATGAATTTATTCGATTCATCTCTTTTTAAACTCTATCCGAGTAATTTGTACTTTCAACGTTTTCCTCTAATATAATGTTATAGCCTAAGGTCTACCTCCCACCTATGGTGCCTAACCCTAAAGCTCTGATACCAACCTGTGACGCCCCCAAATTTAGATACTTGAAACCCGAATTCAGTGCTTCACGATACCATTTCTTTGAGCGGAATAATAATAATTTTGTCATAAATATCAAACTTAATTTACATATCAGAGTTGTCTAAATCCCAGGTAAGCGACCTTAAAACATTTCATTACATTATAGATAATAAATATCATCATCTTATTTAAGTCTAGCTATTACATAAGATAACACAACTTATTCTGACAGCTTTCCTTTACCTTTGTTCTGGCAGAGCCCTCTGGTTGATCATACTTAACTGAAAATATTTAAATTAAGCAAGAATGAGCATTTGAGTGCCCAACAAGTAATAGCAAACAATAAACATTAGCTGAAAGGATTAAATGTTTTCTTTGAGTGACACTTTTACAACGAAGCAATAGTTGTGAAGTAATTGAAACAATTCTAATCAACATACCAATTCTATTTCAAATTTTTGAAACTACGTACTGACTATAAATAGAGATCAGTTGATAGACTATGAACATTGTTTTCTATTTTCAAAAAGGTTTAACAGAACTTCATCTGTATACCGTCATAACATACGAGCACGGTGGGAGATCAGCCCGTTATGCCCTGTATTGATCAATACTACATACCAGAACAATATTCTCGTTCATCATAACCGCCTTGGGTGCACAAAAGTTTCCCAGATTCGGGATGTTCATACTTAGCCTGAATCTGAACCAAAATAATTTGGTTGGATAACAATAGTATTCTATCATGTTCAACGATATTCTTAAATCTGTGTCTAGCCGAGTCAAATAGCTTAGACAATTTTTAATAAAGGTATACATACTGGAAATCAACAAGTATGTATCAACATGTACAATAATTATCCAAGTGAGGACACTTGTATAACCATACTTAGAATTTAACAAACAAAATATATATATATATATATATATATATATATATATCTGAATCTTATAGTAATACGATACTGATAAACAATGAATGAATAAAGTTTGGGAACTTGTGTGAATATAAAAGATTGGATACATAATCAATAACAATAGAGTTTAATAATCTAGCATAATGATAATATAATTCTGAAACTTTCTTACTCATGTCCATTGCATAAAGGAAATGCAAAGGTTATGATACTTGCACAATGTAAAAGATAATTCAGATACTTGCATGAATATTATGATTAATAACAATAAAGTTTTAAAAAAACTCGTATAATCAGAATATAATTCAATAACTTACTTACGCAAGTTTATTGCATAAATAGATATAAAGAGTGAAGATACTTGCCTTAAGCGTAGTTTATCCACGTAATTAAATAAACACTTTCAAATCCTATTTATAATGTATTTCAAGCATAAGATGCTCATTAGCTAACACATTCGTTAATCAAGCTCGACAAGATTCAAGTATGCACATATGGTACAAAATCAGCTTATATGTTTATCACGTAATCAATTATCTAGTTATTTCATAAGCAAATTAAGAATGCTCAAGTTTAAGGTATTTTCACCCATGAACTTTCATTATCTAAAGAAAACACTATCTTATTACTTAGTCCTCACATATACACATGCATCAGTAGGTTTTAAACCATTTCTAGAAGTAAAGACATCATATAAGTTAACTGTCAAAAATCAGATTACACTATCTCAGATTTGAATGATGGCTTGGTGGACCATGGCTAAGCTTTAGGACCCCCAGAAGTCGTGTCTGAAATCCTCCGCCAAGCCAAGACTCAGATGTTTCCTTAAGGTTTCTGTTTGGCATGATCACAACATTCATACATAATATATTTTGTCATGTTCAAAGGTCTTTTCATGCTCCTCAAGTCAATCTAGGTTCCTTCCTTTCAAAAAAAATTTCTAAATTAAACATTTCAACAATTTAAAGTCATTCAAGGTCATGAAATCACACAGTCTAACATGCTTGCTTTCTAAACATACAAGGTAGTTATAAAACTCATATTAGGCATGCTTGTGAGTATTTATAACACATATGTGCAATTAACATCGTTTTGGTTGGAAATATGATTTGTTTAGGCTTTACTTGAATTATGATACACAAGTATGGTATACATATATTTAATTTACATGAGCGAGTCTAAAAGTATCATCAAACATGATCACAATTATAAGATTCTAACCCTCAAGGTAGTATGTTAACATTCTTGTTCAAAGTTCGTATTTTCATTAGTAACTTTACTAGTAGGTTCTACATGTTCAATACATAGGGATCATGTATAGGGATATTATAGACATAACATGACATCTTAACCCTTTAGAATCTAGATATTCATGTGATGCAACTATATTTTGAAAATATGTTCAAGTTTACTTTTGAAAATATTTTAAATTTGAACAATGCAATTTAACACATACAAGACAACTTTAAGTCTCTAATCATATGTAGTCAAGTCATGTTATCATGCTTGCAAGGTTAGGATATAAAGCATGTATTAGTCATGCATGTTAGCTCACTATACTAAGTTAAAAACTTCTTTAGTACAAATCCTAAGTAAAGTGGTCATGAGCAAAGAACTATGAATCATATAAACTTAAGTTAATGGATTATTCATGCCTTTCTATATCATACCAACATGCTTGCAAAGTCAGTATATGAACATAGCATACATACATATCAAGTTCCTTTCTAAAGTCCTAAATCCATTTTAAAGTCTACTCCTTCGTTAATCATGTATGCTAATCTAAACATGCTCTCATTAGATTAACTATACTTATATATACACATTACACATATTTGTATGCTAGTTTAAGTCATAGTAATCGCTCAACACATAGCAGATTTCAAAACAGAAGTTCCAACTGAATTCAGAATCTACAGTAACAAGCTACAAGGCCTCAAGATAATATATACGGCGTAATTGCACACGCTGGTTCGAGCCAAGAACAGTCTGCTTCGACAACTGTTTAGCCCAAACACAGAATTTACCCACGAAATTGATTCTAAACACTCATGTATCAGTTTAAACATACTCTTAAGGCCATATAACAACTATATGAACACTACCCACCCTCATTAACATCCAATCCTACAAAATCAAGAATTTGAAATTTAAGAATTCAAAGCTCTGTTTAACTGAAACTGAAAATGGAAATCATAAAATAGAATTATAGCTCTGCAATATGAATGAAACTTGCTCCTAATGAACTCTCAAGCTCCTAGAACACTTGTATGCTCTCAACCTCCTACTTAGAAATTCTCAGACAACTCCAAGCCACACCACTGAGATTTTAGTCTGCTATATAAAGGAGAAGGATGGACTGGACATTGATGTTACATAAAACTTGAATCCAAGGTGCAATACAATGAAATAATGGTTGCTCAAGGGTTGTCCAACCACCCTCAAGCTCAACCATCATCACCTAGAGCTAGCCTTGTGGAAGAAGACGTGTTTTAATCTCAGCTACTGTTCATGTACTTGTGCCACTCATTTTGAGACAAAATGAAAAACTCAGCAATCTTGTTGTCTAGGCTTGGTTTGGTTTACTTAATTCCCATAATGAAATCTTAATGTAAAACTATTACCATATTAGGAATTTAGGGATTAATTATACACTCATATCATATAGTCCATGTACATTAAATATACGCAATAAAATAATGCAGTCAGGTATTATTGTTCGGGTAGTTCCATAATTATCTCTACCACTCATATAACCATATTATAACTTTATTATATTAATAACTTATTTATTTATGTTAAATAAATACATTTATTCATCCCCTTGATTAATTACCACTTAATATATTATAGTTTCATATAACTTAATATATATAGTCACATAAAAGTCACACTACGCTATATAGTATAGTCGTAATATTGCTCACAAACACATAACCGTTAATCTAATATTATTATATTAATAACTTATTTATTTATGTCAATTAAATAAATTATTCACTTCTCGATTAATTAACACCAAAATTAATTACTACAATCATCATCGGTTAATGTATTTATAAATTTCCATAATCATTAATTATCTATATAATTTTATTATATTTATATATATATATATATATATATATTGCAAATAATAGTAATCATATATTATTAATTAATTACCAAGTGATCAATATTCTACCACAATTAATTAATATTAATTAATGGTTTACTTAATATTTCCTTCATCAAACATAACACACTTTATTTCATGGTTTATCAATGTTACACAGATAACAAAATGTTCCATTTTATTTCTAAAGAAGAAAAATAATTTTCTCCAATCGACCCTTTGCAAATTTGCACTCATTTATCTTCATTGAGACGGCACAATTATTGCATTCTCGACATTCGCTAAGAAGCGCTTTAGCTTCAAGCCAGCGTCAACCTTCATCACCACACTCGTTTTTCTCACGACATGAATTAATGTCCACGTGAGTGATATTGCAAATCTAAGAGTGTATTCATTACTTATCATAATAATCCTATTAATCATATCATATATACAATAATCATATATGCACGAAAAATAAATAATAACTATTTTTATTACAAAATTAATTTATTATAAGAACATAAACTATAATTATCAATAAATCTTAAAAAGAATTTATTTACAATTATTCATGTAATAAATAATTTTATTTATCACATATATACATATACTTTACTTTGCACATATTTCCACCGTTATATAAAAAAAAATTATTCACAAAATTTCTTATTGAAAATATTGGGTTATTACATTATAGAATCACAATAATGACAACCAGGTCGTTCCCAGGAAAGAGGGGGATTTCTGATAAAGATTTCTCCTTATTGGCGCGCAATTAGGTGACCAAACCCCTTTCCTAGACAGAACTTCCTTAGACATTGCCAATAATGCTATCTAATAATATTATTCAAATAATATGAATTATTGATCTGATAATGGGAAATGTTGTGCAGTGACAATTATTGAAACAACAATAATATAAAATATCAACGTAGCAATTATTGAATCAATAAAATAAAATATTGAACAATAATTACTGTAAAAATTATTGTGTTGTGCCTTCTTACGTGAGAATCAATAATCCAAAAATAATATGCAATACCGTGTGCTACTGTGCAACCACGCGTAATACTGTACTTTAACCACCACGTATTCCAATAGTGTTAACGGTAACAACTACGTTGTTATTAAAAAAACTCATACTTGTTATTTTCTTCATCCGACAGTTTTCCGTTATGGAGCCCACAAAGGGCTATGTCGTCGTATAAATATTCCCCGACAACAAGAATATTCCACGACCAAACGAATATTCCCCGACAACAATGAATATTTTATAACCACTTGCTTATTTTGTAAAATTTTCACATTTTACCCATAACTTACCACATTAATCAAATCCACCCCTTACTATTTCAAAATAATGAATAGAGGAAATTCAATTTTATTTATAAAAAGTTGGGGTCTTACAACCTCCCCTCCTTATGAAATTTTGTCCTCGAAAATGACGTATGTACCTGGTGTTTCGAAAAGGTGAGGGTACCTCGCTTTTATTTTCGATTCCAACTCCTAGGTCATTTCCTGAATAGCATGGTTCTTCCACAAAACTTTGACCTGTGGTATAACCTATGTTCGTAGGACATGCTACTTCCTATCCAAGATCTTGACAGGTACCTCCTCGTATGTTAAATCTTCGGCTATCTCGTCTGGTTCTAACTCAATAATGTGGTTTGGGTCTTTTACATATTTACGAAGCATAGATATATGAAAAACATTTTGAACACGAGACATGCTTAGAGGTAATGCGAGTTTATAGGCCACATTTCCTACTCAGTCAAGAATCTCAAATGGACCAACAAATCGTGGATTGAGCTTTCCTCTCTTCCCGAATCTTGTAACTCCCTTCCATGGAGTAATACGTAACAATACATGATCCCAAATATTAAATTTCACGTCCTTTCGATGAAGATCTGCATAACTCTTTTGTCGATCTTGTGAGGTTTGTATACGTTGTCGGATCATTTGAATCTTTTTTGTAGCGATACGTACCAACTCAAAAATGTTGCTTCACCCACCTCATCCCAACATACTGGAGAACGACACTTTCATCCATACAACGCCTTGAATAGAGCCATGTCTATACTTGCTTAATAATTGTTGTTGTATGAGAATTCCACCAATGGAAAGTACTTATCCCAACTTCCTTTGAAATCTTGGACACAGAGTCTTAAAAGATCTTCAAGAGTTTGAATAGTCCTTTCTGATTGCCCATCCGTTTGAGGATGGTATGCCGAACTAAATCGTAAATTTGTGCCCATAGCTTTCTGCAAACTAACTCAAAATTGTGAAGTAAATCTTGGGTCACGATCCAAAACTATTGATATTGGCATGCCATGCAATCTCACAATCTCATTTACGTACATACGAGCAAGACGTTCAAGGGAATAAGTCTCCCGTATCGGCAAAAAATGAGCAGACTTGGTTAATCTATCAACAATAACCCAAATCACATCTATGCCTTGAGAAACCTTGGGAAGACCCGTAACGAAATACATGGTAATGTGTTCTCACTTCCATTTCGAAATCTCAAGTGGTTGCAATGGACCCTTTGGCACTTGATGCTCCACCTTTACACGTTGACAAGTTAAACACCTCGAGATAAACTCTTCGATCTCTCTCTTTATATTATTCCACCAAAATGTATGTTGAAGATCATGATACCTTTTAGTACTCCCAGGATGGATTGCAAACGGTGTGTTATGTGCCTCCATCATTATTCTATGCTTCAAGTCAGAATCATTAGGAATGCAAAGTCTGGAGTTGACTCGAAGTATTCCTTCTTCATCGATTCTTGCTTCTGTATAACACATTCTTGTACTTTCTTCTTCATACGCATCAGCTCTGGGTATGTGGCTTGAGCAGCTTTAACTTTATTGGTTAAAGTCTATTCTACTCATATGTTTGATATCATCATGTGGGTACTTGGAGCCTTTAACTCTATCTACATCCTTTGTTAGTCGTATAAAATGAGTCTTTGTGTTAACAACATTGCACTCATACCCGCATACAATCTTCTACTCAATGTATCAGCTACCACGTTTTCTTTTCCAGGATGATATTGAATGGTATGGTCGTAATCTTTCAACAGCTCGAGCCAACGTCGTTGCCGCATGTTGAGTTCCTTTTGGGTGAAAAAATATTTAAGGCTTTTATGATCCGTATAAATCTCCACTTTCTCCCCCATACAGGTAGTGTCTCTATATTTTCAACATGAAAATGACTGCTGCCAACTCCAGATCATGAGTAGGATAATTCCTCTTATATTATTTTAGTTTTCGTGAGGCATAGGCTATGAATTTCCCATGTTGCATGAGAACACATCCTAAACCTCTGCCTGAAGCATCACTGTAGATGACAAATTCCTCTGAACCTGATGGTATTGTCAAAACAGGTGCTGAAATGAGTCTCCTCTTGAGTTCGTGGAAACTCTTCTCACATTCTTTGCTCCATCCAAACTTTGTATCTTTTCGAGTCAGCTGAGTTAATGGAATAGCGATTCAAGAAAATCCTTCCATGAATCTCCGATGATACCAAGCTAAGACCAGAAAGCTACGTATTTTGGTTACTGACTTAGGTTGCTCCCAACTTTGTATTGCTTCAATCCTCGCCGAGCCAACTGATATTCCATGTTTCGATATCACGTGCCCAAGGAATGCTACTTCCTCATGATCTTCACAGCTTTTGGAATAGATGAGGATGTCATTAATAAAGGCAACAACGAACTGATCAAAATATTCATTGAACACACTGTTCATCATATCCATGAAAGCAGCAGGAGCATTAGTCAATCCAAAAGACATGACTAAGAATTTGTAATGCCCGTACCAATTTTTGAAGGCAGTCTTCGGAATATCCTCAGTTTTAATCTTCAGCTGATGATATCTAGAACGAAGATCAATCTTTGAATAGAATTGTGCTCCTTGCAACTGGTCGAACAGGTCATCAATACGAGGTAGCAGATATCTATTCTTGATGGTGACATGGTTCAATTCCCAGTAGTCAATACAAAGTCGCATACTCCCGTCTTTCTTCCTTACGAATAAAATAGTAGCACCCTAGGGAGATGTACTAGGACAAATGAAATCGATGTCTAACAACTCCTGTAGTTGGTCCTTTAACTCCTGAAGTTCAATAGGAGCCATTCGATATGGGGTTTTAGAAATGGGTTTTGTACCAGGTTCAAGGTCGATAAAGAATTTAACTTCACGTCCTGGGGATAGGCCAGGAAGTTCTTCAGAAAATACATCAAGAAATTCACTAACAACAAAAATATTATTCAAATCTAACATGTTTTTGTTCAAGTCCATGACATGGACTAAGAAAGCTTGACATCTGTTTTTCAATAAATGAATGGTTTTATGGCTTGATATGACAATGATTAACTTTAGTGGTTTGGTTGCTTGAATTTGGGGATAAATAAGGTTTTGGTCCTTTGTCTTTAGGTCGCTTTTTCATTGTGATTAAGAAACTTTTTTATTACAATCGAATAAGCTGTACTTTCAAAAACTTACAAAATGGTTACTCAGATTCGATTTTCGAGTCAAAAAAAAGCAGACGGAATCTTGTTGTGCAAGTTGACTCCATTTTTTTCTTGGCGTGGCAGATTATTTTTCTTTGATGTGGAGGTTAAAATTTTTTAAAGAAAATGTTACTCCTGAGTCTCGAACTCTAGACTTCTTCAAATTAGAAACCTTATATTCCAATAAAAACCATTGTGCCAATTATCTACCATGCTTAAATTTACATAATACTAATATTTAAACTAAGTAGCATCGTTTCTAGGAATTGTAATAATAATAATAATTGTAATAACTGTAATAATAATAATTATTATTGTAATGATCTGATGACCAAAAAGGGATAATACTACTTTGTAGTATTTAATAATAATAATAATAATAAAGCATAAATATGATTTACTATCCTAAACTACACAATTTTGTAATAAAAAAAAACACAATTTTTTTGTAATAATAAAAAAAACGCTTTTTTTTAATAAAAAAACAAAACAACGAAAAAAAAAACAACTAACAACGAAAAAAAAAAAAAACAAAGCAAAATAGTTTAAAAAAACAAAAAAAAGCTAAAAAAAAAAAAAAAAGCAACAAACACAAAAAATATTTTGTTTCAACATTTGGTAAACTTTTATAATTTGCGCTTTTATAATAAAAATAAAATGCGCTTTTATTTTTATTAAAAAATGCGCTTTTATAATAAAATAAAATTGCGCTTTTTTTTGTTTTTTTATGCAATTTTTTTTTTATAAAAAACATGCTTTTATTTTCATTATAAAATATGATTTTATAACGCAGCTTTTTATTTTTATTAAAAAATGTAGTTTTATAATAAAATAAAATGTAGCTTTTTTTATGCGCAGTTTTTTTTTATTTTATTATAAAACCGCATTTTTATGATAATTTATTTGATGATCGTGACTAATATAATTTTATTTACTTTTCTAACAATGTAAAGATCATAAATAAATTATTTTTAGATAATTTTTTTATTAAAAGATGAGACATTACTAATTTTTCCAATCGAGTAAGGCAGTTTCATCGTAGTGTGGTTTAAGAAATGATCGAGGTGATTTTTTTTTTTTTTTATTAAAAAAACTTTTTTTTTTTTTATTATTACAAAAAAATTGCGTTTTTTTATTACAAAAAATTGTGTAGTTTAGGATAGTAAATCATATTTAAGCCTTATTATTATTATTATTATTATTATTGAAATACTACAGTGTATTATCCCTTTTTCGTCATCAGATTATTACAATAATAATTATTATTATTACGCTTATTATAATTATTGTTATTATTACAATTCCTAGAAACGATGCTACTTAGTTTAAATATTAGTATTATGTAAATTTAAGCTTGGTAGATAGTTGGCACAATGGTTTTTATTGAATATAAGGTTTCTAATTTGAAGAGGTCTAGAGTTCGAGACTTCAGTGAGTAACATTTTCTTTAAGAAAATTTTTAACCTCCACATCAGCAAAAATAACGGGCCATGTCAGCAAAAAATGGAGTCAGCATTCCGTCCGTTTTTTGGACGGAAAATCGAATGGAGTGACCATTTTGTAAGTTTTTGAAAGTATGTTTATTCGATTGTAACAAAAAAGTTTTTCAGAATCACAATGAAAACCGGACCTCAAAGATAAATGACCAAAACCTTATTTATCCCCTTGAATTTGCATAACAGGTTGGTTAGGAATATGAAAACTAATGATAAGTGGATTTTATATACACTTATCCGATATCTTTTACTTGAATTAGTTGCTTATATTCATGTGTCTTAGTTACTTTTCATGCATTTTATGTTCATTTTGTAGGTTATACGTTTGGGAGCTTTGTGACCGATTATTGGTAAGGAAAAGCAAAGAAAAGAAATTCGGACATCATTTGGGCTTTCATGTTGTTGGTTTGGAACTTAGCTTACCTTGTAGAGCGTCTTCGTAGCTTTCCGGAATATCTTGAATCATTCTAATCGGAGTTCGGATGCAAGAAATATGATCTTTGTACCAACGGACGTTGAACGTCATGGTTTTGGGTGGTCATTTGCATAAAAGTCACTTCCAGCCCAATTTCAACCATCATCCGGCCTGAATTTCTCAATCCTCAAATGCAAGTTGTAGAACTCGTCGATATCTTCGATTTGATAGGTGGAAGGCCCTGTAACTCCTCCCGGATCAAAAGTTATGGCCGTTTTACCAAAGGACGCTGTGATAGAAAAATGATGCCTGCCGGGGCGGGCTTTTCCTTTGTAAAACCTCCGCCAGGGCAGGGGTACCAGCTACAAAACAGTACTATAGCCCTCCGGGGCGGGCCCTTGACAAGTCTAGACCCCCACCGTGGCGGGGGTACGCGTAAAAGAAGTCGATTTTGGCCATATTTGAGTTCAGGAAGGATTGTTTTCGATCCAATTGACTCAAGGACTTCCAAGAGGACTTAAAGACATGTAAAAAGGCTTATAAAAGGAAGAGAATATTAGGAGATTAGAGAGATTAGAGAGATTGTAGAGAGGAGAAATATGATTCCATTAGATTAGATTAGAGTAAATTAAATCAAAACACTAGTTCTAAATAGTTTTGGAGATTGAAGCAACTTAAAGACCATTGAAGATCAAGAGCAGGAGCTTGAGGAAGATGGAGATTTCTAGCGACAATGATTCAATTCTTTACTCTACTCTTATTTTTATCTTTTAATGTTATTTCAAGTGTGGATTCTTAGTTTTTATTCAATGAACTAATTCTTTGTTTGAGATTACAATGGATCTTATTATGCAGTTTATTTTAATATGTTTCGCTATCAATTATTATGTTCTATCGTGAGAAGTGTCTATTGTGGTTTGGACTTAATTGTTTAATTGACTGGCCATCAATTACCGTGATAATCTATATGAACTCGAGAGATGAAGTATAGATTTAGATCTGATCATGATAGCATGTGTTCAGGATTTTGTTAGTAGCTTAAACTTGATGAGTGTTAAGGTAGAGATATGCTTGACACCGCGTGTAATCGGATAGAGAACTTGTTCTTAAACCTTCTTGAATTGTAATTCAAATAGAGATATAGTGGGTTAGTTGATTAAGGTGTTTAACGGATTTCTATCTTAATTGTGGATTGACGTTAATACGGTATTAGTGCATCGAGAGGTGGTTAATACTACTTTAGTGTTCTTGATTAATAATTCGGGATAGAGAATAATTGATGAGATGTGTGTTAACTTAAATGAAGCAATAAGTGAAGTTGTGATCGTAAATCTCCATAGTCTTAATTTAATTAGTGGATTTTAATAGTAGTTTAATTTATATAATTTGAAATTCATTCGCTTAAATAAGATTGAGTTAGTTCTGAGTTAGTACTTGGTGATTTTTATTAACTATTTTCTCGTGGGAACGATACTAAACTTATCACTTTATTACTTGTTGACCACGATACTTGCGTGTTGTGCGTAATTAGATTTTATCCAACAAGTTTTGGCGCGAGTTTCATTCGGGAATTAGTTTTATATTTTTTACCAATATTAATTTCAATCAAATTAGTCTTAATTTAAACATTTTTATTTTTATTTTTAATTCTCTTCCTATATTTCTCTCTTTTCAGGTACCATGTATGACTTTGTGTATCAATGGCCATACACAAACATGTCTCTACCAAGGGAAATGGGGATTGATGGACTTAATGCATTTTCTGTAATGTCAGCACAGATTGAAGAACTTTCGAGGAAGTTGGACGTTTTTGCAGCCCAAAAGAGTAGAAGGATTGCAGTTATGTTTGACTATTGTGCTGGAAATCACCCGAGTAATCAATGCACCATCAATCTTGGGCCGGTACAGTATGGTGGTAACTACCTCAATCAGTATGCATATGATAATTATGATCAAGTTTGGGGGTATCACCCGGATTCTTCATCGAGCTATACTTATGAAGACCAATACTCTACTCCAAATCCAACATACACGCCGGAATTCTCATATCCACCTCCAATGCGACAAGAAGACAATTTAGAGTTGAAGGAATTCATGTTAAGGATTATAGAAAACCAAGAGGAGAGGATGATGAGTCAAGAAATATCGAGCCACAATTTTCAGCACCAGATGGAACAACTCATCACCATTTCAACTCAATACATGGATTCCAAAACTGAGACAGATAATTCAAGTTTGGAGGATTTGTGGTTCATGTTTGTAGCATCAACTGAGGAGAGGATGATTAATCAAGAGCGGTCAATTCAGAATCAAGAGATAGTAATTCAAAATCTGCAGAACCAGATGGATCAAATGCTCAAAGCCTTGAGCAACTGTCCTCAAAACAATTGGTGTTATGACGAGGATTCCGAGATTGATGAAGTGCCCGAGCCAAATCTACAACTTGATGAGACACGAGATGTTGAAAAAGAGGAGACAAATGGGGATAATGAAAATAAGGTCGGTGAAGAACTAACTATGAGTACCAACGAGGAGGAGTCGATGTTATTAGTGCCCCAAGTTCCTTCTCCGCCAAAGATCAAGGGTCCAGTTAGATTTGCAAAATCGTGCCCGCTTGGTAGTCATGTCGTCGGCAAGGCTCTTTATGACAGGAGAGCTAGTACAAATGTGAAGCCATGGTGGGATGAAGAGGAAAATATAGAAGAAGAGCCCGTTGTTCTTGCCAAGCCTCAAAGCCCTAATCGAATCATAGGCTTAACGGATAGAAAAGCACCTAATTATTCAACATTCTCAATTGGGCACATATATAAACAAAGCATGCTAGGTAACTTTAATGCAATGACTATCACAAATGGGAACCTACCAAAAGCTACATTATTTCCGATGGATGGAGGGTTCCTCAATTATCGACGAGGAATTGGATAGCGTTGATCGATAAAAGTCAAGTCGAAAGATCAGAATCAAGTTACTTGATCGGGAGGCAAACCCAGAATTTTTATATTTATATGCTTTACTAGTTTATTTAGTAGATAGGAATTAATTTTCTTATTAAGTTCTCTTATAATCTAATCCATGTTGTCTCACTTCATTACAGGTATTGGAGGTTCAATGGATAGGAAAATGATCGTAGCCGCCATCGCCACCATCACTTCATGCTTAGCTGATTACAGGGAAGTTCTCTTCTACTTATCGCTATATTCCTACAATGACGACATTGTAATTGCTAAGTTTGGGGGAGTTTAGTTTAGCTCATTATTGCATGTGTAGTTTCATGTTTATGTTATGTTATTTACATATGTTGTTAATTTAGTTTAGGTTTATTATTAAAAAAAAAAATCAAATTAAAAATTTAAAAATAATTGTTAGTTACTATGTTCTGTTAGGTTTGTAATATTCATGAACGCAATCAAATTGCAAAAATAAGCTAAAACGTGGAAAATTAGAGTTTAAAAATTTTACAAACCATATACCCGGATCACCCTTTATGCACAATTATTAATTAAACGAAAAATTGAAGAACAAGAATCATACCATTGAAGATCCGAGCTTCCTCAGGTACAAGTTCACCTCCAATTCTTTTTCGCTCAACTTGAATCCACCGGGTTTGGTTCCTTCCTTTGATCAACGTTAGCCACCCAAGTGTTTGGCCTCTAGAGGTGATCCACCAAGGAAGAAGAAGGATTCAAGAAGATGGGTGGTTGGCTAAACCCTAGTTTTTCTATCTCTATAGAAAAGGCGTACTCTCCCAACTATTGGAATCATGACGTAGTCTTGATATCTGATATAAGACTCTTCTTATAAAGATATCAAGTAACCCTATTAAAATAAAGTATTATTTAATTAAACTCTTTTAATTAAATGGGCTCCCTAAACTTATTAGGGATAATTAATTAAACTCCTTTAATTAATTTTTCCTCCTAATCCTATTAGGAATAAATGAGAGTACTTATATTAAATTAATTCCTAAACTCTTTTAGAAATTAAAATAATAATAATTGTAATAATATTAATAAGACTCCTCTTATTAATTTATATTTAATATTTCTAAAATATTAAATAATAATATTAAGCTATTTAATTTATTCTATCACCATAGATTAAATTAAATATACTTAACATATTATTACGATTATGCCATTAACTTCTTAAATAATTATTCTTCCTTTTATGGTGTGACCCTTTAGGTTCTCCGTATTAAACAGGGCCAGAATAAATCAATTAGAACAATTCTAATCTTATTTAAATAAATAAATTAAACAATTAATTTATTTAAATAATATTTATTCTACAATAGGATAAGCCTCCCAATGATCAACGACTTTCCAGATAATATAGATTTCAACATTAATCATAAAAGAACCTTTGAGTAAATAGTTACCGCACAATTCAATCCTTCCACAATACAATGTCCCAATTAAATATAAGACATGGAATTCTTTGTCAAGTCTTATTTTATTTAATTATATGTATTTCGACTCTTAAATGCACAACTCCAAATAATGCAAATTAGAAACTCCTTTATAATTTCATTCGCCGCCAAGGACTCATTGGGTTGTCATTTATCGAATCACATAGGATATTTCTCTCTTTTAATAGAAGTGGTAGATTCTTTATTGATCATACATTATCTCCATGTACAACTTATTATACCCAAGCATACCCTTTGATATACCCTAAGGGTCTTAAGGAATAAGTTAAAGTATAACTCATCATACACAAGATACTATGATGATCTCAAGTCCAAGGATCACTTGTACTACTATCACTATAGGAATTCCTATCGATGTGCAAGTAAAACTCCATTAGGTATTCCTTAGCGAGCCACGCTCAAAGTGAACTTATTCTCTAATAAGCACCTACATACTTGCTTTAGTGTCTCCACACAAATGATCATGAGATCAATCATCCTCATCCAATGAGCAAGCAACGTATGTACCAATCTATCCGGATTCACTAATCCCCAATTTAGTAATCCAATGATTGGAAACTATTTTAGTTTTAAGCTTTCTAAGAATTTAGATCTCATTAGAATGATGATCATCATTATTCTAAAAGCATTGCTTAAAACTATGGGTTTATCACATATTATAAAACAAAGATCATGTAGATAATTAAAAGCCTTTAATAAATTAATACTTTTATTAATAAATGAATAAGATTGTTACAAAGTATATGCTTTATCATCAAACATGATTGGCTTGTGTGCATACTACTTTCAATCTCCCACTTGCACTAAAGCCAATCGTCATGGTATCTCATACTCTTCTTCTCTAAGTGACGATTATCCTGCTGTTTGATAAGCTTTAGTTAATGGATATGTAATGTTGTTCATGAGAGTCCACTATCTCTATAGGGATTTCCCATCTTTCAATGATTCTAATAATCAAATGAAAGTGCCGCAACACATGTTTAGATCCAAGATGAGACTTAGGAACTATTCCTAGTTCTGTAATGAACTTTTAATCCAAACAATCAACTTGCAGCTTCATTTATAGCAATATACTTTGTCTTTATCACTAAACCAAAAACTCTTTGTTGTTTGGAACCTTTCCAATTCACTGCACCACTGTTCAAGATAACGCTTTACCTTAAAGTGGATTTTTCTGTCATCTTGGTCTGTTTGAAAAACTTGAGTCTGTTAAGCCCTCTAGTTTTAATTCAGACCCACCATAAATATCATCACATCCTTAGTGCCGGTAAAGTACTTTAAGAAGTTTTTCACTGACTCATAGTGAACTTCTCCATAATATGACTGATCAACATTAGGTCTCGTACATTTCATTGCATACACTATTGTCACTCATGCGACCTCTCTTTTCAGGAGTCTGTGGGGACTATTAGGAGAGATACACTCCATAGCTCATCGATATGAGACATCTCTTGGAGTTTGCCATGCTAAACGACTTTAGCATCAAATGAATATACGTTCCTTGGGTTAAGTTGAGCATCCTCTTAAATCTATCTATATAGATTTATATCCCCAATTAAGATACTCTTCCAAATCATTCATGGAGGAATGTTTAGACAACTTTATCTTTACTGATTGTAGCATTAGTATGTTATTCCTTATCCGTAGTATATCAACATATAATACTAGGAATGTCACGACGCTCCCACTGACCCTTTTGTACACACTAGAACTCTTACCTCATCGTATGTAACTCTAGATCATCATCTTCTATGATGCGTACCTCATCATCATCATCCATGATAAATCCATACCTCTTAGGTATCTTCGGTACTATTCTAGATTTACGATTCGGTTGTGGTAAAATAGATCTATCTACAGGTTCCTCTTATTTGACTTATAGTATTTTGTGGTTCTTGAACTCTTCAAGATCTATTATCCTCCCACTAGCCCCTTTTAATGATAAACACCTTTATCTTAGAAGGCAGCGTGTTTCGTAACAAACACCTTTTGCTAAGTAGAATTATAGAACATATACCCTAAACTTACTTTAGGATGTCCCACAAATCTGTACATGTCAAATCTTGTCCCATGTTTATCCTTCAAAACCTTTTTCACATAAGTTGGACAACCCCTTATCTTAACATACTTAAGATTAGGAATCCTCCCTGTCCATAACTTTTATGGAGTCTTGGGGCTGGATTTGGAGGTTACCTTTTCGTAGATATGCAGCCATTTCTAGGACATGATCCTAGAAGGATACTGGAATGTCGGTAAAATCATTTTGGACCGCACCATGTCCAACAAGGTATGATTTTTCCTTTCAGATACACCAATCAATTATTCCGTATCAAGAGGCGTCCATTATGAGAAAAACATTTGAGATGATCTAAAAACTTATTGCACAAGTATTTATTCCTTGATCTAATCAAAGAATCTTAATACTTTGCCAATTTGTTTCACTTCTGAATTCTTTGAACCTTTCAAATAATTCATACTTATATTTCAGCAAATACACACATTCAACTCTTTGAATGATCATCTCCTTTTCTTATACTAGTTTGTTTAATTTGTAAAATTATTTTCACGTAAGTCAAGTATACTAAATCCATTAAGTGATATTCCAGTCCTATACAAAACATTATTATTATAAATAGAACAACAATTGTTCTTAAATATAATACCAAAGATGTCATTGTCCAACAATAAAATGGAAATAATGTTTCCAACGAGAACTGGAATACAATAACAACTTATTGACTTAATAGACTTGCCCGTAGGCATTGCTAAACTATAAGTTTCTATGGCTAATGTAGCAACCTTTGCTTCATTTCCCACACATAAGATTACTTATATTTGTTTAGCTTTCCACTTCTATTTGGTCCCTTCATAAATCTATATTTATGATAACCAAAGTCGGTATCCAATACCCAAGTAGAACCTTGGCTTAAAGAAAATTTTATTTTAAATCATAAACAAATTTGTATTTATAACCGAAACTTCACTAAGCTTCTTTGGTTAGCCTCTCGCAAGATGCTTCTTGCAGCTTTTCAAAGGTGTCAGCTTAATGCAGTGGAAGCAAACTCCTTTGCTATCCATATCAGTTTTGTTATTATTATCCTTTGTTTACGTCTTTCTGTATACCTTCTTTGAATCGTTCTTCTTTTCAGAAGATTATTTGGCCCCTACAAGTAAGACTTTGTTTTTCTTGGTTGGAAAGTCACTCTCAACATTTTCAACATGTTAAGCGAATCAGCGAGGCTGATATCTAGCTTGTTTATATGAAAAATTCATAACAATTGTGAAAGGAGTCCGGGAGTGAGTGCAAGATCAAATCTTGGCTCAACTCTCCATCGATGACAAAACCAGTTGTCCTAATTGATCAATCAAATTGATTATGTTAAGAACTTTTTTGTCTGCATTTATAGTGCCATTGGCCATTCTAGATCGAAAAGAGCTCCTTAGATATCGATATCTATCGGCCCTATTTTCCTCACCATCAACTACTTGATGTGCGGGAATATAGTAGAGAGCATCCATAGTTTCATGTTCGACGTCGAAGCTTGTTACTCATGGATGCGAGCATGATGCATTAAGCCAACTATGCATCATCTTGCCACTTTCTAAAAGTAGAAATGTCTTCCTCATAGGCATTGTCTTAACCATTCTTGAGGATAGGCGTATTAAGGACATAAGATAACTTTTCACCATGAGAACTATTCTCAAATTCCTTAACCAATCCATTTAATTTGGCCCCGTTAAATTACATCTAATATGTTTCGCAAAGTTGATAGTAATTTAGACATTGTAAAATTTCTATAAATGAATTTGTAATTAACAACATTTTAACATACATTCTTTTATTAATTACCAAAATAATTTAGGTCTTGTTTTAAATTGGTATCTCCCACTATTTTCTTCAAACTATATTACCTCACTTATATAGTTCTAAAAATCTAATTAAAGATTTGCTAGTGAGAATAAGGATCCCATTTCAAATGTATATAGCCTTGTCGTGACACAACAAACTATATATAAATAAATAGGTAGACAACTTTTGTCAATTACATCAACTATGCAACTCCTTTTCTTTTGCCTCTTAGATTATTTTGATCAAGTGGTGGCACATCCGAATCAAAATTATCCAAGTTAAGTCCAACCTAGCACTCCATATATTTAAAAAAGAAAAATATCATCCTTGTGGTGACACAACAAAACAATATTGTTCAATTTTCTTTATAAGCATCAAATGTGATAAATTAACATCTTAAATACTTAATACTTGCCTTGTGGTGACACAACAAACTCATATTAAATATTTAATACTCTATTAATTTTATCATGCTAGAAGGCGACGTTCGATATTCCAAATATCTTTGAACGCTTAGGACTTAATATAAAAATTGAGGAGTTTGTTATTAATTTGTCTCATCTTGTTTAGCGCGCATGCACATATATATATAAAATACGCGTCATTTTAATAAACATGCGAAGCATGTTTGCATAATATAATATATATATATATATAGTATAGCATGCACATATAGAATAGTATATTCTACCCGGATTGATAATGGACTTTTATTCTAGTTTGGTTCACTAGAGCCACCAAGTGAACCAAAAGGTCAAACCCTAGGGGTGCAAGAAATAATATTTAAATATAACTATTACATTTAAACCCGGGCTCCATTACAAACGGGTCTTCAAGCGCTCCTTGCTCCTTGATCTCTAATTTTTCAAAATTAATTCTAACTATTCCTATTACAAAACTATTTAAAATAAATAGAAACCTTGATCAGCAGTCAAGGGGAAGTACATAGGAGAGAGATAGAATTTATATTAAGAAAAATTAGAGAAGATGAGGTACGCAGACCCCATTTAATAAAACCCATACATTCATGCATCCAACTAAAATAAAATCCAATCACATTGGTCAATAGTCCATAATCAATCCCATTTATTATCATACACATCATCATATGCATCAATAAATAACATTCATCTCATGAATAATAAACATTTAATATATATATTGATATCATTTAATGGGCAAATTTAGTTAGTATAAAATCTAATTTTGAATTAAAATAAACTCCTTTATTTTAATCCAAATTTAAATCAAAATAAAACTATTTTATTTTAATTTATCCAATTTTGAATAAAATAAACTATTTTATTTTAATCAAAATCTTTAATCAAAATAAACTCCTTTATTTTAATTAATTATGGAATCGATTAATTCGTAAAAAAAAATTATTAAAGGAAACAACAGATTATCTTTCCTATTCACAAATAAACTCCTTTATTTTGAATAATATGAAATCTTATTTCATATCTAAATAAACTCCTTTATTTAAGGAAAGACTGATTCTTTTTCCTATTCACAAATAAACTCCTTTATTTTGAATAATATGAAATCTTATTTCATATTTAAATAAACTCCTTTATTTAAGGAAACATGGAATCCAATTTTCAACTCCAATTAGTTATCATGGAATCTAATTCCAACTCTAATTAGTTAGCATGAAATTTAATTTTAAAATTAAAATAAACATTTTTATTTTAAGATTAAAATAAACTTTTATTTTAAAATTAAAATAAACTTTTATTTTAATTATAAAATTATTAATATATATAATAATATATATATATATATATATTAGTACCGAAACTTAATTTTATATATATATAATAGTATATGTTCCAAGTTGCCCAGATATATATATATTAGTACCGAAACTTAATATATATATATATATAATAGTATATGATCCAAGTTGCTGGGTCACGTGATTCCTTTTAAAAGTATAGGATCATGCCTTTTTAAAAAAAAACAGTTTTGCATGCTCCTGCTAAGTAATGATTCACGGATGAAAAAAAAATAAAAAATTTGTTCCGCGATATAACAGATTTCCGAAGAAAAATAATAATTTCGGCCCTCTGTTTTTTTATAAAAAATTTTATACAACTAAATTATGCCCAATTAAATTGTTCTAAACACATATCAATATACATATCAAATATGAACAATTAATAATTTGCATAAAGGTTTGGCTCTGATACCACTGTTAGGTTTGTAATATTCATGAACGCAATCAAATTGCAAAAATAAGCGGAAACGTGGAAAATTAGAGTTTAAAAATTTTACAAACCATATACCCGGATCACCCTTTATGCACAATTATTAATTAAACGAAAAATTGAAGAATAAGAATCATACCATTGAAGATCCGAGCTTCCTCAGGTACAAGTTCACCTCCAATTCTTTTCGCGTTCAACTTGAATCCACCGGGTTTGGTTCCTTCCTTTGATCAACGTTAGCCACCCAAGTGTTTGGCCTCTAGAGATGATCCACCAAGGAATAATAATGATTCAAGAAAAAGGGTGGTTGGCTAAACCCTAGTTTTTCTATCTCTATAGAAAGGGTGTACTCTCCCAACAATTGGAATTATGTCGTATGTTGAAAAAGTCAACCACCCCCACCACCCATAATAAGACTCCTCTTATTTATAGATGTGGGCAACGCATCTTAACAATTAAGAAATTGAGTTTTATTTAATTAATTAAATTCTTTTAATTAATTAACTCCCTAATCTTATTAGGGATAATTAATTAAACTCCTTTAACTAATTTTCCTTCCTAATCCAATTAGGAATAAATGAGAGTACTTATATTAAATTAATTCCTAAACTCTTTTAGAAATTAAAATAATAATAATTGTAATAATATTAATAAGACTCCTCTTATTAATTTATATTTAATATTTCTAAAATATTAAATAATAAATATTAAGCTATTTAATTTATTCTATCACCATAGATTAAATTAAATATACATATAATATATTATTACGATTATGCCATTAACTTCTTAAATAATTATTCTTCCTTTTATGGTGTGACCCTTTAGGTTCTCCATATTAAACCTAGGTTGTGAATAAATTAATTAGAACAATTCTAATCTTATTTAAATAAATAAATTAAACAATTAATTTATTTAAATAATATTTATTCTACAATAGGGATTAGCCTCCTAGCGATCAACGACTTTCCAGATAATATAGATTTCAACATTAATCATAAAAGAACCTTTGAGTAAATAGTTACTCAGACAATTCAATCCTTCCACCATACAATGTCCCAATTAAATATAAGACATGGAATTACATGTCAAGTTTTATTTTATTTAATTATATGTATTTCGACTCTTAAATGCACAACTCAAATAATGCAAATTAGAAACTCCTTTCTAATTTCATTCGCCGCCAAGGACTCTTTGGGTTGTCATTTATCGAATCACATAGGACATTTCTCTTCTTTTAATAGAAGTGGTAGATTCTTTATTGATCATACATTATCTCCATGTACAACTTATTATACCCAAGCATACCCTTTGATATACCCTAAGGGTCTTAAGGAATAAGTCAAAGTATAACTCATCATACACAAGATACTATGATGATCTCAAGTCCAAAGATCACTTGTACTACTATCACTCTTTGGAATTCCTATTGATGTGCAAGTAAAACTCCATTAGGTATTCCTTAGCGAGCCACGCTCAAATGAACTTATTCTCTAATAAGCACATACATACTTGCTTTAGTGTCTCCACACAAATGATCATGAGATCAATCATCCTCATCCAATGAGCAAGCAACGTATGTACCAATCTATCCGGATTCACTAATCCCCAATTTAGTAATCCAATGATTGGGAACTATTTTAGTTTTAAGCTTTCTAAGAATTTAGATCTCATTAGAATGATCATCATCATTATTCTAAAAGCATTGCTTAAAACTATGGGTTTATCACATATTATAAAATAGCATCATGTAGATAATTAAAAGCCTTTAATAAATTAATACTTTTTATTAATAAATGAATAAGATTGTTACAAAGTATATGCTTTATCATCAAACATGATTGGCTTGTGTGCATACTACTTTCATGTTCATCTTGCATGAGTCCAGCTGTTAGATAGTTCAGTTTTTTTTTGCCAATGATGAGATTGGAATTGAGTAGATAAGTATAGTACTAAATATTAGAATTTTGACGTGATTTCTTGTTATGAATTGAATCTTTTTCTGTTTGAAACTTATATAATAAGGATAGCACAGTAAAAACAACTTGTGATTGATTGAGTTTAAATTGATATATAACGGGACTCTAAAGGATAATGCTAGTTTGAATGAAAGAATGACAAGAATAAGTAGTGAGGGCTAAAGTTAGACAAGAACCTAAGTTTGAGGGAATATTTGGGGTATATAAGCGATATTGTAAAAAAAAGAAAAAAAAATTATGAATAAACACCGTGGCGTGCTTGTCTTGTTTTATGGCCTTTGTTACTTGAGTAAGTAAGCCCGAGGGGAATTGTCTTTACACCTAGTGTCCTAAGGTCTTAATGGTCTGGGAATCATTGGTCGAAAGCTCGTTAAGGTAGCATTGAAAAGCCTAAGGGAATATGACATTGCATAGCTATGTGTATATAAACCAAAAAAAAGGGAAATAAGAGCAAAAAGCCCCTGTTAATGAAAAATAAAGCATAAGTATCCCATGTTGACCCTCGATATTGGTAATTATTTGATTTTAGTTGAATCTAGCTTATTTTTGGATTTCTTGAGTTTGCATTGTATGATGCCTCCAAAGAGACTTGTTATGTGTTAAATTTGATTTTATATCAGTTAGCATGGTTGTTGAGCACACACGCACTATATCAGTGATAACAGTTTAAGACTTGATGATTGACTAAGAAATTGTTGATTGGTCTTGATATGAAGTATTGTCGTGTTTGCTTGATTTCTCTAAAGCCGGTTGAATAGACTTTTGTTTATCAATACTGCTGGATTTGTAGGCATATAGCATTTTGTTGTGTTGCTTGGGGAAAAGCAACGGTTTAAGTTTGGGGGTATTTGATAAGTGGATTTTATATACACTTATCCGGTATCTTTTACTTGAATTAGTTGCTTATATTCATGTGTCTTAGTTACTTTTCATGCATTTTGTGTTCATTTTGTAGGTTATACGTTTGGGAGTAGTGTGAGCGATTATTGGCAAAGAAAAGCAAAGAAAAGCAATCCGGACATCATTTGGGCTTTCATGTTTACTTCATGTTGTTGGTTTAGAACTTAGCTTACCTTGTAGAGCGTCTTCGTAGCTTTTCGGAACATCTTGAATCATTCTAATCGGAGTTCGGATGCAAGAAATATGATCTTTGTACCAACGAACGTCGAACGTCATGGTTTTGGGTGGTCATTTGCATAGCAGTCTCTTCCATCCCAATTTCAACTTTCATGCGGCCTGAATTTCTCAATCCTTGAAGAATAAAAGTTGTAGAGCTCGTCGATATCTTCGATTTGATAGGTTGCAGGCTCCGTAACTCCTCCCGGATCAAAAATTATGGCCATTTTACTAGAAGACGCTGTGACAGAAAAATGATGCCCGCCGGGGCGGGCTTTTCCTTAGTAAAACCCCAGTCGGGGCGGGGGTACCAGCTGCAAAATAGTACTATAGCCCACCGGGGCGGGGGTACGCATAAAAGAAGTGGTTTTTGGCCAAATTTGAGTTCGGAAAGGATTATTTTCGATCCAATTGACTCAAGGACTTCCAAGAGGACTTAAAGACATGTAAAAAGGCTTATAAAAGGAGGAGAATATTAGGAGATTAGAGAGATTGTAGCGAGGAGAAATATGATTCCATTGGATTAGATTAGAGTAAATTAGATCAAAACACTAGTTCTAAATTGTTTTGGAGATTGAAGCAACTTGAAGACCATTGAAGATCAAGAGCAGGAGCTTGAGGAAGATGGAGATTTCGACACAATGATTCAATTCTTTACTCTACTCTTATTTTTATCTTTTAATGTTATTTCAAGTGTGGATTCTTAGTTTTAATTCAATGAACTAATTCTTTGTTTGAGATTACAATGGATCTTATTGTGTAGTTTATTTTAATATGTTTCGCTATCAATCATTATGTTCTATCGTGAGAATTGTCTATTGTAGTTGGGAATTAATTGTTTAATTGACTGGCCATCAATTACCGTGATAATCTATATGAACTCGAGAGATGAAGTATAGATTTAGATCTGATCATGATAGCATGTGTTCAGGATTTTGTTAGTAGCTTAAACTTGATGAGTGTTAAGGTAGAGATATGTTTGACACCGCATGTAATCGGATAGAGAACTTGTTCTTAAACCTTCTTCAATTGTAATTCACATAGAGATATAGTGGGTTAGTTGATTAAGGTGTTTAACAGATTTCTATCTTAATTGTTGATTGACGTTAATACGGTATCAGTGCATCGAGAGGTGGTTAATACTACTTTAGTGTTCTTGATTGAAATTCGGGATAGAGAATAATTGATGAGAAGTGTGTTAACTTAAATGAAGCAATAAGTGAAGTTGTGATCTTAAATCTCCATAGTCTTAATTTTATTAGTGGAATTTAATAGTAATTTAATTTATATAATTTGAAATTCATTCGTTTAAATAAGATTGAGTTGGTTACGGGTTTGTACTTTTGATTTTTATTAACTAATTCTCTATGGGAACGATACTCAACTTATCACTTTATTACTTGTTGACCACGTATACTTGCGTGTTGTGCGTAATTAGATTTTACCCAACAAGTTTTTTTTTAGTTTAGTTCATTATTGCATGTGTTGTTTCATGTTTATGTTATGTTATTTGCATATTTTGTTAATTTAGTTTAGGTTTATTATTAAAAAAAAATAAAATCAAATTAAAAATTTAAAAATTATAGTTAGTTACTATGTTCATCTTGCATGAGTCCAGCTATTAGATAGTTCAGTTTGTTTTGGCCAATGATGAGATTGGAATTGAGTAGATAAGTATAGTACTAAGTATTAGAACTTTGACGTGATTTCTTGTTATGAATTGAATCTTTTTCTGTTTGAAACTTATATACTAAGGATAGCACAGTAAAAACAACTTGTGATTGATTGAGTTTAAATTGATATATAATGGGACTCTAAAGGATAATGCTAGTTTGAATGAAAGAATGACAAGAATAAGTAGTGAGGGCTAAAGTTAGACAAGAACCTAAGTTTGAGGGAATATTTGGGGTATATAAGCGATATTGTAAAAAAAAGAAAAAAAAATTATGAATAAACACCATGGCGTGCTTGTCTTGTTTTATGGCCTTTGTTACTTGAGTAAGTAAGCCCGAGGGGATTGTCTTTACACCTAGCGCCCTAAGGTCTTAATGGTCTGGGAATCGTTGGTCGAAAGCTCGTTAAGGTAGCATTGAAAATCCTAAGGGAATAAGACATTGCATAGCTATGTGTATATAAACAAAAAAAAGGGAAATAAGAACAAAAAGCCCCCGTTAATGAAAAATAAAGCATAAGTATCCCATGTTGACCCTCGATATTGGTAAATATTTGATTTTAGTTGAATCTAGCTTATTTTTGAATTTCTTGAGTTTGCATTGTATGATGCCTTCAAAGAGACTTGTTATGTGTTAAATTTGATTTTATATCAGTTAGCATGGTTGTTGAGCACACACGCACTATATCAGTGATAACAGTTTAAGACTTGATGATTGACTAAGAAATTGTTGATTGGTCTTGATATGAAGTATTGTCGTGTTTGCTTGATTTCTCTAAGGCCGGTTGAATAGACTTTTATTTAGAAATACTGCTGGATTCGTAGGCATATAGATTAGTTTCATTGCATTGAATTGCATTATGTTGTGTTGCTTGGGGACAAGCAACGGTTTAAGTTTGGGGGTATTTGATAAGTGGATTTTATATACACTTATGTGATATCTTTTACTTGAATTAGTTGCTTATATTCATGTGTCTTAGTTACTTTTCATGCATTTTGTGTTCATTTTGTAGGTTATACGTTTGGGAGCGGTGTGAGCGATTATTGGTAAGGAAAAGCAAAGAAAAGCAATCCAGACATCATTTGGGCTTTCATGTTTACTTCATGTTGTTGGTTTGGAACTTAGCTTACCTTGTAGAGCGTCTTCGTAGCATTCCGAAACATCTTGAATCATTCTAATCGGAGTTCGGATGCAAGAAATATGATCTTTGTACCAACGGATGTCGAACGTCATGGTTTTGGGTGGTCATTTGCATAACAGTCACTTCCAGCCTAATTTCAATATTCATCCAAGCCGAAATTCTCAATCTTCAAAAAATGAAAGTTGTAGCTATTTTACCAGAGGAGGACACCGTGTGAAAAATGATTCCGGGAAATGACTTTTCCTTAGTAAAACCCCAGGTGGGTGGGGTACCATTCTAAAAAAAGTACTATAGCCCGCCGGGGTGGGCCCTTGACAAGCCTAGACCCCCGCCGAGGAGGGGATACGCGTAAAAGAAGTGGTTTTTGGCCAAATTTGAGTTCGAGAAGGATTGTTTTCGATCCAATTGACTCAAGGACTTCCAAGAGGACTTAAAGACAAGTAAAAAGGCTTCTAAAAGGAGGAGAATATTAGGAGATTAGAGAGATTGTAGAGAGGAGAAATATGATTCCATTAGATTAGATTAGAGTAAATTAGATCAAAACACTAGTTCTAAATTGTTTTGGAGATTGAAGCAACTTGAAGACCATTGAAGATCAAGAGCAGGAGCTTGAGGAAGATGGAGATTTGCTGAAAACAGATTCAATTCATTACTCTACTCTTATTTTTATCTTTTAATGTTATTTCAAGTGTGGATTTTTAGTTTTAATTCAATGAACTAATTCTTTGTTTGAGATTACAATGGATCTTATTGTGTAGTTTATTTTAATATGTTTCGCTATCAATTATTATGTTTTATCGTGAGAATTGTCTATTGTGGTTTGGACTTAATTGTTTAATTGACTGGCCATCAATTACTGTGATAATCTATATTAACTCGAGAGATGAAGTATAGATTTAGATCTGATCATGATAGCATGTGTTCAGGATTTTGTTAGTAGCTTAAACTTGATGAGTGTTAAGGTAGAGATATGCTTGATACCGCATGTAATTGGATAGAGAACTTTTTCTTAAACCTTCTTCAATTGTAATTCACATAGAGATATAGTGGGTTAGTTGATTAAGGTGTTTAACAGATTTCTATCTTAATTGTGGATTGACGTTAATACGGTATTAGTGCATCGAGAGGTGGTTAATACTACTTTAGTGTTCTTGATTAACAATTCGAGATAGAGAATAATTGATGAGAAGTGTGTTAACTTAAATGAAGCAATAAGTGAAGTTGTGATCTTAAATCTCCATAGTCTTAATTTAATTTGTGAAATTTAATAGTAGTTTAATTTATATAATTTGAAATTCATTCATTTAAATAAGATTGAGTTGGTTACAGGTTAGTACTTGGTGATTTTTATTAACTAATTCTCTGTAGGAACGATACTCAACTTATCACTTTATTACTTGTTGACCACGTATACATGCGTGTTGTGCGTAATTAGATTTTACCCAACAACTAACGACCTTATGAAAACAATCAATTTCAGCATGATGAGTGGTTAACCAATCAATCCCTAAAATCACATCAAATGCAAATATCTTTAAAGAGATGAGATAAATAGGTAATGTGATGGTGACAACTTAAATCTTGCAAGATTTATAAACAGTGGATATAATGAAAGTTTCTCCTAACGGAGTTTCAACAGTAAAGTCAAAGTCCAATTTCTCCGGAGTCAAGTTTAAACGTTGAGCACAAGTATGAGAGATAAAAGAATGGATAGAACTGGTATCTAGTAAGGTATAAACTTCGTAAGAGTTTATGATTAGCTTACTCGTGATCACCTCATCCGGGTTCCTCGCATTTGGGCAGTCACGACAAACGCTCTTCTAGGGACCACTGACTTTGACTTGTCCAGGACAGCCTTTGGAGTCACCATTCCCACTGGACTTGGTTTCGCTACAGGACAATCTCGAGCTATATGACCTTCCTTTCCACAGTTATAACACACCTTGAATTATTGTGGGCAGTTTGGGCTGATGTGTCCCTCTTTTTTGCATTTATAACATACGACCGGTGGTCCTTCTCCTCCCCTAAAAATAGTTGATGATGGTGTTGACGTCTTCACGTTGTCATTGTTGTACCTTCTCTTTTCGAAATCTCCCCGACTCGCTTTTTCTATTATCATGGCCACAATTACCACCAGAGTGGTTACCACTTTTGTTCGGATATTTTTCTCCCCGTTGGTTATCATTGCTTCGATGACTGCTACCACTAGTATGACTCTGGTTGTGGTCCCTCGATCGAACATACTCATTATCTCACTCTAATAATTGAGCCATGTTCACAACATCTGAATATAGAGAAAATTTGTGAGAAATAAGGTATTGACGAATTTCGGGTTTCAGACCTCTCAAAAACATTCGCGTCATACGTTCCTCATTCTATACCAAATGTGGTGCAAACCTGGATAACTCCGTGAACTAAGCCTCGTACTGGGACACAGTCATGTTATTCTATTCTAGTCTAATAAACTCTACCTCCTTCATATGACAAATACTTTTAGGAAAGTACTTGTCATTGAACAGTTTCTGAAAAGTTTCCAAAGATATATTGAGTGCTGCAGGCTGGGTATGCTTCATAGATTCTCACCAGTAATTTGCCTCACCACGGAACATAAAGTTGGCGAATGGAACCTTTTGTTCCTCGGTGCATCCCAAGACACCAAATATCTTGGTAATTTGCTTAACTCACATTTTCTCCTTGATCGGATCCAGCTTTCCCAAAATCTCTGGTGGTCCCAACTCTTTGAACTGCTTGGCTGTGACAAGCCGCGTGTTGCTATTATTTCCACCCGCATTTTGTACACGAGTCTCCCTCGTCTGATTTTTCATGAACTACAAAAAGCTTCTAAACTTCCCATCATTCATCGTTTGATCAGTGGTGTTGTTTACAGGAGGAACATTGTCATCCTGTTGCACGTTCTTCTGGTTGGTGATTAAAGGTGTCTCAACGTTCTCATTCACTCCATTATTAACATTTTCAGCTGTCATTCTCAAATACTGCCACAAAATAAGAGTTAATTAAAGAAATTGACATACCACATAATATCCCTATATTCTGACCGACCAAACAAATAAGCATAGGCAGGACACACTAGCGAAGATTTACTCGTCTCTCCATTCCTAGTTCTATTCCCCGATCTTCGTCAAAGACCATATCCCTAAGCTCTGATACGAACTGTGATGCCCCCAAAATACGTCCACACAACCCATTCTGAGTCACCAAATACATGGTACAAAAATAACTACAACTTCATTAATACAATTGTCGTGAAAAATATGACAACACATATACTGTGAGTTTAAATACAAATATTATCTTCTAGACAATATCCACACTCAAATAAGTCCTTATTACAATTATGCATACACTATTTTACAAAACAGTGAGGACTGCTAAAATAACTATCTCGAACCATCACTCTACACCCTGACTAGTTCCCGCTATATTCTCGCCTTCTGAGAAAAAAATAGAACAAAAAGGGTGAGCTCAACTAGCCCAATAAAGAATATTATGACTAAGATAATGTAGAGTAAATTATCGTCAGCCTTCAATAAATCAGATAAAATATAATGGACAACAAGTTTTAGATCAATATTCACATCGGAAATAACAATTCATTAGAAGAGTTAAATAGAGAATAAAATCTACTATCTTCTATGATTTAAAAGTCCATCATCAATATTTTATCCCTATAACATTAATCAATATACATCTTGAATAAAATATTCATCTTTGCCATACAGGCCAAAGATATTCATTTGTATCACTAGTTGGTCATGTTCATCTCAACACCTGTCCATCTTTGCAGTACGTGCCAAATATATTCATCACCTAATCATTCATCTTTGCACTACAGACCAAAGATATTCAGTTATATCACCATTTAGGATTGAGGATGATGAAAAATATCTTAAAAAAAATGAATCCAGTGAGATAAAAGGACAAAGATTAGAGATTCGTACTTTGGTTTATCCAAGTTCAAAAATACTACATAATAATCCATTGTGAAGCAATAATTCAAGAATGAAGATCAAAACATGGATATAATCAAAGATAGTAACCATAATAGACAACTTGGACAAAGAGAAGAAAATTTAATTTTTCTGGTGCCGTATTCGTGAATAGTATCGTATACGTGAATAGTGTCGTATACGTGAATAGTAACCCCGACACGAAAAGATAATAATTTCACAAGAAAAATCATACTTCGTGAATAGTACTCGTGAATAGTACCGTATTCGTGAATAGTGTCATATACATGAATAGTGTCGTATACGTGAATAGTATCGTATACGTGAATAGTAACCTCGACATGAAAAGGTAAAAATTTCATAATAAAATTCATACCAATATTTTGGTATAATGATATTGAAAGAAATAATATCATTTACGAAAAAAATAACATCTCTTACCTCAAAATAATAGTACTTCTGGCAAAAATATCTGATATAATGCTGAAGGAAACTTGCATTGAATAGTAACACTCAAGATATTTAAATACTCGCAAAAATACGCTCGATATTATAGAGAGAGAAAACTTCTGATTCTAGTGTGATTTTTAATTCTAACTAAGAACCCTATTTATAAAAAAATGCCAGAACACCAAAGCAGACTAAAATTACATACTGAGGCTTTTGCAGCACTCCATCTTTGAAAAATGAGCACAAATAATTCTCAGCACACCAACAAAGAACAAGAGTGGGGCCCACCCATTCTAGAAAATCTCCACCAAAATATTTAAATTTAAACAATATTCAAAAACTTCAATAATTTATAATAAATAGCCCTTTTATCAGAAAAATACGAATTTTATGTCCATTCCATAGAAAATTTAATTCTCTACAACTTTATAGAAGAATGTTTTTCCAAATTCCAAACAGAAAATGACTGAAATCGACATACGGATGATTTTTAATACCTCCATTCCGACAAAATACTGATAAAACACCTCAGCATTAGTTTCTTCATTTATATCCATATAAAATAAATATTTCATTACCATATAAATCAATAATTAATTATTCACAAATAATATTACAGAATCATAATAATGACAACTAGGTCGTTCCCAGGAAAGAGGGGGCTATTCGATAAAGATTTCTCCTTATTGGCGCGCAATTAGGTGACCAAACCCCTTTCCTAGACAGAACTTCCTTAGAAATTGCCAATAATGCTATCTAATAATATTATTCAAATAATATGAATTATTGATCTGATAATGGGAAATATTGTGCAGTGATAATTATTGAAACAACAATAATATAAAATATCAACGTAGCAATTATTGAATCAATAAAATAAAATATTGAAACAGTAATTACTGTAACAATTATAGAGTAGTGTCTTCTTACGTAAGAATTAATAATCCAAAAATATTGTGCAACCACGCTTATTACTGTACTTTAACCACCAGGTATTCCAACAGTGTTAACGGTAATAACTAAGCCATTATTAAAATGGTTGTGCCGTCGTACGAATATTCCCCGACAACAAGAATATTCCACGACCAAACGAATATTCCCCGACAACAATGAATATTTTATAACCACTTGCTTATTTTGTAAAATTTGCACATTTTACCCATAACTGACCACATTAATCAAATCCACCCCTTACTATTTCAAAATAATGAATAGAGGAAATTCAATTTTATTTATAAAAAGTTGGGGTCTTACAAGATACACAATAATTGATTGGTGTATCTGAAAGGAAAAATAGTACCTTCTTGGACATGGTGCGGTCCATAATGATTTTTACCGACATTCCAGTATCCTTCTAAGGTAATGCCCTAGAAATGGTCGCATAGCTACGAAAAAGGTAACTTCAAAAGTGTCATCTTGGATCTTAACATGTGGTTGCGGCACTTTCATTTGATTACAGGAATCATTGAAAGACTTGAAATCACTATAGAGATAGTAAACTCTCAAGAACAACATTAGATATCCATTTACTGAAGCTCATCCAACAGCAGAATGATCGTCACTTAGAGAATAAAGGTATGAGATACAACGACGATTGGCTTTAGTGCAAGTGAGAGATTAAAAGTACTATGCACACAAGCTATAAAATCCCAAATTTTATGAATAAAGATTTAATTTTCTCAAAATATATTTTTTTAATATTATGGTATGGATTTTGAGATAATGTTATAGTTGTGGGTAATATTTATAAATTTTACAAAGTACGCAAGTTGTTATATAATATTCGATTGGTCGGGGAATATTCGTTTTAACAGGGAATATTCGTACGACGGCACAATCATTGGTGGACCCCACAACAGAATTATTATCGGATTGAGAAAATGACAAAAATATTTTATGAAAATAATGGCGGAAGTTTTACCGTTAACTGTTGAAACACCCGGTGTTAAAAGTACAGGAATACGCGTGGTTGCATAGTAGCACACGGTATTCATTATTGATGCTTACGTGAGAAGTCACTCAGTTTTGTTCAATTATTGCTTCAGTAATTGTTGAATAGTATCTCACATTATTTGATTCAATTATTGTCGATATTTTATATATTATTAAATCAATAATTGAGATGAATGAGTTAATAATATTATTATTTGCAATATTAATGATGTCGGAAGTTCACCCGAGGAGAGGTTTGGTCACCTAAGGCGCATGATAGGGAGAAATTCTTATTGAAAAACCCTCTCTTTCACGGGAACGACGAATTTTGGTCGATAAAAATATTGTGGATTATAATAATGATGATAAATGTTGTGAAATATATTGAGGTGTCTTTTTATGAAGTCACGAAAGTTTTATATATATATATATATATATATATATATATATATATATTGTTTTATTAGTATTATAAATGTAATAAAAGCAGAAAAGCTTTTTATATAAAACATAATACTTTTATAAAGTTATTTGTTTTATTATACTATAAATAGAATATATTATATTCTATTATGCATAGTGTTTTGCATAGTAAAATCTTTTTATATAAAATAGAATACTTTTATAAAGTTATTTGTTTTATTAGACAATAATTAGAATATATTATATTTTATTATGCGTAGTGTTTTGCATAGTGCTGCGTAGTGATTTGTATAGTAAAATCTTTTTATATAAAAATGAATACTTTTATAAAGTTATTTGTTTTATTAGACAATAATTAGAATATATTATATTTTATTATGCATAGTATTTTCTTAGTGCGCATAGTAGTATTTGCATAGTAAAATCTTTTATATAAAACAAAATACTTTTATAAAGTTAATTGTTTTATTAGATTTTAAATAAAATATATATATATATATATATATATATATATATATATTATTGCATACTATCCTTTCTATTTTCCTATAAATAGGATACTTAGATAGAATTGAAATCACACCAAAAATTCAGAGAATTCTCTTATATAATCTTGAGCGTATTTCTTTAGAGTTTTAAGAAGCTTTGAGCGTAGTGCAAGTTTTCTTCAAGAATATCCTCGCCCTACCCGTCGGAGTACTCTTCTTTATAAGGTAAGGGATATTATTTGTTGTACTCATAAGGGGTATTATTTCTTTCATATTCATGAAGAGAACTTCTGTTATTCCATTCCTTATTATTTTGTTGGAATAACCTGTATATGCGAAGTACCGCATACATGGTTAAATTCTTTTGTTATTCCATTCTTTATTATTATGTTGGAATAACCTGTCTATGTGAAGTACCGCATACATAGTGAAATTCTTCTGTTATTCCATTCGTTATCATTACATTTGAAATATCACATGCGTGCGTTTACGCATGACCTAGATTCCATTATTTATTATTACATTGGAATAACTTTTCATGCGATCTCATCGCATGCATGGTGATTTCTGTTGTTATTCTATTCTTTATTATTCTATTGGAATATCCTATCGCATGTAATTTCTCGACCTAGTTCCATTTTTTTATTATTTCGTGGAATATCACATCATGCGTTTACGCATTGCATGACTGGTTCCATTATTTATTATTCATTGGGAATAACTCATGCATGCGATCTATCGCATGCATGGTGAATCCTTCTGTTATTCCATTCTTTGTTATTCTGTTGGAATACCCTATCTGTGTGGATTACCACATGCATGGTTAATGATCCTTTGTATTCATTTCTTATTAAATTATTGAAATGATCTGGCTACGTGGATTACCGTATGGCAGGCGAAAATCCATTTGCAGTTTCATATATTCTATTATACACAGTTGGTTAAAGCTTTGGCTTCTATATTCCTTGAAATTAGTGGAATATCCTGGATATTTGTGCTTCATACAGTATCTTTTCGTGGAAATATTCTTCTGAGCATTCTTGAATTTTTTCCCACAAAGCAGTATCATGTTGACAATTTGGACATTATTGAGTTCAGGATAAATTAACTTATAAATCTTTAAAATTTATTCTTGAACTTGTTTTATTGAATTATTATGCCATTGTCATGATGAGTTATGTTGGTTATTATGTGAAAACATGAATGTTTCTTAAAATCACAAAGGGTTGAAAATCAGATTTTGGTGAAAATGGAATATGAAAATCAATTGACTATATCTCCTATTATATTTTGAATTTTTGAGTATGGTCAAGTTCTAAAGTTAGATCTATGAGTTTTCTAACTTATCCAAGTGGAATCACTAGAAAAGGTGTTGTAGATTTTCGTGTGGACTGATTTTAGCAAAAGAGTCAAAAACTGCAATGTACCAAAAATGCTACTGTCCAGAAATTTAAAAGGGCATTTTTGGCCACTTAGTTTATGAGAAAAATTCTGGCCATTTGGGACATGGAAATATATGGTATAAAGTACCTCCTGTCCAAAAATGAGCTCATTCCGACTTAAAATGAGCAAGTTATGACCATTTCAATATTTAGATTTTTTCGATGAAAAATGCTATAACCGGAGTTCTATAACTCTGATTACCATGAAATTTAAACTGGAAGCTCATGTTAACATCTGTAAGATCCTGCCAAGATTTGGGAATTTCTTGAGTTAAACTTGAGGTAGCTAATTTCTTAAGGAATTAATTAGATATTGATTTTTGAAAAATACTTATGAGAGTTAAAAAATTATAAAAAAAAATACTTGTTGTGTATGAAATATATGTATATATGTTTGGACAAATGATAGAAAAATAATAAGTTGATTTGGTAATTTTTCATGAAAATAGTTTAGTTTCAAACATATGAGTTAAATATGTTATGTGAAGTTGAAGAATTGGTAAATAGGATTTTAGGGCTCGAAAATCCTATATAAGGTGTATGCAGATTTTTGATGAGTGATTTGATCATTGGTGATGAAATCTTATGAGTATGACATTTTTGAATGATTAAATGCATTATTTGGTAAAGTGTAAACAATTAAATTAAATTGTTTATAAGTTTAAGAAGTGATTAAAATATTGTTATAATATTAATAATATTAGATTATGAGTTATTTATGTGATGGATAAAATTTGAATAAATTTAAAGTCTTTAATATTTATTATTGCTTTCGTTTGATTAATACTTATATTATTGTCATCATCCTCATGCTTATATTGTGATGAAAGTCATCTTTGGCTTACGTGCAGAGATGGACTTGGTATGATTATGACTAGGAATTATTCGGTATAATTATGACCGTAATGTAACGAATGATGTGGTAAAAGTCCTCAATGGCCTGTAGTGTATTGACGGGTAGTTTTTGGTATGATTATGACTAGGGATTATTCGATATAGTCATGACCATTGATAATTTAATGAATATCCTTGGCCCGTAAAGTAGGGATGACTTGATGATGTGATTTATTTATTAAGCTGAGTCTCAGCGATAAAAATTGATGAAAACATTTTAAATCATAGAAGATAGTAGATATCATGCTCTACTTGACTCTTCTAATGGATTTCTTATTTCGCTGCAATTAAACTTGATGTCTATTGTATTTTATCAGTTTAACATTGTTAAAGACTAATGATAATTTATTCTGCATTATCTTAGTCATAATATTTCTTACTGGGCTAGTTAAGCTCACCCTTTCTTTCATTGTTCTCTTCAGGAAATGAGAATATAGGTTGGAAATGACGAGTCGGGGAGCATTAGAGTGACGGTCAGATGATAGCATTAGTAGTCCTCATTATTTTGTTAAATAGTGTGACGATAAATGTAATGAGGACTCCATTGACTGTGGATATTGTCTAGATGACAATATTATTATGAAAACTCTCAGTTTATGTTTTGTCGTATTTTACACGACAGTTCTATTATTAAGTTGTACTTATATTTTTATACCATGTATTTAGCGACTCAAGATGGGTGATGTATACCTATTTTGGGTCGTCACAGTTGGTATCAAAGCTTAGGGATATGATCCCTGGCTGAGATGTGAGACAAGAACTAGGAGGGGAGAGACGGGGAATTCCTTCACTAGTATGACCTACCTAAGTTTATTTGGTATTTAATTGGTTGGTCAGAGTATAGAGATAATATGTGACATGTTAATTAACCCTTATTTTGTGGTAGTGTTTGAAAATGGCAGCTGAAAATGTTAACAATGGAGTGAATGAGACCGTTGAGACACCTTTAATCACTAACCAGGTTAATGTGATGTCAGACGGAGAAGAAATTAGAGATATCTACGTGGTGAATGAAGAACTAATAGTTGCACCTGAACTAGTCGCAGAGGTTGCAGTTGAGAGTGAGGAAGAAGAGGAAGAAGAGGAACCTGAGGAGAATTTATTAGAAGAATTTTATGATCAAAATTTAGAATTACAAAATCGTGTTCATGAGTTAGAAGAGCAGGCTGAAGAATGGCAGGCGGTCGTGGAGCAAATAGATGTAACAATTCAAAATTGTGTTACCCGATGTGCGATGCTTGAACAGAAGCACTCTTTGGCAGAGTATAAGATATTAGAGCTGGAATCTAAGAATGATATGATCAAAGTGCTGATGAAAGAAGAAACAACTGAATGAAGGAGAATGGATGATGCATGGGTAAAAGCTGCACGACGCGTAGATATTGTAGAAAAGGACGTCTGATCCAATAAGACCAAAATAGATGAAATGGATTTTGCTTTTTGGATAGCAATTGGGAGAATCCAACATCGAATTCGGAATTACCCTGTGTAGAGCGGTCAACCCCAATTCGATATGGATCGGAGAATAATGATTTTAATCATGGATCAGGAATGTGACGAAGCAATTAAGGGTTGAATGTACTCTATAGCAAGTCAAAATTTGGTAGTTTAAGTGAGAGCGTTTATCGAGGAACCCGAACGAAGTTATAACGGGTAAGTTAATTATAAACTCTTACGAAGTCTATACCTTATTCGATACCAATTCTACCCACTCTTTTATTTCACCTAGTTGTGTTCAATGTTTGAACTTGGCTCTTCAGAAATTAAACTTTGACTTATCTGTTGAAACTATGTTAGGAGAAACCTTCGTTACATTCACTGTTTATAAATTTTGTTTGATTCGAATTAACACTTTCATGTTACCAGTCGATCTTATCTCTTTGAAAATACTTGCCTTTGATGTGATTTTAGGAATCGATTGGTTAACTACTCATCATGCTTTTCGTAAGGTTGTTAGCTTTTATATTCCTAACCAACCTGTTATGCGAATTCAATATCAAGACATAAGTAAAGAGCCCCGATCCTTTCATTGTTGACTTCCTAGTGTGGAATGCACTGAAGCCAGACTTTCCGTAGGGGACGTTGTGAATGACGATGGCAAGTTGATAGGTATCAATATGACGTGTTATCCAAGTCTTGGATGAGAGTCATAGTTTTGAATGATATTTCTATCGTTAATAAATTTCTTGACGTATTTCTAAAGACTTCTTGGCCTACCCCAGAGCGTGAAATCAAATTTTGTACTGACCCTAGTACAAAACCCATTTCTTCAACCCTTAAATATTTCTTCAACCAAAATGAACGTATAATGCGCCAAAGATATTGGCTCGAGCTGTTGAAGATTACAATCACACCATTCAATATCATCGTGGAAGAGAGAACGTGGTAGATTACGCGTTGAGTAGAAGATCATATGCGTTTACAAGTGCGAATATACGAACCTACGTAAAGATAACGAAAATATGATTAGAACCGACTTTAGTCGATAATGTTAAAGCTGAAAAAACTACAAACCCGTAGCTGATGAATACGAAGAAGAAGGTTCAAGATGACGTTATTTTAAAAGCAAGAGTTGCTGAAGAGAGGAAATATCAACCCTCGATTTAATTGGCTCATTTGAAATCCTCGATCGAGTAGGAACTGTGGACTATAGACTCGTTTTACCGCCAAGTATGTCGCGTGTTCATAATATTTTTAACGTATCGATGTTACGTAAATATGTGGATGACCCGAACCACATTATTAAATTAGAACTAGACGATATAGCAAAAGATTTAATGTATGAGGAGATACGTATTAAAATCTTGGATAAGAAGGATCGTATTCAACACTCAAAGGTTATACCTCAAGAGTTAGAATTTGAAATGAAGTCAAGGTATCCTCATTTGTTCGGCATACCAGGTACGTACGTAAATTTTGAGGGAGAAATTTCATAAGGAGGGGAGATTGTAAAATTCCAAATTTTACGAATAAAGATTTAATTTTCTCAAAATATTTTTTTTAATATTATGGTATGGATTTTGAGATAATGTTATAGTTGTGGGTAATATTTTTAAATTTTGCAAAGTACGCAAGTTGTTATATAATATTAAATGCTGGGTCGGGAAATATTCGTTTTAACGAGAGAATATTCGACGACTCAAGACAACAATCATTGGTGGACCCTACAACGGAATTATTTCGGATTGAGAAAGCGACAAAAATATTTTTTATGAAAATAACGGTGAAAGTTTTATCGTTAGCTGTTGAGACACCCGGTGTTAAAAAATACAGGAATCTGGCGTGGTTGTATAGTAGCACGGTGTGATTGATTATTGATGCTTATGTGAGAAGAAGTCACCGACTTTGTTCAATTATTGCTTCGAGAATTGTTGCATAGTATCTCACTTTATTTGATTCAATTATTGTCGATAATTTATATATTATTAAATCAATAATTGAGATGATAGAGTTAATAATATTATTATTTTCAATATTAACGATGTCTAGAAATTACGCCAATGAGAGGTTTGGTCACCTAATTGCTTGCATGATAGGAGAAATCCTTATTGGAAAGCCCCTCTTTCTCAGGAGCGAATTGGTCGATTAATATTGTGAATTATAATAATGATGATAAATGTTGTGAAATATATTAAGGTGTCTTTTATGAAGTCACGGAAGTTTATATGTTTATATATATATATATATATATATATATATATATATATATATATATATATCAATTTTGTTTTATTAGTATTATTAATGTAATAAAAGCAGAAAAGCTTTTTATATAAAACAGAATACTTTTATAAAGTTATTTATTTTATTAGACTATAAATAGAATATATTATATTCTATTATGCATAGTGTTTTGCATAGCAAAATCTTTTTATATAAAATAGAATACTTTTATAAAGTTATTTATTTTATTAGACAATAATTAGAATATATTATATTTTATTGTGCATAGTATTTTGCATAGTGCTGCATAGTAATTTGCATAGTAAAATCTTTTATATATAAAATGTAAGTATTTGTTTTATTAGATAATAATTAGAATATATTATATTTTATTATGCATAGTGTTTGCATAGTTTTTGCATAGTAAAATCTTTTTATATAAAATGTAATACTTTTATAAAGTTAATTATTTTATTTGATTTTTTAAATATATATATATATATATATATATATATATATATATTATTGCTTAGTATCCTTTCTATTTTCCTATAAATAGGATACTTAGTTAGAATTAAAATCACACCAGAAATTCAGAGAATTCTCTTCTATAGTCTTGAGCGTATTTCTTTAGAGTTTTAAGAAGCTTTGAGCGTAGTGCAAGTTTTCTTCAAGAATATCCTCACCCTACCCGTCAGAGTACTCTTCTTTATAAGGTAAGGGATATTATTTATTGTACTCGTAAGGGGTATTATTTCTTTCGTATTCATGAAGAGAACTTCTGTTATTCCATTCCTTATTATTCTGTTGGAATAATCTGTATATGTGAAGTACCGCATACATGGTGAAATTCTTCTGTTATTCCATTCTTTATTATTATGTTGGAATAACCTGTCTATGTGAAGTACCGCATACATGGTGAAATTCTTCCGTTACTCCATTCTTTATCATTCTGTTGAAATATCCTGTCTGTGTGTTTACGCATTACCTGGTTCCATTATTTATTATTCTGTTGGAATAACCTGTCTGTGCGGTCTATCGCATGCATGGTGATTTCTGTTGTTATTCCATTCTTTATTATTCTATTGGAATATCATGTCGTTGCAAATTTCGCCTGACCTGGTTCCATTCTTTATTATTCTGTCGGAATATCCTGTTAGTGCGTTTACACATGAACTGGTTCCATTATTTATTATTCTGTTGGGAATAACCTGTCTGTGCGATCTATCGCATGCATGGTGAATCCTTCTGTTATTCCATTCTTTGTTATTCTGTTGGAATAACCTATCTGTGTGGATTACCACATTCATGGTGAATGATCCTTTGTATTCATTTCTTATTAAATTATGAAAATGATCTGGCTACGTGGATTACCGCATGGTAGGCGAAAATCCATTTGCAGTTTCATATATTTTATTATACACAGTTGGTTAAAGCTTTGGCTTCTATATTCCTTGAAATTAGTGGAATATCCTGGATATTTGTGCTTCATACAGTATCTTTTCGTGAAACTATTCTTCTGAGCATTCTTGAAACAAAGCAGTATCATGTTGATAATTTGGATATTATTGAGTTCAGGATAAATTAACTTATAAATCTTTAAAATTTATTCTTGAACTTGTTTTATTGAATTATTATGTCATTGTCATGATGAGTTATGTTGGTTATTATATGAAAACATGAATGTTTCTTAGAAATCACAAAAGGTTGAAAATCAGATTTTGGTGAAAATAGAATATGAAATTCAATTGACCATATCACCTATTATATTTTGAATTTTTAAGTGTGGTCAAGTTCTAGAGTTATATCTATGAGTTTTCTAACTAATCAAAGTGGAATCACTAGAAAAGGTGTTGTAGATTTTTGTGTGGACTGATTTTAGCAAAGGAGTCAAAAACAGCAAAGTACTAAAAAGGCTACTGTCCAGAAATTTAAAAGGGCATTTTCGGCCACTTAGTTTATGAGAAAATTTTTGGCCTTTTGGGACATGGAAATAAATGGTATAAAGTACCTCCTGTCCAAAAATGAGCTCATTCCAACTTAAAATGAGCAAGTTATGACCATTTCAATATTTAGGTTTTTCGGACGAAAAACGCTATAACCGGAGTTCTATAACTCTGATTATAATGAAATTTAAACTGGAAGCTCACGTTAACATGTGTAAGATCCTGCCAAGATTTGGGAATTTCTGGAGTTAAACTTGATGTAGCTAATTTCTTAAGGAATTAATTAGAAATTAACTTTTGAAAAATACTTAAGAGAGTTGAAAAATTATAAAAAAATACTTGTTGTGTATGAAATATATTATATATATTTGGACAAAGGATTGAAAAATAATAAGTTGATTTGGTAATTTTTCATGAAAATGGTTTAGTTTCAAACATATGAGTTAAATATGTTATGTGAAGTTGAAGAATTGGTAAATAGGATTTTAGGGCTTGAAAATCTTATATAAGGTGTATGCAGATTTTTGATGAGTGATTTGATCATTGGTGATGAAATCTTATTAGTATGCCATTTTTGAATGATTAAATGCATTATTTGGTAAAGTGTAAATAATTAAATTAAATTGTTTATAAGTTTAAGAAGTGATTAAAATATTGTTATAATATTAACAATATTAGATTATTAGTTATTTAAGTGATGGATAATATTTGGATAAATTTAAAGTATTTAATATTTATCTTTGTTTTCGTTTGATTAATGCTTATATTATTGTCATCATCCTCATGCTTATATTGTGATGAAAGTCATCTTTGGCTTACGTGCAGAGATGGACTTGATATGATTATGACCAGAGATTATTCGGTATAATTATGATCGTAATGTAACGAATGATGTGGTAAAATTCCTCAGTGGCCTATAGTGTATTAACGAACAATTTTTGGTATGATTATGACTATGGATTATTCGGTATAGTCATGACCATTGATAATTTAATGAATATTCTTGACCCATAAAGCAGGGATGACTCGATGATGTGATTTATTTATTAAGTTGATTCTCAGCGATAATAATTGATGAAAATATTTTAAATCATAGAAGATAGTAGATATCATGCTCTACTTGACTCTTCCAATAGATTGCTTGTTCCGCTGCAGTTAAACATAATGTCTATTGTTATTTATCAGTTTAACATTGATAAAGACTAATGATAATTTATTCTACATTATCTTAGTCATAATATTTCTTAGTGGGCTAGTTGAGCTCACCTTTTCTTTCACTGTTCTCTTCAGGAAATGAGAATATAGCTGGGACGAGTCGGGGAACAAAGTGACGGTCCAGATTATAGCATTAGTAGTCCTCATTATTTTGTTAAATAGTGTGACAATAAATATAATGAGGACTCCATTGAGTGTGGATATTGTCTAGATGACAATATTCTTATTAAAACTCTCAGTTTAAGTTTTGTCGTATTTTACACGACAATTGTATTATTAAGTTGTACTTGTATTTTTGTACCATGTATTTGACGACTCAAGATGGGTGATGTATACCTATTTTGGGGTCGTCACGCAAGCCAATCATGTTGATGATAAATCATATACTTTGTAACAATCTTATTCATTTATTAATAAAAGTATTCATTTACTAAAGGCTTTAATTTATTTACATGGTGTTGTTTTAATAATATGTGATAAAATTATAGTTTTAAGCAATGCTTTTAGAATCATGATGAGATCATGCTAATGAGATCTAAATTCTTAGATATCTTAGATGTAATAACTTAGATATTTTCTATATAATTAAATCAAAAATTTTTTGCGTATAATTTTTTATTTATTTGTTTTAAAGGTGAGAATGCGTGCAAGGTAATGTGTATGTATTTATGTGATGAGTATAAAATAAATTTATAACATGAATGATTACAAATAATTTTATTTTAGAATTATTGATCATTATAAATTATATTCTTATAATAATTAATTTTATAGTAGAAATGCTTTTATTAATTATTTTCCATGAAAATATGATTTTATATTATTTAAATAATATATGAAATGATTATTAGAATTATTATAATAATTATTTTATTTTATTATATGAATTTAATTTATATTAATTAAGTTAATTATTTTAACTTAATTAATAAAGGTATATATGCAAGAAAATCAAATATGGAATCCAAACCCTAATTCTGAATTTGGAATAAGGAAAGAGAATAATAATATAATATTAATTATATTTCAGTGCTATAAATATGTACTGTATGTACGTATTGATAACGGTTGACCAATTACGGTACAATATTACAAAACCCTAGTATCAAGCTAATAAACCCTAATACAGAAGTCAATTAAGACTGTAAGATTTGGCAAGTTATTGTGTTAACGTGATTATTTAGCAAGTGTTAGAATTATAATTGTTAATTAGGGAAACCCTAAATTTTGAAAACCCTTATTGGTAATTGGAAACCCTAATTACAAAATTAGAAACCCTAATTTGCTATGTAGGAACCCTAATCACTAATTAAGCAAGCTTAATGTTAATTAGTGAATATTTAAACCTAATTTTTCATGTTTTATATAATTAGAAAACTTAATCTAATTAAGAAACCCTAATTTGGAATTTTAAAAACTAAAAATTTTATTTTTAAACCCTAAATTGAAATCCTACAAAAATCTTTGTGCCAAAACCTTAGGGTTAAACCCTAAGAGTCAAACCCTAAGGGCTTGCCATTAAAATCATAAGGCCAGTGACCAAAATACCCTTATGCACATTCTTTATAAGCTTGCTTGTGTATCTTGCCAAAATATGGAGTTGTTGGCCAACTTTTGATCAACCATGTGACATTAAATTCCAGCAAATCAGCTACTTAAGCCAATTCATTGCATTCAAGACTTATATATATAGGATTTGAGAGAGAAAGTGTCACATTTAAGCTCATTCATACACATTCACACAACCTAAACTCTCTCCATCTCAAACCCACGAAATATATTAGTGGACCAGTTCCCTATCAAGTCCCCACCAGCTTCATAAACATATTAGCAAGGCCAGATTCAAAATAGTGCAAGAAAGGTAAACCTTAAACCAATAAAATTTGATCATGTATGCTATGATGGATTTGTTTTTTTATGCTTAAACATGTTATATGTTGTGTTAAACAATGATCTGGGTTGATAGATGTTAGATCCATAACATCTATAGGCTCAGATTTGGTGTTTTCAAGAATCTGGAAAGAGTTTAAAAAGTGGTCTGACAACGAATGTCAAACCCTGTAAATCTCAGGCTGATATGTGTTTTTGTTGTTTCAATATTTGAAGTTATAGTATGTTATGATATCTTTAATCTGGACCTGGAATTAGGGTCAGAGGATATGTAGATTTGTTGTTATTGTTGGTCAAAGTTCGTTGACCGACCATGACTGGACAAATCTGGGCAGCCCAGAACATGCCCAAATCGGTCTGACTAGAAGTTTAGAGGCTCGAATCTGACAGTTGTTTATTGATTTGTTACGGTTTTTGTATTCAGGTTGTAGTATGTTATTTAGATTACAAGCTTAAGCTTTTAGATCGCCTAAATATTAAACGGATTGAAGTCAGTGGCTGGTCAAACCAGGCCAGAAGATCATGAAGTGAGTTTTCTGGGTTACCCAGAAAACTCAAGAACACAATCTCTGACAAGGTTTGACCAGCATATATCTTATGATTGTGTTGTTGTTTTATTGGTTTTATGTATTGGATCTCTACCCTTACATGTTTTCTACATCTTTGAAACCTTAAGATCACAAAAGCGATTCATGTGTTGCAAGTTATGGAAGCTCAAAAGTGGTCACTCGAATTGTTCTTCATTTCTGGGTAACCCAGAAATGAAGAACATCTCTGACAGCTTGTTCAGGGCTCCAGATCTCATTCAGGTTATACTGATTGGATATGTTTGTTGTTGGATCGTGTAGTATTACACGAGGACTACAAGATCTGACCAAGATCATGCCCAGAAACATCACAGTTTAAAAACTATTGTTGGTCAAACCTCCTAACTCGTTAACTGCACATGAGTTTCTGGGTTTCCTCAAGAAGACCTTTAGCGACAGTGTCGTCGCTATAGGGCCCATTAATGACAGATTAATTACTAAATTATTATTTTTATTAAATAATTAGTATTAAATAGTTTTTAATTATTAAAAATTCATAATAAATTACTAAAAAATATTTTAAAGCCTGAAAATTAGTTTTTAATAATTTTTAATATATTTCATAAATATTTAATATTTTTGGAATATTAAAGGCATTTATTTATTTAATTATTATATTAAATAAGTTATTTAAAAATGATTTTAATACTTAAAAATCATTTAAAATTATATTATGATATAAGAAAATATTTGAAGTTATTTTTAATGAAATTTAATATTTTGTGATGAATTTCATTAATAATTTAATATTAATGATAATTAAGTTATTTAATAAATATATTAAATAAATTATGAAAAATAGAATTAATGATTTAAAATTACATAAAAAGCGATTTAAAGGTTATAATAATATTTTAAGTTATAAAATATAACTTTTGATATTTTTGTCATGGAAAACATTAATAGTTTAATATTAATGATATTAGAGTTATTTAATATTTATATTAAATAAATTAGTTTTAAAATAATTTTAATATTATAAAAATCATTTTAAATGAAAATAAAGCAGATTTAAAAATATTTTAAGTTATAAAATATAACTTTCAATATTTAAAGGTAATTTTCATTAATAAATTAATATTAATGATATTAGACTTATTTAATAAATATATTAAATAAATAGTTTTAAAATGGTTTTATTAATTTAAAAATCATTTAAAAAGATATAAATGAATTAAAAATATTTTAAGTTATAATTAATGACTTTAATATTTTGATAAGTAATACATTAATATTTTAATATTAATGGTAATTATTTAAAAATGATTTTAAATATTTTAAAAATCATTTAAGGGTAATATTAATACTTTAAAAGTATTTTATGATTTTGGCAATGGTTTTATTAATAGTTTAATATTAATTAAATATTAATTACAATAGAATTATTTAATATTTAAATTATTTAATAATGATTTCGTTGTTTGAAAATTCATGATAAATTATGATAATTATTTAAAAATTATTATAAGGCTATGAAAAATCGTATGACTGATATTTACATCTATTGAACTTCGGTATAGAGTCTTAGACTCGTTAATTACCGATAAAGATGTCGACACGCCGACATGTTTCAGGAATTGATCTGGACTTAGATAACTGGACTAGATTCGTGTTTGTTTATGATACAATGATTGATTTAATTATGTGACAATGTGATTAGGTTATGTGTTGACTGCAATGAGTAGTATTATGTTATGATATAATATTCTAATCGAATGAATGATCTTATTAATGATAGGTTGCTATATAAAAGATAAAACTAAGTTGCGTATTGTAAGCAGCAGACCAGGCAAGTATCCTACCTTTGCATTTACTTTATGCAATGGACATAAGTAAGAAATTTTCAGAATTATATTATCATTGTGCCAGAATATTAACACTATTGTTATCGCTTATGTAGTTGATCATTATTTATTAGTACAGTATTATTGTATAATTCAAATATTTATTCTGTTCGTTAATTTCTAAATATGATTATACAAGTGTCCCCACTTGGATAATCATTGTATTTAATCACATGTTGATACATACTTATTAAATTCCGGTATGTATACGTTGATTTCAAAGCCGTCTAAGCTATTTGACCTAGCTAGACACAGATTTAGAAATATCATTGAACATGATAAAACTTTATTATATCCTGTGACGCCCCCAAAATAGGTCCATACGACCCATTCTGAGTCGTCAAATATCACTCCATAAAAATCAAATACAAACTTCATTTATCTGTTGTTGTTGGCTAATGTGTGAGAAATACGACAATGAGATAAGTCATGAGTTTCAATACAAAATCTATGTAACTCTCATGGTGCCTCGACCACAACACCTTACAAAGGTACTTTACATAAAAGTACAGTCAATAATTGTTTTAGAAATTAAAATCTTTGGAAAATGCTCAAGGAAACCTTCGTACATAGGAGGCCATGAATCTTAGTTATGATAGATATCATATGCCCAAAGAATTATCCTTGGTTGATCCAATAGACCCCAAAGAAAAACGAGAAGATTACTATCATGTTCCTTCCAATGACGAGTCTTCTCTTGACATATAATTATCTTAGTTGTCTCCAAGTGAGAATTATATTTCAAATATACTCCAAGATCATATAGGTAGTGCTCGTAGATATACTCAGCAAGTGGATGTGCACAACCCTGTCTTATGATAACAAGAGATTGTATGTCATTAGACATCTTGTATGATAGTGGAAAAACACCCTTCCAAAGTTGGGTTCTCATCAACCTATTGTTGTTCACCAAAATTAATTATTAAGTGACGTATAACATACGACACGCACATCTTAGGTCCTCAATGCAATTATATATTGCATGTCATGCCGTTTTATAATGTATTGAGAAACTTCAACAGTCTCAGACCATCTCACTATTTCCCTGTTATCCCCGCTCGACCCAGCTACACTCTTATTACCTGAAAGGAATTGTGGAGCAAAAGGGTGAGCACAACTAGCCTAGTAAAGAATATCATGACTAAAGATAATTAAATTATCAATAGCATTCATCAGTAATAAATCAAAGATTTAGAACATATGGTAGATGATAAAACTTTTCAACCATAGTGCGTGAGAGCAAGCAATCCATTAGAACGATCGAATAGACCATGAATGTCTATTATCTCCTCCATGTTAAAAGTCCACCAATAATGTTTTATCCCTGTAACATCAATCAACAATTCCTGTTCACTATCATATGAATAACTCATAATCATAATTGTGATTCTAAATTCTTCTTCGCACCCATGATGAAGATAATTTTCATCACCTTTCTTCAACTGAAACATCAAAAATTATGGTTATACCAAATCAAAATTCATGCTCATAATCATACTAATAAATTCATCTTTGCGATACGACCAAAGATATTCATTAACAATTCATCTTTGCACTACAGGCCAAAGACATACAACTGTATAACAAATAACCAACAGTTCATCTTTGCACTACAGGCCAAAGATATACAACTGTAAAACCAATAATGCTGAGACTCAACTTAATTGTATCACGACCACGAATTATCCATGCACTACGGGCCAAGGATATTCGTGTTTTCAATTACGGTCATGATTATACCGAATAATCCCTGGTCATAATCATATCAAGTCCATCTATGCACTACAGGCCACAGATGACTTTCAATAAAATATAAACATGAGTATGATGACAATGATATAAGAATTCAATAAAACAAGTTCAAGAATTAATTTATCCAGGAACTAATAACGTCTAAATTGTCAACATGATACTTCTTTGTAGAGTAAAATTCAAAAATGCTCAGAAGAATATTTCCATGAAAAGATCTTTGGATGAAGCGCGCAAATATCGAGGATATTCCACCAATTTCATGGAGTATAGAAGTCAAAACTTTAACCAACCGAGTATAAGAAAGAATATATGAAAGCGCAAATGGATTTTTGCCTTCGCCACGGTAATCCACGATATGATCATTTCCACAATTTAATAAAGAATGAATACAAAGGATCATTCACCGTGCATGTGGAAATCCACATGTACGAGTTATTCCAGCGAATAATAAAGAATGGAATAATGAAGGATTCACCATGCGTGCGATAGGCGGCCTGAGACGAGTTATTCCCAGCAGAATAATAAATAATGGAACCAGTCCCGTCAGTAACGCACGTACGAGGATATTCAAGTAAGAATAATAAATACGGAATAATAAATAATGGAACCGGTCCGAAGCGAACGCATACGGACTGATATTAAATGAGAATAATAAATAACGGAACCGAGGTCAAGCGAAATTCGACCAAGCGAGGATATTCAACAGAATAATAAAGAATGGAATAACAACAGACTTCACCAAGTATATACAGTAATCCAGCGTATACTGAGTTATTCAACGTAATAATAAAGAATGGAATAACAACAGACTTAGCAGGGTATCTGATGAATCAGCGTATCTGAGTTATTCCAACAGAATAATAAAGAATGAAATAACAAACAGACTTCACCGGTTATACGGTAATCAGCGTATCTGAGTTATTCAACGAGAATAATTAATGGAACCGAGTTAGGAAAAATTACATGACCATTTGGATATTAAATGAGAATAATAAAACGGAATAATAGAAGAATTTCACCATGTATGCGATTGCTTAGCATAAAGCTGGTTATTCAACATAATAATAAAGAATGGAATAATGAAGAATTTCACCAAGTATAGTGTAGTCAGCGTATACAAAGTTATTCCAATGAGAATAATAAAGAATGGAATAACAATAGAATTCACGGTATCTGAGAATCAGCGTATCTGAGTTATTCCAATGAGAATAATAAAGAATGGAATAACATAAGGATTTCACCAAGTATAGGGAGTCTGCACAGTATCTGAGTTATTCAATGAGAATAATAAAGAATGGAATAATAGAAGGATTTCACCAAGTATAGGGAGTAAGCGTATACAAAAGTTATTCAACGAGAATAATAAAGAATGGAATAAGAGAAGTTCTCTTCATGAATACGAAAGAATAACACCCCTTACTATAATAAATATATCCCTTACCTTAGAATAAAGCTGGATACTAGAATAGAGAGGTATCAGACTTCTCTTCTTCTTTCTCTCTATAGCTTCTCCTCTATAATTATTGCTTCTATAGCTTTCTCTCTCAGAGTTTTGATTGAATTCGTAAGAAATAATGAAGGAATGAGCTTCTATTTATAGGAGAATGGATTGAATAGTAACTAATTCATGAACGGTCCAGATTGATTTACCTTTAAACGGACGGTCCATATTAAAATTTAAAGCAACGATCCATACTGATTCATTATTAAAATTTTAAACTAGCGATCCATATTGATTTACTATTAAAACTTTAAACCAACGATCCATATTGATTTACTATTAAAACTTTAAACCAGCGATCCATATTGATTTACTATTATAAATTCAACGAACGGTCTGAAAAATTAGCACATCTCCTCATGGAATAATATTGTACCCAAAAATAATTTTGACCGAAAAGAAATATATTGTTCGGGTGAATAGTAACCCATGAATAATAACTCGTGAATAGTAACTCATGAATTGTAACCCATAAATAGTAACGCATGAATAGTAACTCGTGAATAGTAACTCATCAATAGTACTCCGACACAAAAAGTATCCCGAATACCCGATTGAACAATATAACCTCCAGACATCAATTATCATCAGAATAGATGTCGATTTCTACTAACACAAATAATCCCGCACAATGGAACTATCAAATTCATCTTTAATCAACATGAACTTATTCATCATTAATATTATAACTCACAATATTTAACAACCAGGTTGTTCCCAGGAAAGAGGGGGCTTTCCAATAAGGATTTCTCCTATTGGCGCAATTAGGTGACCAAACCTCTCCTCGATGTAACTTCTAGACATTGTAAATATTGAAATTTAATAATATGAATAACTTTGTCATCTCAATTATTGATTTAATAATATAACATATTATACAGAAGATACTGTGACAATAATTGAATCAATAATATGAGAGATATAATGCAGCCATTACTGTAGCAATAATTGAGTATAACTGAGTAACTTCTCAAATAAGCATCAATAATCGATACCGTGTGCTACTATGAAACCACGCGTATTTTACCACCGATTATTTTATAACAACTTACTTACTTTGCAAAATTTTCACATATCACCCTTAACTTTAACCTTTATCAATTTAACCATTTACTAAATAGAATAATTATAAGAAAATTGAATACTTTCATTTTATAAAATTCGGGGTCTCACATATCCAATCAAATTGTTTTGGTTTGGATTCCCGAATAAGTATGAGCATCCCAAATATGGGAAAACTTTTATGCGCCTAAGGCGAAAAAGATGAACGATAATATCGTTCTTGTATGTAGTATTGATCAATACAGGGCACATTGGGATTATCACCCTCGCGCCCGTAAGTTATGACGGTTTGCAGATGAAGTTCTGCTAAATCTTATCAAAAGTTGAAAACAAAGTTCATAGTCTGTCGACTACTCTTCATTTATAGTCAATACATAGTTTCAAAAACTTGATATAGAATTGTTATGTTATTATTATTGGTTCAGTTTACTTCACAACTGTTGATTCGTTATAGAAGTGTCATTCAAAGAAAACATTTAATCCTTTTAGTTAATATTTATTGTTGATATTACTTGTTGGGCACTCAAATGCTCATCCTTGCTTAATTTAAATATTTTTAGCTAAGTGTGAACAACCAGAAGGTTCGGCCAAGAACAAGGGAAAAGGAAAGCAAACAGAATAAGTGTTATGGTACTCTATGTAATAGTATGACTTTATTAAGACAATAATATCTATTAATTATCATGTAATGAATGTAGTAAAGGTTACGTACTTGGGATTAGACTCTGATAAATGTATGTTAAGTTTGATATTCATATTATTATTATTATTATTAGTATTATTCCGCTCATAGAAATGGTATCGTAAAGCACCGAGTTTGGGTTTCAAGTACCTGAATTTGGGGGCGTTACATTATGGTATCAGAGCTTTAGGGTTAGAAACCTTAGGTGGGATAAACCTTAGGCTATAACCTTAGGACATTGGGAAATGTTAAAAATATAAATAACTCAAATAGAGTTTAAAAGGAGATGAATTGAATTAATTCACAGTAAAACAAAATAAAAGATAACTTATATAGAACTATTATTTGCTATGTGTATATACTATATGCTATCAGGATAATTTATGTGTGTAGATGTCAGATAGAAAAAGATTAGGATACCCTCAGATTGTAAAGAAGGAGCCAACGAGCCAATGTCAAAGCTAATAGTTGACATAGAGGCTCACTTGAAAGAAACCCTAATGAGGTGATTATACTGGAAAAGTGTAGTACCAAACCCAGAAACGATAGTATAACTGATAGGTAGAGTATAGTTAAAGAATATAAGGTCAAGCTTCGAGTTCTTAAACTCATATGTTTGTGATGAGTTCTTAAACTTATAATATGTGGTAAGTTTGATGAACTTGGTATAGTTAGGTGTGAATGGATTATTGAGGATAATGGGAATATATAGAATACTAAGCAATTGATCCTTAGTGAAGGCGTAAGAAATAAGTAGTATTAGTATTACTTGAATATGTATGATTCTATGTTGTGTATATGATAGGTATGTCTGTATAAGATAATATTCTCAACTTTTGTATAAGTTGTAGCAGCGAATCCCGACTTTTGAGTCACAAAGGGATAGCGAATGTTTAAAGCAGTATGTGTTATGGTATGTCAAGTGCTATGAATATGAATCTATGTTGGAGTCATGAAATAAGTTGGTATAACGATAGTAATTATTTATCTAAACACTGGTTAATACAATAAACCAGTTCTCAAAATCTAATATTTTGAATACATGACTATTTGAGTAGAGAATTTCGCGTTATATGTTAAACGTATACGATAAGGCTTATAATGTAGGATAATAAAGAATAATAATGACGCCAAGACGAAAATGAAAACAAAGGACAGAAGAACCTGTCAATAAAGCTGAAGGACTGCCAGATCCGATGCAGAATTTTGCAAATATTATCGCTCAAGCTATGCAGAACAGAATACCACCCGCGAGAAATTAGCAAGATAATCAATTGGCGAACTTCAAACACTTTAAGGCAATCGGACCGCCAGGATTTAGAGGATCAACTGACCCTGTAGAAGCGTTTGTGATAGTTAGGGTAACGAAGGGGCAAAAGACAGCTTTTGTCACCTATATGATGAAAGGGGAGGCGAATTTTTGGAGGGAGGCAAATCAAGCTAGAGCCGGAGAAGGGAATAGTGGTAGTAGGACTGGAAAAAAAGGAAAGGAGATAATTTCGGGAATACCAAAATTAGGCTAGGAGGTGGAAAGAAACATGTTATGCAGTGTGGAAATTGCGGAAAGAATCACTCGGGAGAGTGTGTTAAAGGTAAGTTTGTGTGTGGGCAGAAGGGACATATCTCTCCCAACTGCCCCAATCCTAGGATGAACAGTGGGTGTTTCAGGTGTGGAGTAATGGAGCATAAGGTGAAAGACTGTTCAAGAAGGAGAAGGGAGGCAAGGAATACGAATACGGGGAAAGGCAGCAGGACATTGGCGACAACGGGACCAACTTCAACAAACGAACCAACAGAACAAACCGCAAGAGTCTTTAACATGATCGTTCAAGATACCGTGGCAGATGGGGATGCAACTCCAGGTATTATTCGTATAGCTTTAATTTTCTTATATATATAATAAATTATTTTATAAAGAAAATTTTGAAGGAGGAATTTGAGTTATATTAGAAATCAAATTTTCGTATAATCAGATAGACAAGATTTATGCTGAATAATTAAAGATCGGTTCGATTAATTATGATCGAGATCTACTTGTAATGATTGTGTATGTTATGTACCCTTGTATGTATAGGTTTTAAAATGGTGATTCCGGGGACGGAATCTTTATAAGGGAGGGTGAATATAATAACCTGATATTTTTTATATAATTAAATTAAAAATTTTGCGTATAATTTTTTTTTATTTTAAAGGTGAGAATGTGTGCAAGGTAATGTGTATGTATTTATGTGATGAATATAAAATATATTTATTACATGAATAATTACAAATAATTTTATTTTGGAATTATTGATCATTATTAATTATATTCTTATAATAATTAATTTTATAATAGAAATGTTTTTATTAATTATTTTTAATGAAAATATGATTTTATATTATTTAAATAATATATGAAATGATTATTATAATTATTATAATAATTATTTTATTTTATTATATAAATTTAATTTATATTAATTAACTTAATTAATAAAGGTATATATGCAAGATAAATGGATATGGAATCCAAACCCTAATTACGAATTTGGAATAAGGAAAGAGAATAATAATATAATATTAATTATATTTTAATACTATAAATATGTATTGTATATGTACGTATTGATAATGGTTGACTAATTATGGTACAATATTACAAAACCCTAGTATTAAGCTAATAAACCTTAATACATAAGTTAATTATGACTGTAAGATTTGGCAAGTTATAGTGTTAACTTGATTATTTAGCAAGTATTAGAATTATAATTGTTAATTAGGGAAACCCTAATTTTTGAAAAACCTTATTTGTAATTAAAAACCCTAATTATAAAACTAGAAACCCTAATTTGTTAAGTAGGAACCCTAATCGCTAATTAAGCAAGCTTAATGTTAATTAGTGAATATTTAAACCTAATTTTCATGTTTTATATAATTAGAAAACTTAATCTAATTAAGAAACCCTAATTTGGAATTTTAGAAACTAGAAATTTTATTTTTAAACCCTAAATTAAAATCCTATAAAAATCTTTGTGCTAAAACCTTAGGATTAAACCCTAAGGGTCAAATACTAAGGGTTTGCCAACTTACATGTTTATCATTAAAATCATAAGGCCAATGACCAAAATACCCTTATGCACATTCTTTATAAGCTTGCTTGTGTATCTTGCCAAAATATGGAGTTGTTGGCCAACTCTTGACCAACCATGTGACATTAAATTCCAGCAAATCAGTTACTTCACCCAATTCATTGCATTCAAGACTTATATATATAGAATTGGAGAGAGAAAGTGTCACATTTAAGCTCATTCATACACATTCACACAACCTAAACTCTCTCCATCTCAAACTCACGAAATATATTAGTGGACCAGTTCCCTATCAAGTCCCCACCACCTTCATAAACATATTAGCAAGGCCAGATTCAAAATAGTGCAAGAAAGGTAAACCCTAAGCCAATAAAATTTGATCATATATGCTATGATGGATTTGTTGTTTTTATGTTTAAACATGTTATATGTTGTGTTAAATAATGATCTGGGTTGATAGATGTTAGATCCATAACATCTATAGGCTCAGATTTGGTGTTTTTAAGAATCTGGAAAGAGTTTAAAAAGTTATCTGACAACGAATGTCAGACCCTATACTCATGCTGATATGTGTTTTTGTTGTTTCAATATTTTAAGTTATAGTATGTTATGATATTTTTAATCTGAAACTGGAATTAGGGTAAGAGGATGTGTAGATTTGTTGTTATTGTTGGTCATAGGTCGTCGATCGACCATGACTGGACAAATCTGGGCAGCCCAGAACTTGCCCAGATCGGTCTGACAAGAAGTTTAAAGGCTCGAATCTGACAGTTGTTTGTTGATTTGTTACGGTTGTTGTATTCAGGTTGTAGTATGTTGTTTAGATTACAAGCTTAAACTTTTAGATTGCCTAAATATCAAACGCATTGAAGTCAGTGGCTGGTCAAACCAGGCCAGAAGATCATGAAGTGAGTTTTCTGGGTAACCCAGAAAACTCAAGAACACAATCTCTAACAAGGTTTGACTAGCATATATCTTATGATTGTGTTGTTGTTTTATTGGTTTTATGTATTGGATCTCTACCCTTACATGTTTTCTACATACTGAAACCTTAAGATCACAAAAACAGTTCATGTGTTGCAAGTTATGGAAGCTCAAAAGTGGTCACTCGAATTGTTCTTCATTTCTGGGTAACCCAGAAAGGAAGAACATCTCTGACAGCTTGTTCAAGGCTCCAAATCACATTCAGGTTATACTAATTGGCCATGTTTGTTGTTGGATCGTGTAGTATTACACGAGGACTACAAGATCTAACCAAGATCATGCCCAAAAACATCACAGTTTAAAAACTATTGTTGGTCAAACCTCCTAACTCGCTAACTGCACATGAGTTTCTGGGTTTCCTCAAGAAGACCTATAGCGACAGTTTCGTCGCTATAGGGCCCATTAGCGACAGATTTATTACTAAATTATTATTTTTATTAAATAATTAGTATTAAATGATTTTTAATTATTAAAAATTCATAATAAATTACTAAAAATTATTTTAAAGCCTGAAAATTAGTTTTTAATAATTTTTAATATATTTTATAAATATTTAATATTTTTGGAATATTAAAGGCATTTTATTTATTTAATTATTATATTAAATAAGTTATTTAAAAATGATTTTAATACTTGAAAATCATTTAAAATTATATTATGATATAAGAAAATATTTTAAGTTATTTTTAATGACTTTTAATATTTTGTGATGAATTTCATTAATAATTTAATATTAATGATAATTAAGTTATTTAATAAATGTAATAAATAAATTATGAAAAAATGAATTAATGATTTAAAAATCACATAAAAACGATTTAAAGGTTATAATAATATTTGAAGTTATAAAATATAACTTTTGATATTTTTGTCATGGAAAACATTAATAGTTTAATATTAATGATATTAGAGTTATTTAATAATTATATTAAATAAATTAGTTTAAAAATGATTTTAATATTATAAAAATCATTTTAAATGAAAATAAAGAGTTTAAAAATATTTTAAGTTATAAAATATAACTTTCAATATTTAAAGGTAATTTTCATTAATAAATTAATATTAATGATATTAAACTTATTTAATAAATATATTAAATAAATAGTTTAAAAATGGTTTTATTAATTTAAAAATCATTTAAAAATGATATAAATGGATTAAAAATATTTTAAGTTATAATTAATGACATTTAATATTTCAATAAGTAATACATTAATATTTTAATATTAATAGTAATTATTTAAAAATGATTTTAAATATTTTAAAATCATTTAAGGTTAATATTAATACTTTAAAAGTATTTTAAGATTTTGGCAATGGTTTCATTAATAATTTAATATTAATTAAATATTAATGATAATAGAATTATTTAATATTTAAATCATTTAATAATGATTTCGGTGTTTGAAAATTCATGATAAATTATGATAATTATTTAAAAATCATTATAAGGCTATGAAAAATCGTATGACTGATATTTACATCTATTGAACTTCGGTATAGAGTCTTAGACTCGTTAATTACCGATAAAGATGTCGGAATGCCGACATGTTTCAGGAATTGATCTGGACTTAGATAATTGGACTAGATTCGTGTTTGTTTGTGATACAATGACTGATATAATTATGTGACAATGTGATTACGTTATGTGTCGACTGCAATGAGTAGTATTTTGTGTTACGATATAATATTCTAATCGAACGAATCATCTTATTCATGATAGGTTGCTATATAAAAGATAAAACTAAGTTGTGTATTGTATGCAGCAGACCAAGCAAGTATCCTACCTTTGAATTTACTTTATACAATGGACATAAGTAAGAAAGTTTCATAATTATATTATCACTTTACCAAAATATTAACACTATTGTTATCGATTATGTAGCCAATCATTATTTATTAGTACAGTATTATTGTATAATTCAGATATTTATTTTGTTCATTAATTTCTAAATATGGTTATACAAGTGTCCCCACTTGGATAATCATTATATTTAATCACATGTTGATACATACTTATTAAATTCCAGTATGTATATGTTGACTTAGAAGTTGTCTAAGCTATTTGATCTAGCTAGACACAGATTTAAAAATATCGTTGAACATAATAAAACTTTATTGTATCCAATCAAATTATTTTGGTTCGGATTCTCGACTAAGTCTAAACATCTCGAATATGGGAAAACTTTTATACGCCTAAGGCGGAAAAGATGAATGATAATATCGTTTTTGTAGGTAGTATTGATCAATACAGGGCACATTGGGATGATCACCCTCGCGCCCGTAAGTTATGACAGTTTGCGGATGAAGTTCTGCTAAACCTTATCAAAAATTGAAAACAAAGTTCGTAGTCTGTCGATTACTCTTCATTTATAGTCAATACGTAGTTTTTAAATTTTGATATAGAATTGTTATGTTATTATTATTGGTTCAGTTTACTTCACAACTGTTGATTCGTTGTAGAAGTGTCATTCAAAGAAAACATTTAATCCTTTCAGTTAATATTTATTGTTGTTATTACTTGTTGGGCACTCAAATGCTCATCCTTGCTTAATTTAAATATTTTCAGCTAAGTGTGAATAACCAGAAGGTTGACCAAGAACAAGGGAAAAGGAAAGCAAATAGAATAAGTGTTATGGTACTCTATGTAATAGTATGACTTTATTAAGATAATGATATCTATTAATTATCATGTAATGAATGTAGTAAAGGTTGCGTACTTTAGATTAGACTCTGATAAATGTAAGTTAAGTTTGATATTTATATTATTGTTATTATTATTAGTATTATTCTGCCCATAGAAATGGTATCGTAAAGCACCGAGTTCAGGTTTTAAGTACCTGAATTTGGGGGCGTTACATTAAAAACTAAAATATTTCCAATCGATGGATTACTAAAAAGGGGATTAGTGAATTCGGATAGATTGGTACATATATTGCTTGCTTATTGGATGAGGATGATTGATCTCATGATCATTTGTGTGGAGACACTAAAGCAAGTATGTAGGTGCTTATTGGAGAATAAGTACACTGAACGTGGCTCGCTAAGGAATACCTAATGGAGTTTTACTTGCCTGTCAATCGGAATTTCTGTAGTGATAGTAGTACAAGTGATCCTTGGACTTGAGATCATCATAGTATCTTGTGTATAATGAGTTATACTTTGACTTATTCCTAGGGTATATCAAAGGGTATACTTGGGTGTAATAAGTTATACATGGAGATAATGTATGATCAATAAAGAATCTACCGCTTCTAGTTAAAGAAGAAAAATGTCCTATGTGATTCGATAAATGACAACCCAAGAGTCTTTGGCCAAGGCATAATGTATTTAGAAAGGAGTTTCTAATTTGTATTATTTGGAGTTGTGCATTTAAGAATCAAAATATATATAATTAAATAAAATAAGTCTTGACAGTAAATACATGTCTTATATTTAATTGGGACATTGTATGGTGGAATGATTGAATTGTAGGGTAATTATTTACTCAAAAGTTCTTTTATGATTAATGTTGAAATCTATATTATTTGAAAAGTCGTTGATCGATAAGAAGGCTTATCCTTATTATAAAATAAATATTATTTATTTAAAGAATTAATAGTTTAATTTATTTATTTAAATAAGATTAGAATTATTCTAATTAATTTATTCACAATCGGTTTAATATGGAGAACCTAAAGAGTCACAATTAAAAGGAAAAATATTTATTTAAGAAGAAAATGGCATAATCGTAATAATAAGTTAAGTGTATTTAATTTAATCTATGGTGATAGAATAAATTAAATATCTTAATATTATTATTTAATATTTTGGAAATATTAAATATATATTAATAAGAGGAGTCTTATTGTTATTATTGCTATTATTATTATTTAATTTCTAAAGGAGTTTGGGAATTAATTAATAAAAGGTAATCTCATATTTCTAATAAGATTAGGAGGCTAATTAATTAAAAGACTTTAATTAATTATTATTAATAAGATTATGAGCCTAATTAATTAAAGTAGTTTAATTAATTAATATAAAACCATATTCCTAAATAGTTTAGGAGGGTTCCCTACATCTATAAATAAGAGGAGTCTTATTATGGGTAAGTGTTACACACTTATTCCAATAGTTGGGAGAGTACATATTTTCTATAGAGATAGAAAACTAGGGTTTTGTCAAATACACATCTTCTTGAATATTTATTCTTTCTTTGTGAATCACCTCTAAAGGCAAAGCATTTGGGTGGCTAACGTTGATCAAATGAAGGAATCAAACCCAGTGGATTCAAGTTGAACGCGAAAAGAATTTGGAGGTGAACTTGTACATAAGGAAGCTCGAATCTTCAAGGGTATAATTCTTGTTTTTCATCTTTTTATTTAATTAATAATTGTGCATAAAGGATGATCCGTGTATATATTTTGTAAAATTTTAAAACTCTTTTTTACCACATTTCTGCTTACTTTGTGCAATTTGATTGCGTCCATAAATCTTACAAACATAACAGCTAAGTTCCTCCTGAAAGGGTAAACATCATTCGGGAGAGGCTAAGTTTCTCCTGGAAGGATAAACGTCCTTCGGAAGAGGCTTAGTTCCTCCCAAAAGGGTAAATGTCCTTCAAAAGAGGCTAAGTTCCTCCCAAAAAGATAAATTTCATTCGGGAGAGGCTAAGTTCCTCCCGAAAGGATAAACATCTGAAAGGATAAACATCTTTCGGGAGAGGCAAAATTCCTCCCAAAATGATAAACGTCCTACAGGAAGGCTTAGTTCCTCCCGAAATGATAACATTCTTTAGGACAGATTAAAGTCTATCATACTAAACGCTCTTCGGTTATCGTTGACCCTAACTAATTGATATACTCTCTTATTTTAAGTTCTTTATAATAAGAGATTGAAGGACAATGTTGGGGCATGATTATTTGGACCTGGATGTTTTGGTGGGTCATTATCCATGTGGAGGAAATTTACCCTGCGTATGAATCTAATTTGGCAGTCGAGTATTTTAAGGAATCCAAGATTCCTAGTTACATTCAATTTCCAATTCCTAAGAAAAGTGTCAGGATATGTTCCGACTTCCTTTCTTTAAGGAGATTCAATTCAATCCCATTAAGGAATTATACCTAATGAGGAATCATATTCCTATACGGGAAAGGAGTTGTGATCATTATAAATACAAGGCTATAACATAATTTTTAAGTATCTCATTATATTCCTACGCTAGAACTTAATACCTCCATTGTTAACCTTATTTAGCATGTATTTATTCTCACACCGGAACTATCCCCCGGTGGCCTATACCGTCAAGTTTTTCCATGTGATTTCATTTCTATGCAAGATTGGACGCGCTATTAGTGATTAGGCGCGTGAACTAATCTTAGTGTTAACAATGATGATCTAACTATGCTTAAAATTGGATTTCAAGGGCTAATGTGACGCCCCCAAAATAGGTATACATCACCCATTCTAAGTCGCCAAATACATGGAACACAATTTAAATACAAACTTCTTTTATACAATATGACAAAAGCGTAGCTGAGAGTTTTAACACGAATATTGTCTTCTAGATAATATCCACACTCAATGGAGTCCTCATTACAATTATTATCACACTATTTTATAAAATAGTGAGGACTACTATAGCCACTTATCCTGGACCATCACTCCATTCCCCGACTCATCCCAGCTATATTCTCATTTCCTGAAGAGAAAAATAAAAGAAAAGAGTGAACTCAACTAGCCCAGTAAGAAATATTATGACTAAGATAATGCAGAATAAATTATCGTTAGCCTTCAACAGTATATCAACTGATAGAATACAATTGACAACAAGTTTTAGATCAACAACTGCAGTGGAATAAGCAATCCATTAGAAGAGTCAAGTAGAGCATGATATCTACTATCTTCTATGATTTAAAAGTTTACCATCAATTTTATTATTGAGACTCAGCTTAATAAATAATCCACATCACTGAGCTATCCACGCACTACGAGCCAAGGATATTCATTAGTATCACGACCACGAATTATCCATGCATTACGGACCAAGGGTATTCATGTTTTCACCAATGGTCATGATTATACCAAACAACAATTCATATTTGCACCCTTGGCCGAAGAGATTGCATGGTTATGATCATACCAACATCTATCCATCAAAGCACTACGAGCTAATGAGGACTTTTACCACATCATTTGTAACATTACGGTCATGAATATACCGAATATTCTCTGGTCATAATTATACCAATCAACAGTCCATCTATGCACGTAAGCCACAGATGACTTTCATCATAATATAAGCATGAGGATGATAACAATGATATAAGAATTCAATTAAATGAAAGTAAAGATAAATTTTGAAGATTTATAATTTAATTTATCCAGAATTCAATAATATCCAAATTGTCAATATGATACTACTTCGTGGAGTAAAATTTAATAATAATATTGTATCAAAAATGATTTGGACCAAAAAAATCAATTTTTGTCATGAATAGTACTCCGGGTGAATATTACCCGAGTGAATAGTACCCCATGAATAGTACTTCAGAAATAGTATTTTTTGAATAGTACCCCATGAATAGTACTTCGTGAATAGTACTCTATGAATAGTACTTTATGAATAGTACCGTATTTATGAATAGTACTATATTTATAAATAGTGCCTATGAATAGTACTATGTGAATAGTACTGTGAGACCCCAAATTTTATGAATAAAGATTTAAATTTCTCAAAATATTTTTTTTGAATATTATGGTGTGGATTTGATATAATGTTATAGTTGTGGGTAATATTTACAAATTTTGCAAAGTAAGCAAGTGGTTATATAATATTCGATTGGTCGGAGAATATTCTTTTTGTCGGGGAATATCCATACGACGGCATAATCATTGGTGGACCCCACAATGGAAGTATTGTCGTAGTTAGAAAATGATAGAATTATCTTTTTATAAAAATAACGGCGAAAGTGTTACCGTTAAAACTGTTGAACTACCCAGTAGTAAAAGTACAGTAATACACGTGGTTGCATAGTAGCACACGGTATTGATTATTGATGCTTACATAAGAAGTCACTCAGTTATAGTCAATTATTGCTACAATAATTGTTGCATGATATCTCTCATATTATTGATTCAATTATTGTCACAGTATCATCTGCATAATATGTTATATTATTAAATCAATAATTGAGACGACAAAGTTATTTATATTATTAAATTCCAATATTTACAATGTCTAGAAGTTCTGTCAAGGAGAGGTTTGGTCATCTAATTGTGCGGCAATAAGAAGAAATCCTTATCGAAAAGCCCCGTCTTTCCTGGGAACGACCTGGTTGTTAAATATTATGAGTTATAATATTAATGATGAATAAGTTAATGTTTATTAAAGATGAATTTGATAGTTCCATTGTGTAGGGATTATTAGTGTTAGTGGAAATCGACATCTATTCTGATGATAATTGATGTCTAGGGTTATATTGATAAATCGGATAATTTATCGGATAAATGAGCAATTAATTGCTATTAATTCACATGATTATAACTATTTGTTCACATGTGTGTACTATTGATTCACATTCTTGTACTATTAGGGGAGTTGGTGTAAGATTGATTATACTTGCATCACTAACTTAAAAATGGAGGTATAGATGGAGGTACTATACTATAATTCGTATTTTCACATGATTATAACTATTGATTCACATGATTGAACTATTGATTTACATGATTGAACTATTGATTCACATTATTTACTATTAGGGAGGTGGTGTAAGTTTGATAATACTTGCAGGACTAAATTAAAAATGAAAGAAAAGTTGAAGGTATTGTACTGTAATATTTTGAGCCCCAAAATGTGCAATTATCGAAACTATATTTTCCTATAAATAGAAGCTCATTCTTGTCCTTCATTTCTCACCAATTCACTAAAGCTTTAGAGCAATTATTATAGAGAGAATGAAGAAGAGAAGACTGCTACCTCTCTATTCCAATATCCAGTTTCTTCTAAGATAAGGGGTATTATTTCTTTCGTATTCATGAAGAGAGCTATTGTTATTCCATTCCTTATTATTAAGTTGGAATAACACATACATAATCTTACGCATACATGGTGAAATTCTTCTGTTATTCCATTCTTTATTATTCTGTTGGAATATCCTGTCGGTGAGTATTACGCCTGACCTAGTTCCATTAATTATTATTACATTGGAATAACTTTTATGCATCGATACCTATCGCATGCATGGTGATTTCTATTGTTATTCCATTCTTTATTATTCTGTTGGAATATCCTGTCGGTGCGTATTACGCCTAACCTGGTTCCATTATTTATTATTATATTGGAATAACCTGTCTGTGCGGTCTATCGCATGCATGGTGATTTCTATTGTTATTTCATTCTTTATTATTCTATTGGAATATTTTGTCTGTGCGTATTATGCCTGACATGGTTCCATTATTTATTATTCTGTTGGAATAACCTGTCTATGTGGATTACCACATGCATGGTGAATGATCCTTCGTATTCATTCTGTATTAAATTGTGAAAATGATCTGTTTACGTGGATTACCGCATGGCGGGTTAAAATCTATTTGCAGTTTCATAATTTTTGGGACATTCAAAAATTCTGGAGAAATTTGGGAGGATATTATGATAAGTTTTCTAACATCTCCAAGTGGAATCACTGAAAGAGGAGTTGTAGATTTTTGTATGGACTATTTTTAACAAAGCATGAAAAAGTGAAAAAAAAAAGAGAAAAAGTTACTGCCCACAATTTGTAAGGGCTGTTTCGGCCACTTAATTTGTGAGAAAAATTCCAGCCTTTTGGGACATGGAAATATATGGTATAAAGTACCTCCTGTCCAAAAATGAGCTCATTCAGACTTAAAATGAGCAAGTTATGACTATTTCAATATTTAGGTTTTTTCGATTTAAAACGCTATATATAGGAGTTCTATAATTCCGATGACCATGAAATTTAAAGTGGAAGCTCACGTTAACATGTGTAAGATCCTGCCAAGATTTGGGAATTTCTGGAGTTAAACTTGAGGTAGCTAATTTCTTAAAGAATTAATTAGAAATTAATATTTGAAAAATACTTAAGGGAGTTGAAAAATTATAAAAAATACTTGTTATGTATGAAATATATGTATATATGTTTGGACAAAGGATAGAAAAATAATAAGTTGATTTGGTAATTTTTCATGAAAATGATTTTGTTATAAACATATGAGTTAAATATGTTATGTGAAGCTGAAGAATTGGTAAATAGGATTTTAGGGCTTGAAAATCCTATATAAGGTATATGCAGATTTTTGATGAGTGATTTGATCATTGGTGATAAAATCTTATGAGTATGGCATTTTTGAATGATTAAATGCATTATTGGTAAAGTGTAAACAATTAAATTAAATTGTTTATAAGTTTAAGAAGTGATTAAAATATTGTTATAATATTAACAATATTAGATTATGAGTTATTTAAGTGATGGATAATATTTGGATAAATTTAAAGTCTTTAACATTTATCTTTGTTTTCGTTTGATTAATGCTTATATCATTGTCATCATCCCCATGCTTATATTGTGATGAAAGTCATCTTTGGCTTACGTGCATAGATGGACTTGGTATGATTATGACCAGGGATCATTCGGTATAATCATGACCTTTAATGTTATAAATGATGTGGTAAAAGTCCTCAGTGGCCTGTAGTGCATTGATGGATAATTTTTGGTATGATTATGACCAGAGATTATTCAGTATAGTCATGACCATTGATGATTTAATGAATATCCTTGGCCCGTAGTGCAGGGATGATTCGATGATGTGGTTTATTTATTAAGCTGAGTTTCAGCGATAAAAATTGATGAAAACATTTTAAAACATAGAAGATAGTAGATATCATGCTCTAGTTGACTCTTCTAATAGATTGCTTATTTCGCTGCAGTTAAACTTGATGTCTATTGTATTTTATCAGTTTAACATTGTTGAAGGCTAATGATAATTTATTTTGCATTATCTTAGTTATAATATTTCTTACTGGGCTAGTTGAGCTCACCCTTTTTTTCACTATTCTCTTCAGGAAATGAGAATATAGCTGGGACGAGTCGGGGAACAGAGTGACGGTCCAGATAATAGCATTAGTAGTCCTCACTATTCTGTTAAATAGTGTGATAATAAATGTAATGAGAACTCCTTTGAGAGTGGATATTGTCTAGAAGGCAACATTCCTGTTTAAACTCTCAGCTATGTTTTGTCGTATATTACACGACTGTTGTATAATTAAGTTTGTATTTGTATTCTGTACCATGTATTTGGTGACTCAAGATGGGTGATGTATACCTATTTTGGGGGCATCACAAGTACTGTACGTATGAATAGTGCTGTATAAATGAATAGTACCCATAAATAGTACTCTGACATGAAAAGCTTAAAATTTAACAAGAATATTCAGGAAAATATCCTTGTGAAACGATACTAGATGAAGCACAAATTTCAAGGATATTCTATTAATTTCACGGAATATAGAGGAAATACTTTAACAAAATGAGTGTAGAATTTAGAATCTGAAACGAAATAATATTACTTACATACTACAGAGTAAGGAAGAAAATATTATTTCATACGAATATTGAACAAAAATAATATCCCTTATGAATACAAAAGAAATAATACCCCTTACCTTAGTAGAAGACTGGATACTGCAATAGTGAAGTAGCAGAATACTTTTCTTCTTTCTCTCTATAGCTTCTCTCTCTATAGTTTCTCTCTATAATTGCTCTTGTGAGTCTTAGTGAATTGGTGAGAATGAAAGAAGGATGAGCTTCTACTTATAGAAAAACATATTTTCGATAATTATACGTTTTGGGGCTCGAATTATTATAGAATAGTACATTCATCTTTTCCCCTATTTTTAATTTAGTCATACAAGTATTATCAAACTTGCACCACCTCCCCTAATAGTACATGCATGTGAATTAATAGTTCCATTCATGTGAACAAATAGTTATATGCATGTGAACTAATAGCAATGAATTACTCATTTATCCGATTAATTACCCGATTAGTCAATTTAACATCCAGAAATCAATTATTATCGAAATAAATGTCAATTTCCACTAACACTAATAATCCCAACACAATGGAAATATTAGTTTCATCTTTAATCAACATGAACTTATTCATCAGTAATATTATAACTCACATTATTTAACAACCAGATCATTCTATGAAAAGAGGGGGCTTTCCGATAAGGATTTCTCCCTATTGGCGCGCAATTAGGTAACCAAACCTCTTTCCTCGACAGAACTTTTTAGACATCATCAATATTGCAAATAATACTACCTTCGTTCCTTAATATAAGTCGTTTTAGATAAATGTTTTTGTTTCTAAATTTAAGTCATTTGAGAATTTCAAGTGAACATTAATTGCTTAGTTTCTAATATTACCCCAAGTAATAAATATAACTTTGGTTCTCTAACTATTTTTTGACCAATAAATAATACTCTCTTTTTCTAATACATGGGCAATATAGACAATTGATAGTATATTTAATGTTTTACAATTATTTCCTTAATACTTGTGCACAACTCTAAAACGACCTATATTATGGAACGGAGGGAGTAATATGAATAACTTTGTCATCTCAATTATTGATTTAAAAATATAAAATATTATGCAGATGATAGTGTGACAATAATTAAATCAATAATATGAGAGATATTATGCAGCAATTACTATAGAAATAATTGAGTATAACTGAGTGACTTCTCACATAAACATCAATAATCAATACAGTGTGCTACTATGCAACCACGCGTATTACTGTACTTTTACCAAGGGGTATTTAAATAGTTTAACAGTAAAATTTTCGCCGTTATTTTGATAAAAAAAACATTTCTATCGTTTTCTCATTCCGACAGTAATTCCATTGTGGGGTCCACTAATGATTGTGTCGTCATACGAATATTCCCCGACCAATCGATTATTTTATGACAACTTGCATACTTTGCAAAATTTATAAATACTACCCACAACTATAACATTATATCAAATCCACACCGTAATATTAAAAAATATTTCGAGAAATTAAATCTTTATTCATAAAATTTGGGGTCTTACAACCTCCCCTCCTTATGAAATTCCGCCCTCGAAATTTACGTACGTACCTGGTATGCCGAAGAGGTGAGGATACCTTGTTTAAATTCTAACTCTTGAGGTATTACTTTGAGTGTAGAATATATTCATTCTTATCCAACATTTTAACAGGTATCTCCTCATACGTTAAATCTTCTGCTATCTCGTCTAGTTCTAATTAAATAATGTGGTTTGAGTCTTCCACAAATTTACGTAACATCGATACGTGAAAAATATTATGAACACGTGACATACTTATCGGTAAGGTGAGTCTATAGACCATAGTGAAAGTAGTATGCACACAAGCCAATCATGTTTGATGATAAAGCATATACTTTGTAACAATCTTATTCATTTATTAATAAAAAGTATTAATTTATTAAAGGCTTTTAATTATCTACATGATCTTTGTTTTTTATAATATGTGATAAACCCATAGTTTTAAGCAATGCTTTTAGAATAATGATGATGATCATTCTACTGAGATCTAAATTCTTAGAAAGCTTAAAAACTAAAATAGTTCCCAATCATTGGATTACTAAATTGGGGATTAGTGAATCCGGATAGATTGGTACATACGTTGCTTGCTCATTGGATGAGGATGATTGATCTCATGATCATTTGTGTGGAGACACTAAAGCAAGTATGTAGGTGCTTATTAGAGAATAAGTACCCTTTGAGCATTGGCTCGCTAAGGAATACCTAATGGAGTTTTATTTGCTGTCAATAGGAATTCTGTAGTGATAGTAGTACAAGTAATCCTTGGACTTGAGATCATCATAGTATCTTGTGTATGATGAGTTATACTTTGACTTATTCCTTAAGACCCTTAGGGTATATCAAAGGTATGCTTGGGTATAATAAGTTATACATGGAGATAATGTATGATCAATAAAGAATCTACCACTTCTAATAAAAAAGAGAAATGTCCTATGTGATTCGGAGATAAATGACAACCCAAAGAGTCCTTGGTTAAGGCGAGAATGAAATTAGAAAGGAGTTTCTAATTTGCATTATTTAGTGTTGTGCATTTAAGAGTCGAAATACATATAATTAAATAAAATAAGACTTGATGTGAATTCCATGTCTTATATTTAATTGGGACATTGTATGGTGGAATGATTGAATTGTCTTCAGTAACTATTTACTCAAAGGTTCTTTAATGATTAATGTTGAAATCTATATTATCCGGAAAGTCGTTGATCGCTAGGGAGGCTTATCCCTATTGTAGAATAAATATTATTTAAATAAATTAATTGTTTAATTTATTTATTTAAATAAGATTAGAATTGTTCTAATTGATTTATTCACAATAGGTTTAATATGGAGAACCTAAAGGGTCACACCATAAAAGGAAGAATAATTATTTAAGAAGTTAATGGCATAATCCTAATAATATGTTAAGTATATTTAATTTAATCTATGGTGATAGAATAAATTAAATAGCTTAATATTTATTATTTAATATTTTAGAAATATTAAATATAAATTAATAAGAGGAGTCTTATTAATATTATTACAATTATTATTATTTTAATTTCTAAAAGAGTTTAGGAATTAATTTAATATAAGTACTCTCATTTATTCCTAATTGGATTAGGAAGGAAAATTAGTTAAAGGAGTTTAATTAATTATCCCTAATAAGATTAGGGAGCTTAATTAATTAAAAAAATTTAATTAATTAAATAAAACCCAATTCCTTAATTGTTAAGGTGGGTTGCCCACATCTATTAATAAGAGGAGTCTTATTATGGGTGTAAAGGGTTGTTGACTTTAACAACTACGTAATAATTCCAAGTTGTTGGGAGTACACCTTTTCTATAGAGATAGAAAACTAGGGTTTAGCCAACCACCCTTCTTCTTGAATTTTCTTCTTCCTTGGTGGATCACCTCTAGAGGCCAAACATATGGGTGGCTGACGTTGATCAAAGGAAGGAACCAAACCCGGTGGATTCAAGTTGAACGCGAAAAGATTTGGAGGTGAACTTGTACCTGAGGAAGCTCGATCTTCAAGGGTATGATTTTATTCTTTATCTTTTCGTTTAATTAATAATTATGCATAAAGGGTGATCCGGGTATATGGTTTTAAATAATTTTAAACTCTGATTTTTTACTCGCTTCCGCTAATTTTTGCAATTTGATTGCGTTATGAATATTACAAACCTAACACATAGTTCCTACTCGATTGAGCATTTCAAATAGACCAATAAAATCAAGGGTTGAGAATTCCTCTCTTCGTCGATTCTTGCTTCTAGAATAACGCCTTCTTGCACCTTGCTCTTCACATTCATCAGCTCTGAGTCTGTAGCTTGAGCAACATTAACTTTATCGATTAAAGTCGGTTCTAATCGTATATTCGCTATCTTCACGTATGTTCTTGGAGTCTTTAACTCTATCTCCATCTTTTGTAAGTCGTACGAAATGGGACTTTGTGTTAACAACGTCACACTCGTAACCGCATACGATCTTCTACTCAACTTGTCAGCTATCACGTTCACTCTTCCACGATGATATAGAATGGTATGGTTATAATCCTCAATAGCTCGAGCCAATGTCTTTGGCGCAAGTTACATTAGTTTTGGGTTAAGACAAATTTGAGGGTTTTACAAATGGATTTCGTACTGGGGTCAATACAAAATTTGATTTCACGCTCTAGGGTAGGCTAGGAAGTTATTCGGGTATACAATAGGAAATTTATTAACGATAGACCTATCATTCAAAACTGTGACTCTCATCCAAGACTTGGATAGCACCTCACATTTATACCTATCAACTTACCACTGTTATTCATAGCGTTCCCTACGGAAAGTCTGGCTTTGGTGCATCCCACACAAGGAAGTCACCAGTGAAAGGTTCAGGGCTCTTTACTTATGGCTTAATATGAAAATAATTGACTTTAGTGGTTTGGTTACTTGAATTCACATAACAGGTTGGTTAGGAAGGCTAACAACCTTACGAAAATAATCAATTTTGGCATGATGAGTAGTTAACCAGTTGATTCCTAAAATCACATAAAGTGCAATTATTTTCAAAGAGATAAGATTGACAGGTAATGTGAGGGTGCCGATTTGAATCAAATAAGATTTATAAATAATGGATGTAACGAAGGTTTCTCCTAACGGAGTTTTAACAAATAAGTCAAAGTCTAATTTCTCCAGAGTTAAATTTAAACGTTGAGTGTAAGTATGAGAAATAAAAGAATGGGTAGAACCATTATTAGACTTTGCAAAAGTTTATGATTAACTTACCCGTGATAACTTCGTTCGGGTTCCTCAACAAACGCTCTCACTAAAACAACCGGCTTTGACTTGTCTTGGACATCCTTTGGTGTCACCATCTGAGTTGGACTTGACTTCACTACACGACAAAATCGAGCTAGGTGACCTTCTCTTCCGCAATTGAAATACGCTTTGGGTTGCTGCGTACAGTTTGGACGGATGTGTCCCTCATGTCCGCATTTGAAATATACGACCGGTTGTCGTTCTTCTTCCTATTAAACGGATGCTGGTGCTGCTGTCTTTCAATCATTATTGAACCTTCTCTTCTTGAAGTTGTTTTCACTTAGTTCACCTTTCCTACTATCTTGGCCATAATTTCCACTGAAGTGGTTACCATTTCTAGCATGATAATTTCCTCCACGATGGTTATCATTGTACCGATGGTCGTTGCCACCGGTACGATTATTATCGTTTTGTTGGTCGTTGCCTTTTGGTTGAGCTGACTCATAATCGCGTTCTAATAGCTGAGCCTTATTCACAACATCTGAATATAAACAAAGTTTGTGAGAAATGAGGTATTGACGTATTTCAGGTTTCAAACCTCTTTGAAACATTCACGTCATTCGCTCCTCATTTATCTATCAAATGGGATGCAAACCGGGATAACTCGGTAAACTTAGCCTCGTACTGCGACACAGTCATATTGTTTTGCTCCAGCTTGATGAATTCCACCTCCTTCATGTGACGAATACTTTTAGGAAAGTACTTGTCGTTGAATAATTCTTGGAACTTCTCCCAAGACATCTTTAGTGTGGCAGGTTGAGTACGTTTTACAGATTCCCATTAATGAGCTGCCTCTTCTCGCAACATAAAGGTGGAAAAGGGAACCTTTTGCTATTCTGAGCATTCCAAGACATCAAATATCTTGGTGATCTTCTTTATCCACGTCTCTGCCTTAAGTGGTTCTTGCTTTCCCAAAAACTTCGGTGGTCCCAGCTCCTTGAAAGCTGCTTAGCGGTGACCAGCCGTGAGTTACCAGTGTTTTCACCTACATTTTGAACATGAGTCTCTCTTGTTTGGTGCTGCATGAATTCTAAAAAGTTCCTAAACATACCGTCGTTTTTCATTTGGTCGATGTTGTTATTTACATGAGGATTATTTCTTTCATGATGCATATTATCATGGTTATTGATCAGCGATGACTCAACGGTCTCATGTGCTCCATTGCTTATCTCAACATTTTTAGATGCCATTTTAATGTTAGAAAATAAGGGTTAATTGACATATCACATATTATTCCTATACTCTGATCGACCAATTAAATAACAAATAACTTAGGTAGGTCATACTAGTGAAGGATTAACTCGTCTCTCCCCTTCTAGTTCTAGTCTCACATCTCAGCTAGGGATCATATCCCTAAGCTTTGATACCAACTGTGACGCCCCCAAAATAGGTATACATCACCCATTCTTAGTCGCCAAATACATGGTACAGAATTTAAATACAAACTTCTTTTATACAATATGACAAAAGCGTAGCTGAGAGTTTTAACACGAATATTGTCTTCTAGACAATATCCACACTCAATGGAATCCTCATTATAATTATTATCACAATATTTCATAGAATAGTGAGGACTACTATAGCCACTTATCCTGGACCATCACTCCATTCCTTGACTCGTTCCAGCTATATTCTCAGTTCCTGAAGAGAACAATGGAAGAAAAGGGTGAGCTCAACTTGTAACGACCCCAAAATTCATACAATTTAATCCTCGACTTTAGTCGTTAACAATAAATTCAAAATCTAATTTTATATCATTAAACGATAATACAACCATTGAAATTTGCGGAATAATTAAAATTTTCTATTACAATTAAAATTTTCTATTACAAACTATTCTCGTTCCCAAAACTTTCAACCTTTACATCTAAATATCTCAGAATCATTGTAATACTACAAGAGTTTACATCGCAAAACAATATTACAATTTAACATTAATACATTATTCAGAACCTTAAACATGGTTCAAATAATAATAACTCAGCCAAAGTATATAAATCTTCAAATATCACATCTGATTCATATCTTTCAAGTAGCACATAACTTTACCTTAAATCTTTAACCTGCAAAAGTGGTTATTTGCAAGGTTGAGCTAAATGACCAAAGAAAATCTAACAGTTTTCATGCATCACATAGCACATAATAACATGCTCAACATATATCTCATAAACATTGGACTAACATAACATACATGTTGCATTTCATATAACAAGTATAAAGATTGAGTTCCTAACTCAATCAACATTCATTATTCAATCAACATAGTTATAAATTGACTTTAACGTTTCATACTTTCAATATATATAGAACACATCATGCTCTTTGCAACAAATATTTAAAATATTTCATCATCAAGTTCACATAATAAATACAAACTGAAAGACTTGCCTTGATCGTTGTTTACCAATAATAGTTTAACAGCTTACAGTTATCTGCACTTCATGTGCCCTATACAATTATATAGTCATACACATCAACTATTAGTCACATAAAAACACATAGTAATTGTAATGTAAACTCTACTCCACATCTCATAATCCTTCATGTTAATTAGCACACAATGTTCAATTAGATTGTGTTAACTTTTTGACTTATGTAATATTCGAAATTCATTCAAGTGTTTAAGTCTTGCTGGGAATACTTATGAGTTTTATATTAAACCCAATCCATATCTTATAATGTTCATTAACACTTGTCACGGCGTTTCGACTTTCATTCGTCACACGCCCGAATCGTCTCTCTTGTGTATGCTTAGTGTGCTTACATAACTTATCTAATACATCATTTATTAATGTTAATCATTATTATATTTACTAACATTCATGTTTTATAACTTAGGAAAACATCTTTTATCGTCAGAAGCACTACACTTGCATACGTACATGTCCGACTCCCTCCGATTGCCTCATAATACATATCAGTCCTAAAAATGTCCATTTTTACCCCTATTCCAGACATCAAATTGAAAAACGTAAAGAAGATAAGTTTTAGGTCTACTCGTCCTCGTTTCGGATCATCTTGAATCACCTCAATCGGAGTTCGTATGAAAACATTATGCTCGTTTTAGTAAAACATGTCCGGTAAGTTTTTTTTCAAAATTTGGCTAGAAAGACTACCCCCCACCGGGGCGAGGGTTTTTGCTCTAGGATAGCCCGTCGGGGCGGGGGACCCTTCTGCGATTTCGCGAATTATCATCTCGAACACTACAGAAAGCCAAATTAGGCCTACAAACTCCTTTCTAACAACTATACCAACCTACCCAAGGTGTAATATGTTTACAGAAACATAAACTAATGTTTCTAACACATTTCTAACCACATAAACATCAAGATTAAAACCTTTAATTTCATTATTTCTCTTATTTCCTCTTCTTTTGACATTCATAGCGAAATTCTTCACTATGAATTCATTTTTAAACCAATTCAAGCAATTCCAATTGTGATAACTCATATTCTTAACATACTAACATAATACATGATCAATTTCAATAATAAATCATAACCAAACATCAATTTTATAGTTTCAGAAGCCATTTTTCAGAAATTAATTCACAAAAAATCATTATGAACAAAATTCCTCTTCTTTATCAAAATTACAGGGATTGAATTGCTAGAAAAACCATATAACTCATAATATATCATAATATAACTCATATTACACATAACTCATGCTCACATCAAAGATTTAAGCACAATTTTCAACATAACTTCATAATCAAACACTATGAACATGATTTCATCATGTTCATCATATTTTTGTGAATTGAAACTTTTGAACAACTATAAAAATCTCATGTAAGCGTATACATACATATATATATATATATATATATATATATATATATATATATATATATACACACACACACACACACACATCTCATTCACATATCAAAATTATGAAGTTTCACCAAAAGATTTTTACATAGAACTCTAAAACTATGAAAACATAGAAGAACATGATTTTAAAACTTATTTTCACAACACTTGTATTGTGAAAATCCTTTCATGGCATACAATCACATATGAACACCATATATACATATAAATACATAATCATGAAAACCTAATTTTACAAAGACTAAATACATAACATCTTAATTTAGTATAAGGGTTAGTTTGATACATTTCTAGGTTGAATTAGGAGAAAAATGGAGATGGTGAAAGCTTTTCTTTTGTTTTCTCAAGGTTTCCTTCTTTTTTCTTCTTCTTCTTCTTCTTCTTCTTCCTCTTCTTCTTCTTCTCTTTGTTCTTAGTTTAGACTTAGGTTTAGAAAACTAGCGTAACTTAGTGTATATACAATATACATATAACACATATAATTATAGAATATGTAACTCCAAATATAATTACATATACTAATTATCAATTTAATATATAAGTTACAAAAATTAGAACTTTAAAAGCCCTAAGGCTTGGTTGGCAAAACCATATTATTTTAAAATCAGGTTTTAATAGTTAAGGCCTTGTTTGGGAAAACGATTTTAAAAACTCTTTTAACTCTTTTAATAGATTCTTTAACACATATTCTTACTGTTATCCTTTAATTAAGTAAATCTTAACATTAATTTAATTAATTAAAAGTTTAAAATCAATTAATCACATAAAATTGTCACATTATAATTACTCGCTAATTATAACTTCATGTAACAATTACCACATCACTACATTATCTCAATTAAATTAGAACTAAAACATAAAATCATTACATATTAATTAAATATTAAATAATCATTTAATTAATATAATACACTTAATCACATATTTCACAATATATAACACATATACACATACTCATACTTAAACATCTTAAAATATGAATTTTATTTATTGAATTCTCATTTAATAATTCTTAAAAATTCGGGATGTCACATCCTTCCCTCCTTATAAGGATTTCGTCCTCAGAATCAACGAAACCTCCCTTACTAGATTTTCGCAAAATCTCTTTCATAATTATCGTTGAATAACTTCAACACGTTAACTTAGCAAAACGTTTTACATATATATATATATATATATATATATATATATATATATATATATATATATATATATATATACTTCATTCATTTCTTCAACAACTTTTAGGTTTTATTACATAACCTTCAATTAAACACAATCATATATCAAATATAATATATTCTTTAACTCGTTCGTTTCTTTTTTTTTAAGGATCGTTATCATATACTCCACTCATAAATACTCGGGATATTATATTCACCTCTTCTTCTAAGAATTTCATCCTCAAAATTTTATTTATTAATCTTCATTCATTCAATCTATCAAAATAGATTTTACGTTAATACTTTATTCATTCATTGGGTCCTATATCCACTTTCTTTCCACAAAAATCTTTCTACCATTATTAACTTTTGTAACATTCCAGAATTTTTATTTGTTATATTAAATATTTGTTGAATTATATAAGTATTTAATGGATGTGTTTATGATTGAATTTGTAATTGTTCAAATTTGATTCGATTTGGTTAATTATTTGTTAAATAAATAATTAAGGAAATTAATTATTTTATTCTAATTTAATTTAATTATTAAATTAGAGAGTTTTGATTAAATTAATTATTATATTTTAATTTGAATTTGTGATTAAAAGGATGTGTTAGTTGATTAAATAAACATATAATTATATAGAAAATTATAATTTGGTGGCATTGATTTATGTGTTAAAGTAATTTAATAAATTGTTATTAGAATTAATTTAATTAATTAAAAGTGTGACAAATAACCTTTTATAAAGGAGTTATTAAAATAACTTAAAGGAGTTTAATTCAGTTTTTGCCAAACAATGTCCATTGCCTATTAAGTCTTTAATCTAATTATGTTTTACCAAACAAGGCATAAGGAATAAATGATTATATTTTTAGTAAGTAACCAAACAAGCCTTATGGCTTTTGATTTTCAAAATTTGTATAACTGATATCAGTTATACTTATATTTATATTATATAATTAATATATATAATATATCTTATACGTTATATTTCTAATATGTAAGATTAGAATAGAGGGGTGAGAGAGAAGAAGAGAGTTTACAGAGAGAATAGAAGAGATGATTGGGAGAAGGCTAGAGAATTTGATAAAGGAATTGGGGAGAAGAAGTTTGATAATCAAAGGATAGCCATTATCTTCCAACTCTAAGGTATCATCTAAACTCTGTTATTGTTTTTCTTTTCAAAAGTTATAGTTGTATTCTCTCTCTCTCAATTTTCTCTATAAAAGCTTTGTAGAAATTGAATTAATTGTTTTGTATGTGGCTTTATATGATAAACTAGTGTTGTAAAACTATTTTCATAAGTTATATATGAGTATAGTCAATGAAGTTATGATATGTATGTAATTTGTGAAGAAAACTATTTTTATAGAGAGTTTATGTGAATGAATATGGTTTAGTTTAAGGTAGAAATTAAGGGTTAATTAGTTGTTTAGTTGATAAATTGACTATTAAATTTGATAGAGTATGTATAAATATTGATAAAGTGCTTCGAATTAACTATTTTGGTTGAAAAACAAAATCACAAAGTGTTGATTTTCATTGAAAACATCAAAAGTGAGTTTTATCAAAAGCGTGAAATTGGATGTTTTAAATTCGTTGTTTATGTTGTTTTATGGGTAGAAACATGTTAAGAGTCTTTGAATTATGTTTATATGAAGTCTCTATATGAATTACTTGATAATTAGGCTGTTAGAAAGTAGCTTGTAGCCAAATTTAGCTTTTGTTCATCTTTATTCTTAAAGTCATCTCAAGAAGTCTGTGATTCGGTAGCTAACGTGACTTTATAATACATTTATCATGTGCATTTAGCCAGTATTGCCATGATTAAGCCTCGTAGTTTAATTCTTAGCCATAGCTTTATCATGCATAGCATTAGAACCACAAAGATAAAAGCGTATATGGCAGCAGCATGAGTTAAGAGAATGGTTTGATAGTGTACTTTTTGTACTCAAAATCTGAAGGAATAGTTATGTGTTAATAGTAGGACTGTTAAGTTATGATTTTAGTATTTCTATACCATGAACGAGCATGTTATTAACAATTAACTTGTTTTGTAATGTAATTATGTGATTAAAAATCAAATCTTACATGATGAGTGTACTTAGTTATGTTTGTAAAGTGGTATTGACTAACTATGTCATGATGACATATGTATATAGGATATTGTGAATCGAATTGTTCGGTTTAATCTATGAGCAAGGCAAGTTCTCTAAATCTATTATCTTGTTGAGCCAATTATTGTTTCCAATTCGATTACAATATAATGATGCAAGATTTCTAAACTTTATTGTGATATTGAGCAAGTTATTCTTGTATTTAACTTGTTGTTTAGCATGCAAACTTATATATACTAATGTTGAACAGTTTTATCGTTCAAATTGCTATGCATGCTTAGTATTCAATTCTAAATAACCTTGGCTTAATATTGTTCAAGCAAGGAGTGTTATAGTTATTCATAATGTATGCTATTAGATTATTCCTAAAGCATGATTTTAATTTACCATGTCGATTCAGTTATGAGTTTTCTATAGTATAACGTTATTAGTTTTATTCAACTAATCCTTAGTTGATGTTCGTTGAATTCCAAATTACCTTGAAATGTATCCAAACCAAACTCACTTTGGTGCGGACTTGTACTCTAAATACTGAGATTAAGCAAGGATTAGTGCGGAATTGTTCAAGCAAGGAGTGTTATAGTTATTCAATATGTACGCTATTAGATTATTCCTAAAGCATGATTTTAATTTACCATGTCGATTCAGTTATGAGTTTTCCATAGTATAACGTTATTAGTTTTATTCAACTAATCCTTAGTTGATGTTCGTTGAATTCTAAATTACCTTGAAATGTATCCAAACCAAATTCACTTTGGTGCGGACTTGTACTCTAAATACTGAGATAAACAACCCTATTATTAGGGGTAATTTACGCTTTGCATTGAAAGGTTTGTGCACAATACATTGTATGAAGGGATGATCCCCCTAAGTACGAGGAGTTCCTATAGTCTTATGACTGTTAAAGTTTAAGTTAAAAAATTACTTATAACTATGGGCATAGTTCGCGGTCTTAGGACCCTCAGTATATCCTTCAGAATGTTGGTAAATCATATTGTTTAATTCTATCGAGCCTCTTATTTGATAATTGTTGTAAATATTTTCATTCATTGTTGTTTCAAGTGAGCTTTGTTTGTCCACTCTTGCTTATATAACTATTATAGTTAAGGATGAGAAGGTTGATGTACCTAGCACTAGTAAAGGAAAAGGAAAGATGAACAAGTATTGAAGACTTGTAATATGATGATATTTTATTATCATTTTTTAATTGAATGGTTGTAATGAAGTTTATTTATTTTCCACATTTGAATGATTGTATTTAAAGGTAAGACAACCTGGGAGATTTTATTATGTAACCCTTTAATGGGGAAGGTTTTTATTATTCAATTTTACTGTGATTGGGTAGTTAGATATGAATGTTTGATTAATTGAACACCAAATCCTGTGGTAATGAAGTACCTGGGTTTGGGGGTGTCACAAGATGGTATCAAAGCCTTAGGTTATGAACCTTAGGTGGGGAAAAGCCTTAGGAAGTAACCTTCGAAAAGATAGTGATGATAAACTCTTATCTAGTTTTAAGGAAAAAGTAATAAAATACTTATGTGCATATCTGATTGTAACTTATGTGCTCGCGAGTGTCGAGTAGTAATGATTAGTAATTAAAACTTAAACTTTGATTGTCAGGATGGCTAATGTCGGAGAATACAGTCAGGCTAGGGAGGAAGGACCTCAAATGCCTAGAGAGGAGGAATCTCGTGACATTCAAGTGGTTTGAGAACAACTACTTCCACGGGAGTCAACCCCGTTGCTTACGGTGGTTGAAGATGAGGATGATGATGTAGAAACAGATGAAGAAGACCCTGTTGAGCTGCCACAGACGGATTAAGAGGACGAGGAAGAAAGGATTCCACTTAACTCGATAGCTGGCCGTATATACGATGAGGTGCATGACCGCAATGTAAAACTTCAAGATACAGTTGAGGAGTTACAAGATATAGTTGCTGAACAACAGACCTCGATGGCACAGAAGGATGATGAAATTCAGGACCAAGAAGAATGTCTGAGCAATGTTGAAGATAAGCTGATTCACACTGAAGGAGAGAATGAGCGAATGAGAGCAGAGATTGCAGAATTGAAGAACAAGTTGAAAGAGGAATCTACTAAGAGGACAAGAGCCGAAGATGCGTACGAGGAAGCTGATCAACGAGCCGAAATAGCAGAGGGAGACGCACAAGCAAAGAGAATGAAGATGCAGGAAATGAATAATGTGTTCAACACAGTGATTAATCGAGCTCAGGATCGGGTCATGGGTAATCCGATTCAGTTTGAGACGCTGCCATCGTACATACTAGATCGACAAACCATGTTCTGAATTATGGAAGAAGAGCGTCGTATGGCTATGCAGTATCTTAGTAGGACATCGTAGGGAGTGTACTTGATTTATGATTTATGTTAATCCCAAGTGTTATGTAACCTATGGGGTATGATGATGATGTCCTGAAACTTTGGTAGTTTAGGAAAATAATGTAAATAGCAGTGATGCTATTGATATGATGTTTTCAAAGAATTAAGTTTGAATAAAAGTTATTATCTTCTTTCATCCAAAGTGTTATGTGATATGTGGTGATTACTTTTATGGGGGCAAGTTAAGTAGAAATTACTTAAATAAGTTGAGTAATAATCTAATGAGTGTACTTTTAACAGAAAATGCCTCCAAGACGTCAACCACCCCGATAGAGAACCATTGAAGGAACCAACAACAATAATGCTGAAGTTAACCCCGTTCAGAAGCTGGTGATGTTACTGACAGGTGCATTGTAGAATCAACAGCAAAACCAACCACAAAATCAAGCTACAACGTTTAAGGACTTCAAGGTGGTTGGACCACCAGAATTCCGTGGGTCCATGAACCCGGTTGAGACTCAGACCTGGGTCATGGAGATAGAGAAGGTGTTCGATGTTGCGGGAGTAGGGGAAGATCAGAAGACTGCTTTTGCAACATTCATGTTGAAAGCAGAGGCTAGTTATTGGTGGCAGGCCAATAAAACTCGAGGAGGACCAGGGGTTATGGCTTGGGATAGGTTCAAGGAGATGTTCTTCGAGACCTATTTCCTAGAGAGTTCGAAGAGTCAGTTGGAAGTGTAGTTTATAGAACTAAAACAGGGAACAATGACGGTGTCAGAATATGCCACGAAATTCAATAAGTTGGTGAGGTTTGCGCCATACCAAGTCAGCACAGATGAACACAAGGCAAAGAGATTTGAACAGGGACTGAAGCCCTGGTTGTATAGTAGGGTTTCCTTGTTCCAGTTGAAGACATTTGCAGCCATAATGGAAAAGGTAATTCTCGCTGAAGGAGGAGGTGAGGTTGTAACCAAGTTCAATCAAGAACAGAAAAAGAAGAAGAATGAAGTGGAGGTTAAGAATGGAGTTGGTGGTAGTGGAAATGGTAACAATAATCTGAAAAGAAAGTGGAATGGAAATATGGGTGCTAGAAATCAACAAGGTAACCAGCAGAATAAGAAGTTTGAAGCATGTGCTACATGCGGGAAAGTTTCACAAGGGTGTATGCTTAATGGGGAAACGAGTATGTTTTAACTGTGGCCAGGAGGGTCACATCGCCCCAAATTGCAATCAACCTAAGAAGAACGTTTGCTTCACATGCGGGTCCAAAGATCACTTTGCTCGTGAATGCCCTAAGAAGAGATCTGGTGAGGCAAATAGAAACAAGGGAAGTGCTAGTGGAGGTGCACCGACTATTGCTGGGCCAACATCAACAAATAAGCCCAAAGCAAGAACCTTCAACATGACTGTGCAAGATGCTGTGCAATCAAAGGATGTGGTGTCAGGTATTATCCCAATCAATGATATTGATGCTTATGTATTATTTGATTCAGGTGCTAATTGCTCATTTATATCTGATGAATTTGCTATGAGATTGGGATTGCCTAGTGAAGAATTGAAATTTCCTTTAAACATAGAAATTGCGAATAAGGAAGTAATTCCAGTTAGGTTCGTATACAAGAATTGTAGGGTGAATATTATGGGAAATATTATGATGGTAGATTTAATTCCGATTAGGCTTGGAGAGTTTGATGTTATTTCGGGAATGGATTAGTTGTTCAATTTTGGAGCGATAATTGATTGCCAAAATAAATGTGTAAACCTTATGACTCCGTTAAAGGTAGTTTTCAATGGTAGCAAATCGCCTAGACAAATGAGATGTCTGACGATTATGCAAGCCAAGAAGTTGTTGAGTCAAGGTTGTGTTGGTTATCTAGCTTACATAGTCGATACTCAGAAGAAGGGTGTGAAACTGGAAGAAATACCAGTGGTTAGGGAATTCGTGGACGTGTTTCCGGAGGATTTACCAGGACTTCTGCCTGACAGAGAAATCAAGTTCGTGATCGACTTAGCGCCAGGAACCGCTCCAATATCTAAGGCCCCATACAGAATGGCTCTGGTAGAGATGAAGGAACTGATGGTATAACTGCAAGAACTGTTAGATAAGAAGTACATTCAGCCAAGCGTATCATCGTGGGGAGCACCGGTGTTATTTGTGAAGAAGGATGGGTCAATGCGTCTTTGCATTGATTATAGAGAATTAAACAAAGTCACTATTAAAAACAAATATCCATTGCCAAGAATAGATGACTTGTTTGATCAATTGAAGGGTGCTAGATATTTCTTGAAAATAGATTTGAGAAGTGGGTATCACCAATTGAAAGTAAGGAAGGAGGATGTACCGAAGACGGCATTTCGAACTGGGTATGGACATTACAAATTTTTAGTAATGTCATTTGGTTTGACAAACGCCCCTGCAGCATTCATGGATTTGATGAACATGGTGTTTAAACTATTTTTAGACAAGTTTGTGGTGGTATTTATCGATGATATTCTGGTGTACTCTAAAACTCAGGAGGAACACGTGGAACACTTACGTCTGACGCTGGAGACGCTAAGAAAAGAAAAGTTGTATGTGAAATTCTCTAACTATGAATTTTGGCTGGAACGTGTATAATTTCTTGGTCATGTAATCGATAAGGATGGGATTTCGGTAGATCCATCAAAAGTTGAAGCTGTGATAAATTGGGAACAACCAAGAACTCCATCAGATGTGAGAAGTTTCTTGGGATTGGCAGGCTATTACAGACGGTTTATCTAGGATTTCTCCAAGATTGGCACTCCATTGACGAATTTGACAAGGAAGTCTGTAAAATTTGTTTGGATGGAGAAGTGTGAAGAAAGTTTTCAAGAACTGAAAAAGAAATGAAGTGTGGCACCTATGTTGTCGTTACCAGATAATACAGGAAACTTTGTGGTGTATAGTGATGCTTCACACAAAGGATTGGGTTGTGTCCTTATGCAGAACGGCAAGGTTATTGCATATGCATCAAGTCAACTGAAAGACTACGAGAAAGGGTATCCGACTCATGATTTAGAGTTGGTGGCAGTAGTATTTGCTCTGAAAGATATGGAGACACTATCTCTATGGGGGGAAAATATGAGATCTACACAAACTATAAAAGTCTGAAGTACATTTTCACACAGAAAGACCTGAACATGCGGCAAAGAAGATGGATGGAATTGATAAAGGATTACGATTGTGAGATCTTTTATGATCCGGGCAAATCTAACGTGGTTGCAAATGCATTGAGTAGGAAAGGCTGAGAAAAGTTGATGTTGTTAACTGATAAGGAGGAGCTAATTTCAGCAATGGCAAGGTTAGAGTTGGAAATCAAATTTCCAAAAGAATCCGATAAAAAATTATACCAGATGGAAGCCAGTCCAACTTTGGTGGACAAAGTGAAGAACGCTCAACTGCAGGATGTGGAATGCAGGAAAATAAGAGAAAGTGTGATTGAGGGAAAAGAAGTGAAATACAAGGTTGATACTGAGGGAATGCTGAGATTCGAGGGACGAATCTGGGTTCCAGCACTACCAGATATTAAAGAAGACATCTTGGCAGAAGCTCATAGCTCGAGATATTCGATTCATCCGGGAAGTAGGAAGATGTATCAAGATTTGCGACGACATTTTTGGTGGCCAAATATGAAAAGAGACATTGCAGAATGCATTGCAAAGTGCTTAACATGTCAGAGAGTCAAGGCCGAGCATCAAAGGCCAAGAAGATTGCTTCAATCATTAGAGATACCGGAATGGAAATGGGAACATATCACAATGGATTTTGTGGTAGGTCTTCCAACGACTCAGAAAGGATACAATGCGATATGGGTGATAGTGGATAGATTGACAAAATCTGCACACTTTTTGCCAATAAAGATTAGATTCAATCTTGATCAGCTGGCAAAGCTATATGTTAAAGAGATCGTGACAAGACATAGAGTTCCAGTGTCAATTGTGTCAAATAGAGATCTGAGGTTCACATCAAACTTCTAGAAGAGACTACAAGAATGTATGGGAACACAGTTGCGAATGAGTACGGCATATCATCCGCAAACAGATGGCCAAAGTGAAAGAACAATCCAAACATTGGAAGATATGCTGAGAGCATGCGTCATGGATTTCAAAGGGAACTGGGATGAACAATTACCATGGTGGAATTTGTCTACAATAACAGTTACCATGCAAGCATCAGCATGCCGCCTTACGAAGCATTATACGGCAGGAGGTGCAGAACTCCACTGTGCTAGGATGAAGTCGGTGAATGTCAACTGTTAGGACCAGAACTGGTACAACAAACTACTAAGGTTGTCAAACTCATTAAAACAAGATTGATAGCTACTCAAGACAGACAAAAGAAATATGCTGATCAACACAGACAAGATCGTGCATTCGACGTAGGAAATTACGTATTCCTAAAAGTTTCTCCTTGGAAGGAAAAAATTCGGTTTGGTAAAAAAGGGAAAACTAAGCCTTAGGTTATTCAGACCCTTCGAAGTGCTGCGAAAGGTTGGAAAGGTGGCTTACATGGTAGCTCTACCTCCAGAGTTGCAAAACATTCATAATTTTTTTCACGTTTCGGTGTTACGACCATATAAATCCGATTACAAGCACGTGATTGAGTACGAACCATTGCAGTTTGATAAAGACTTGTCCTATGAAGAGGTTCCTATCCAGATAGTCGATAGGAAAGAACAAGTGCTCAGAAATAAAGTGATACCTTCTGTGAAGGTAATATGGAGGAACCACAATGTCGATGAGGCTACATGGGAACTCGAAGTTGAAATGATGAAGAATTACCCTGAGTTATTTGTTTAATCTATGTCTTCAATTCTGGGGACAGAATCTTTGTAAGTAGGGGAGAATGTGACGAATGAATAATTTGAATTGTGATTCTGGGGACAAAATCCTTGCAAGGAGGGAATTTTTAATTGTTATATTAAATATTTGTTGAATTATATAAGTATTTAATGGATGTGTTTATGATTGAATTTGTAATTGTTCAAATTTGATTCGATTTGGTTAATTATTTGTTAAATAAATAATTAAGGAAATTAATTATTTTATTCTAATTTAATTTAATTATTAAATTAGAGAGTTTTGATTAAATTAATTATTATATTTTAATTTGAATTTGTGATTAAAAGGATGTGTTAGTTGATTAAATAAACTTATAATTATATAGAAAATTATAATTTGGTGATATTGATTTATGTGTTAAACTAATTTAATAAGTTGTTATTAGAATTAATTTAATTAATTAAAAGTGTGACAAATAACCTTTTATAAAGGAGTTATTAAAATAACTTAAACGAGTTTAATTAGGTTTTTGCCAAACAAAGTTTATTGCTTTATTAAGTCTTTAATCTAATTATGTTTTACCAAACAAGGCATAAGGAATAAATGATTATATTTTTAGTAAGTAACCAAATAAGTTTATATGGCTTTTGATTTTCAAAATTTGTATAAGCGATATCGGTTATACTTATATTTATATTATATAATTAATATATATTATATCTTATACGTTATATTTCTAATGCGTAAGATTAAAATAGAGGGGTGAGAGAGAAGAATAGAGTTTACAAAGAGAAAAGAAGAGAGGATTGGGAGAAGGCTAGAGAATTTGATAAAGGAATTGGGGAGAAGAAGCTTGATAATCAAAGGATAGCCATTATCTTCCAACTCTAAGGTATCATCTAAACTCTGTTATTGTTTTTCTTTTCAAAAGTTATAGTTTTATTCTCTCTCTCTCTCTCAATTTTCTCTATAAAAGCTTTGTAGAAATTGAATTAATTGTTTTATATGTGGCTTTATATGATAAACTAGTATTGTAAAACTATTTTCATAAGTTATATATGAGTATAGTCAATGAAGTTATGATATGTATGTAATTTGTGAAGAAAACTATTTTTGCAGAGAGTTTATGTGAATGAATATGGTTTAGTTTAAGATAGAAATTAAGGGTTAATTAGTTGTTTAGTTGATAAATTGACTATTGAATTTGATAGAGTATGTATAAATATTGATAAAGTGCTTTGAATTAACTGTTTTGGTTGAAAAATAAAATCACAATGTTGATTTTCATTGAAAACATCAAAAAGTGAGTTTTTATCAAAAACTGTGAAATTGGATGTTTTAAATTCGTTGTTTATGTTGTTTTATGGGTAGAAACATGTTAAGAGTCTTTAAATTATGTTTATATGAAGTCTCTATATGAATTACTTGAAAATTAGGCTGCTAGAAAGTAGTTTGTAGGCCAAAATTGGCTTTTGTTCATGTTATTGCCAAAAGTCACTTCTGTCAAAGTCTAGATCAAAGACCTTGCAATGTGACCTAGCGATACATTTATATCATGGCCCTTGCTGCCAATATGCCGCCACAATGCAACCTCATAGCTTAATTCTCGGCATGTGTATTACCGAACCACCTGATATAAACTATTCTTGTGCCATGATATGAGTTGGCAGAATGAATTACGACAATGTACTTTTTGTACTTAAAATCTAAAGGAATTGTTATGTGTTAATATTAAGATTGTTAAGTTATGATTTCAATATTTCTATACCATGAATGAGCATGTTATTAACAATTAACTTATTTTGTAACGTGATTATGTGATTAAAAATCAAATCTTACATGATGAGTGTACTTAGCTATGTTTATAAAGTGGTAGTGACTAACTATGTCATGATGACATATGTATATAGGATATTGTGATTCGAATTGTTCGGTTTAATCTACGAGCAAGATAAGTTCTCTAAATCTATTATCTTGTTGAGCCAATTATTGTTTCCAATTCGATTACAATATAATGATGCAAGATTTCTAAACTTTATTGTGATATTGAGCAAGTTATTCTTGTATTTAACTTGTTGTTTAGCATGCAAACTTATATATACTAATGTTGAACAGTTTTATCGTTCAAATTGCTATGCATGCTTAGTATTCAATTCTAAATAACCTTGGCTTAATATTGTTCAAGCAAGGAGTGTTATAGTTATTCAATATGTATGCTATTAGATTATTCCTAAAGCATGATTTTAATTTACCATGTCGATTCAGTTATGAGTTTTACATAGTATAACGTTATTAGTTTTATTCAAATAATCCTTAGTTGATGTTTGTTAAATTCCAAATTACCTTGAAATGTATCCAAACTAAACTCACTTTGGTGCGGACTTGTACTCTAAATACTGAGATGAACAACCCTATTATTAGGGGTAATTTACGCTTTGCGTTGAAATGTTTGTGCACAATACATTGTACGAAGGGCTGATCCCTCTAAGTACGAGGAGTCCCTATAGTCTTATGACTATTAAAGTTTAAGTTAAAAAATTACTTATAACTATGGACATAGTTCGCGGTCTTAGGACCCTCAGTATATCCTTCAGAATGTTGGTAAATCATATTGTTTAATTCTATTGAGCCTCTTATTTGACAATTGTTGCAAAGATTTTCATTCATTGTTGTTTCAAGTGAGCTTTGTTTGCTCACTCTTGCTTATATAACTATTACAGTTAAGGATGAGAAGGTTGATGTACCTAGCACCAGTAAGGGAAAAAGAAAGATGAACAAGTATTGAAGACTTGTAATATGATGATATTTTATTATCAGTTTTTAATTGAATGGTTGTAATGAAGTTTATTTATTTTTCGCATTTGAATAATAGTATTTAAAGGTTAGACAACCTGGGAGATTTTATTATGTAACCCTTTAATGGGGAAGGTTTTTATTATTCAATTTTACTGTGATTGGGTAGTTAGATATGAATGTTTGATTAAGTGAACACCAAATCCTATGGGAATGAAGTACCTAAGTTTGGGGGTGTCACAACTTTTCTATTAAAAGTTTTACATTATTCTTTGATAACTCATCTCCTTCTCAATTCAAAATTTCTTTTCTCACTTATTCAACATATTTATCATTCAGTGTCGCATTTTACGACTTACTTCTTTCTAAGGAATACTCTCATTTTCACTTCCATCTTGCAGAATAACAAGAATCTTCCATAATTTTTCAATAATTGGGAAGTAGTATGAATAACTCAAGAATTTAAAAGATTCCAAATCATGCTGAGGGGTCACAAGACCTTGAACTACGTCCACGATTATAAGTATTTCTTTCAACTTAAACCTCAACAGTTATTAGACTATAGGGACTCCCGTACTTAGGGTGTTAAGCCCTTCGTACGATGTATTGTGCACTCTGTTCACGGTTATAAGTACTCTTTCAACTTAAACCTTAACAGTCATCAGACTGTAGGGACTCCCGTACTTAGGGTGTTAAGCCCTTCATAGCACATATTGTGCACAAACATCTAAACGATTCCGCGTACTCCCCTATAAAAGGGTTGTTCGTCTTAGCTTTTCAACATTTAAATCCGCACCAAAACAATTTGGTTTGGCATTACTTCTCAAGAAAGCTTGAATTTCATGAACATCTTTCAATATTCGTCTAGCTGAATCAAATAGCATAGACTTCTACAACAATTCAAACACCAATCGAAATATACATATACATATACATATATATATATATATATATATATATATATATATTCTCGTATCCTAAAGAAATCTTAAAAATCCTTTTATGGGGTCATGATTATGACATTGTCATACTACATCTCATCATAGTGGGCTGACGATCATATGATCACATCCAACACCAGGTTCCATAGCATTGATGACTCCATCGTTTATCATATCACCCGATATATAATTAAAATATATTTTGAAAATTTAAAAATTATTTTTTTTATCTAGCCGAAACAAACAGCATAGATACGCGAATAATAGCACTGTTTTAAAAATTCTTTGGTTCACTAGTGTGATCCAACATTTTTCAAAAAATTAAAAGTACAACCATCGACACGAAGTCAATAAATCTTGAAAGTCTAGCATAGCTATTAGATTTCAATATTCAGGTATCCATTAACTTTAATCTTTACTCCATTACCTCATTATTGACTAATTTTTTCATTTCTAGCACCACCAATGCTCTTATACTAAATATTCTTGTATTCTAGCTTACAATCTTCCTATTACCTTAGTATAGTACATCAAACTTACCGCATATTGGAAGTTCAGGAACATGCCACCATAATACGAGTTTAAGAACTTATCCTAGTCAGACCATAGGCGTCCATTCGCTGAGGTGTTCAAAACATACCATATTATTATGAGTCACAAACTTACCATATGCATTAGTTTTAAGAACCGCACCTAATCCTAATAATATCTGACTAATCTTAATAGTTTCTAACTATCAAATATACACATGAGAAAAGAATCACCTTTTCACCACACATACATTGATAGCGCGACACCGACATTCTAATGATTATCAATGTGATAAACCAAGTACATGCACAAAATCTCTACCCATACAATGGTTTGTACAACTCAGCCATCACATGAGTCCTCAATTGAAATTCCACCTAACTCTATCTTACTCTTAACTTGCTCAATACGAATTCCTCGTATCACATTATCTATAACTCCTCATGAGTTTATCTCATACTATATCATAGTACATTACCTTCATAGCATCAAGCTATAATTATTCAAACATTACAAACCATCTTTCTCTTATAACTTAAACATATCACGTCGTGATCTTATTCTATAATCATCTCCCTTAAAATTCTTTTCTTAACTCGTGATCGTTTTGTGTTACGGTCTTCTTTCTCTCCTTTTTCATCATTTATGATTTCATTTATGCTTTTAATCTTATAGACTTTGTCTATTCATCATTATTTCTTATCTTGACTATTCGAGTTAGGTAACTCCCATTTCTTATCTTTATATCTCTTCAAGATTCTTCTTTGAATTTTCTTGTTTATATAACAATTCTTCCTTTAAGAATTTCTAACTTCATTTACATTGCTCAACATTTCATTCGAGTTTCATATTTTCATCATATGTATCCATTTTCTATACTCGGTACACATCGAGTCTCTAATAGTTTCAATATGGTACGCTGAGTGGTTTCCAACAAACAACCAATAAACTAGGTTCCGAGTTGCTAGTTCGTATATACCTCCGCTCTATGAAGGGATCGTTTATCCTAGATACCATACATCACTATTAAAGAGTACAATTGTACCATACTTACATATAACCTTTATTCTTAACTTCTTTATCATTCTCTTCTTATAGACTTTGTCTATTTATTATCACCTTACATCCTTATTATTGGAGTTGGGTAACCATACATTCATATTTCTTATAACTCTATGAGATTCTTCTTTGAATCCTCTCACACATGTGTTAATCCCTTCTTTAAAAATTTCTTAAATTACTTCTTGTTATTCAAACTCTATTTGAGTTTATTCTTTCATTATCTTCACCTTCCTTCTCTAAGGTTATAGCCAACGATACTCCTACCTAAGGTTTATAACCTACAGCTTTGATACCAACTGTAACAACCCCAAAATTCATTCAATTTAATTCTTGACTTCAGTCGTTAACAATACATTCAATCTCTAATTTTACATCATTAAACGATAATACAACCATTGAAATTTGTGGAATAATTAAAATTTTATATTACAATTAAAATTTTCTATTACAAACTATTCTCGTTCCCAAAACTTTCAACCTTTACGTCTAAATATCTCAGAATCAGTGTAATACTACAAGAGTTTACATCGCAAAACGATATTACAATTCAACATTAATACATTATTCAGAACCTTAAACATGGTTCAAATAATAATAACTCAGCCAAAGTATATAAATCTTCAAGTATCACATCTGATTCATATCTTTCAAGTAGCACATAACTTTACCTTAAATCTTTAACCTACAAAAGTGGTTATTTGCAAGGTTGAGCTCGACAGCCCTGCAAAATCTAACAGTTTTCATGCATCACATAGCACATAATAACATGCTCAACATATATCTCATAAACATTGGACTAACATAACATACATGTTGCATTTCATATAACAAGTATAAAGACTGAGTTCCTTACTCAATCAACATTCATTATTCAATCAACGTAGTCATAAATTGACTTTAATGTTTCATACTTTCAATATATATAGAACACATCATGCTCTTTGCAACAAATATTTAAAATAGTTCATCATCAAGTTCACATAACAAATAGGAACTGAAAGACTTGCCTTGATCGTTGTTTACCAATAACAGATTAACAGCTTATAGTTATCTGCACTTCACGTTCCCTACACAATTATATAATCATACACATCAACTATTAGTCACATAACAACACATAGTAATTGTAATGTAAACTCTACTCCACATATCATAATCCTTCCTGTTAATTAGCACACAATGTTTAATTAGATTGTGTTAACTTTTTAACTTATGTAATATTTAAAATTCATTCAAATGTTTAAGCCTTGCTAGGAATACTTATGGGTTTTATATTAAACTCATTCCATATCTTATAATGTTCATTAACACTTGTCACGGCGTTTCGACTTTCATTCGTCACACGCCCGAATCGTCTCTCTTGTGTATGTTAATCATCATTATAGTAACTAACATTCATGTTTTATAACTTAGGAAAACATCTTTTATCGTCAGAAACACTACACTTGCATACGTGCATGCCCGACGCCCTCCGATTGCCTCTTAATACATTTCAGTCCCAAAAATGGCCATTTTTACCCTTGTTCCCAACATCAAATTAAAAAACTTAAAGAACAAAATTTGTAGGTCTACTCGTTCTGGATCATCTTGAATCACTTCAATCGGAGTTCGTATGAATACGTTATGCTCGTTTTAGTAAAACATGTTTAGTCAATTTTTTTAAAAAATTTGGCTAGACAGACTGCCCCCCCTCCCCCGGCCGGGGCAGGGGTTTTTGCTCTAGGATAGCCCGCCGGGGTAGGGGTCCCTTTTGCGATTTCGTGAATTATCATCTCGAACACTATAGAAAGCTAAATTAGTCCTACAAACTCCTTTCTAACAACCATACTGTGACGCCCCCAAAATTAGGTATACATCACCCATCTTGGGTCGCCACTTACATGGTACAGAATTTAAATACAACTTATTAATGTACCTGCGCTAGGTGTACAATACGACATAAAGCGTGAGTTTAAATACAAATATATCGCTCTACTAGATATTATACAAACTCAAAAAAGTCCTCATTACAATTATTATCACACTATTTCACGAGAATAGTGAGGACTACTAATGCTATCTTGGGACCATCACTTGTTTCCCCAGACTCGTCCCGGCTATATTCTCATTTCCTGAAGAGAACAGTGAAAGAAAGGGTGAGCTCAACTAGCCCAGGAAGAAATATTATGACTAAGATAATGCAGAATAAATTATCAATATGATACTCTTTTTGTAGAGTAAAATTCAAGAATGATCGGAAGAATATTTTCATGAAAAGATATCTTTGGATGAAACGCAAATATCAAGGATATTCCACTAATTTCATGGAGTATAGAAGTCAAAGTTTTAACCAAGTGGGTATAATAAAGAATGGAATAACAAAAGAAATCACCATGCATGCGATAGACCGCCTTGCAGACGAGTTATTCAGCGAGAATAATAAATAACGGAACCAGTCGAGGTGAAATTCACACCAAGCAAGGATGTTCCAACGAGAATAATAAAGATGGAACCGGATCCAGGTGTAAAACACATGAGATAGGATATTCCAGCGAGAATAATAAAGGCGGAACCCAGTTAGGTGTAAAAAACACATGACGAGGATGTTCCAGCGAGAATAATAAAAGGCGGAACCGGTGGTGGTGTAAAAACACATGCATGGATGTTCCAACAAAATAATAAAGGCGGAACCAGTCGGTGTAAAAACACATGAGACGAGGATGTTCCAATGAATCATAGAAGAATGTCACCAAGTATAGGGTAAAGCTGCATTATACGAGGTTATTCCAATGAGAATAATAAGCAATGGAATAACAACAGTTCTCTTCATGAATAAGAAAGAATAACACCCTTACATTTGGTAGGAGATTGAATCTTACTTGCGGTGTAGTAACAAAATACTCTTCTTCTTTCTCTCTTATTCTCTCTATACTTTCTCTCTCTATAGCTTGAATGAATTAAGTGAAAAATAATGAAGCCCTAGGCCTCTATTTATAGAAGATTTCTAGCTTTAGCACCGCCGTGTGAAAAGGCAAGTGGCTTGACGATTGGTTTGGCCTTTGTAATGTGAAGCGACAAGTGGTTCGGACGTCTAGTAAAGGTAATTACTATTAACGAAGGTAAATACTATTGACGAAGGTAAATACTATTCACAAGGGTAATTACTATTGACGAAGGTAATTACTATTGACGAAGGTAAATACTATTCACAAGGGTAATTACTATTGATTTGAAGGTAATTACTATTGATTGAAGAGACTCTTAGATGATGACATATGAGCCCCCATAAAATAATCAAACTTACCACAAATCATTTTTTTTATCAACACATATTTAATCTTTCAACAATTATTAATCATTTATAACTTGTCGTCTCAATTATTGATTTAATACTATAACATATTATACTGGATGATCTTTGTGACAATAATTGAATCAATAATATAATAGATATGATGCAGCAATTACTGTAGCAATAATTGAGCATAGCTGAGTGACTTCTCACGTAAGCATCAATAATCAATACCGTGTGCTACTATGCAACTACGCGTATTACTGTACTTTTACCACCGGGTAGTTCAATGCTTTTAACGGTAACACCTCCATAGTTATTTTTATAAAATATTTTTGTCGTTTTCTCAATCAAACAATAATTACATTATGGGGTCCACCAATGATTGAGCCATCAGATCACGAATATTCCTAACAAAAGAATATTCCCCACCAAACGAATATTTTATTACAACTTGCATACTTTGCAAAATTTATAAATATTACCCACAACTATAACATTATATCAAATTTATTCCATAATATTCAAAAATAATATTTATAAAAAATTTATCTTTATTTATAAAAGCTGGGGTCTTACAACCTCCCCTTCTTATGAAATTTCGCCCTCGAAATTAGGGTACGTACCTGGTATGTTGAAGAGGTAAGGATACCTTGATTTCATTTTAGATTCTAACTCCCAAGTCATTTCCTCAACATCGTGGTTCCTCCACAAAACATTGACTTGAGGTATAACCTTGGAGCGTAGAATATGTTCCTTCTTATCCAAAATTTGAACAGGAACTTCTTCATACGTCAAATCTTCCGCTATTTCGTCCGGTTCTAACTCAATAATATGGTTCGGGTCTTTCACATATTTACGTAATATAGATATGTGAAAAGCGTTATGAACACGAGACATATTTGGCAGTAAAAGCGAGTCTATAGCCACAGATTCCTACTCGATCGAGGATTAAAATGGACCAGATGAATCGAGGATTAAGTTTTCCTCTCTTTCCAAATCTTGTAACTCCTTTCCATGGAGCAACTCTTAACAACACATGATCTCCTATATCGAATTCCACGTCCTTTCGATGAAGATCAAGATAACTCTTTTATCGATTTTGTGAGGTTTTTATACGTTGTCGGATTGTTTGAATCTTTTCCGTAGTCATATCGTACCAACTCCGGTCCCAACAACGTTGCTTCACCCACCTCATCATCCAAAGGTATCTTTGGAGAACGACACTTTCTTCCATACAATGCTTGAATGGAGCCATGCCGATACTTGCTTGATAAGCTGTTGTTGTAGGAAAACTCCACCAATGGTAAGAACTTGTCCCAACTCCCTTGAAATCAAGGACACGAGTCTTAATAGATCTTCAAGAGTTTGAATAGTCCTCTCCATTGTCCGTCGTCATTCGAGGATGATATGCCGAGCTAAATCGTAAGTCCTGTGCCCATAGCTTTTTGCAAACTAACCCAAAATCGTGAAGTGAATCTTGGGTCTCGATCGAAACTATGGATCCCCGGCATACCATGCGATCTTACAATCTCGTTTATGTACATACTGAGCAAGACGTTCAAGTGTATAAGTTTCTCGTATCGGTAAGAAATGAGCAGACTTGGTCAATCTATCAAAAATGACCCAAATCGCATCAATGCCTTGAGAAACCTTAGGAAGGCCGTGAAGCGAAATCCATGGTAATGTGCTCCCACTTCCATTACGGAATTTCAAGTGGTTCTGATGGACCTTTTGGTACTTGATGCTCGCTTTAACTCGTTGACAAGTTAGATACCTTGAGATAAATAAGCGCTATCTCTCTTCATATTGCTCCACCAAAATGTATGACGAATATCATGATACATTTTGGTACTCCCGAGATGGATTGCAAATGGTGTGTTGTGCGCCTCCATCATGATATTATACTTTAAATCGTGGTCGTTAGGAACACAAAGTCCGGAGTTGACTCAAGTATTCCTTCTTCATCGATTCTTGCTTCCGTGATAGCACCTTCTTGCACTTTCTTCCTCATACGCATCACCTCAGTGCGTAGCTTGGCGACTTTAACTTTATCGATTAAAAGTCGGTTCTACTCGTATACTCGCTATCATCACATGCGTCCTCGAGTCTTTAACTCTATCTCCATCCTTTGCAAGTCACACAAAATGGGCCTTTGCGTTGACAATATCGCTTTTCGTACTTGCATATGATTTTCTACTCAATCGCCGCCTACCACGTTCGCTTTTCGGGATGGTATTGGATGGTATGATCATAATCTTTCAGCAGATTCAAGCCAACGTCGTTGTCGCATGTTGAGTTCCTTTTGAGTGAAGAAATATTTGAGGCTTTTATGATCCGTAAATATCTCCACTTTCTCCCCATACAAGTAATGCCTCCAAATTTTTAAGTGAAGATAACAATTTGCTAACTCTAGATCATGAGTAGGATAATTCCTCTCATATTCTTTGAGTTGTCGCGAGGCATAGGCTATAACTTTTCCATGTTGCATAAGAACACATCCCAACCCTTTGCGAAGCATCATCAGAGATGACAAATCCTCCGAGCCGGATGGTATTGTCGAGCAGTCTTTGAAATAAGTCTCCTCTTGAGTTCTTGAAAACTCTTCTCACATTCTTCGCTCCAATAGAACTTTGTATCTTTCCGAGTCAATTTGAGTCGATGGAGTAGCGATTCGAGAAAATCCTTCCACGAATCTCGATAATAACCACTAAACCGAGAAAGCTACGTACTTGATCCTTGATTTAGGTTGTTCCCGACTTTGAATAGCTTCAATCTTTCTTTGGGTCAGCAGATATTCCATGACTTGATACCACGTGCCCAAGGAATGCTACTTCTTCAAGCCGAACTCACATTTCTTCAACTTGGCATAAAGCTTATATTCACGAAGCTTTTGGAGTGTCGACCTCAAGTGTTGCTCATGATCTTCACGGCTTTTGGAATAAATAAGGATGTCATCAATAAAGACGACCACAAAGTGATCTAAATATTCCTTGAATACTCGGTTCATCATATCCATGAAGGCGGAGGAGCATTAGTCAATCCAAAGGACATGACTAGGAATTCATAATGCCCGTCTTAGAGTTTAAAGCCGTCTTTGGAATGTCGTGGTTCTAATCTTCAATTGGTGATATCGCGGAATGAAGATCAATCTTTGAAAAGAATTTGGCTCCTTGCTGGTTGGTCAAACAGGTCATCAATACGTGGCAATGGATACCTATTTTTGATGGTGACATGATTCAACTCCCGATAATCAATACAAAGTCGCATACTCCCATCTTTCTTCTTCACGAATAGAACAGGAGCACCCAAGGAGAAATACTAGGACGAATAAAACTGATGTCTAACAATTCTCTGCAGTTGGGTCTTTAACTCACGAAGTTCAATAGAGCCATTCGATATGGGGCTTTGGAAATAGGTTTTGTATCTGGGGTTCAAGGTCAATACAAAATTCAATTTCACGCCTACGGGGTAGGCGGGGAAGTTCTTGGGAATACGTCAGGAAATTTATTAACAATAGGAATATCGTTTAAAACTGACGTATTTTTATTTAAATCTGTGACATGAGCTAAGAAAGCTTGACATCCGTTTTTTAATAAACGAATAGCTTTATGGCTTGAGATGACCGTGATTGATTTTAATGGTTTGGTCGTTTGAATTCTCATAATAGGTTGATTAGGAATATGAAAGCTAACAACCTTACGAAAATAATCAATTTTTGCATGATAAGTAGTTAACCAATCAATCCCTAGAATCACGTCAAATGCAAGTATTTTTAATGAAATAAGATCGACAAGTAATGTGAGGGTACCGATTTGAACCAAACAAGACTTATAAACAGTGGATGTAATGAAGGTTTCTCCCAACGGAGTTTCCACAGATAAGTCAAAGTCTAATTTCTCCGGAGTCAAATTTAATCGATGAGCGCAAGTAGGAGAAATAAAAGAATGGGTAGAACCGGTATCAAATAAAGTATAGACTTCATTAGAGTTTATGATAAGCTTACCCGTAATGACCTCATTCGGATTCCTTGCTCTTTGGGAGGTCACAACAAACGCTCTCCCTTGCACTTCTAGGTTTTGAATTTTCAGGATGGCCTTTGGTGCCTCCATCCTAGCTGAATTTGTCTTCTTGAATGGCACAAAATCGAGCTAAGTGACCTTCTCTTCCACAATTATAACATGCTTTGGATGGCATGACGCAGTTTGGACTGATGTGTCCCTCTCCTCCGCATTTGAAGCATATGATAGGTGGTCTTTCTCCTTCCTTAACAATGGGTCTTTGAGTCCGACGTCTTTCCACCATTGTTGAATCTCCGTTTCTTGAAATGTCCATTCTTATTGTTTTGGCCCCGATTACCACCGAAGTGGTTACCATATCGGCCCGTTGATTCTCCCACGCTTATTGTCACCGCTCGATGACTACTCTCATGCGGTATTATAATTTTCTTAACGCTCTCTTTTAGTTGCGTTGACTCATTATCGCGTTCCACTAACTAGAGCCCTATTTACAACATCTGAATACAAACACGGTTTATGAGAAATAAGATGTTGACGATATCCCGACTTCAAACCTCTTAAAACATTCGCGCCATTCTCTCTTCATTATCCACAAGTGGGGCCATAACCGTGATAACTCCGCAAATTTTGCCTCGTATTGCGACACAATGGCCATATTGTTTTGTTCCAACTTGATAAACTCCACCTCCTTCATGTGGCGAATACTTTCGAGGAAAGTATTTGTCGTTGAGCGACTCTGGAACTTCTCCCAAGATATCTTGATGACAATGAAGTTGAGTACGTTTTACCGATTCCCACCAAGTCTCGCCTCTCGCGCAACATAAAGGCGCAGAAGGGAACTTTTGCTCTCTCGGAGCATCCCAAGACATCAAATATCTTGGTGTCTGCTTTATCCATGCTTCCGCCGAAGTGGTTTTGGCTCTCCTTAAACTCCGGTGGTCCCGGCTCCTTGAATTGTTTAGCGGTGACCTCCGAGAGTTTTCCGTGTTTCCACCTACGTTTTGGAATGTGAGTCGCTCTACTTTCTTTGTTGCATAAATTGCATAAAGCCTCTCGAACATTTGATCATTCATCATTTGGTCAGTGTTATTATTTGCATGAGGATTATCGCCTTCCTGATGCACATTATCCTGATTATTGATATGTGGTGAATCAACGATCGCCTGCGTTCCATTGCTATTCTCAACATTCTCGGATGTCATTTTTAGAATCGCCACAAAACAAAAGGTTAATTGACATGTAACAAATTATCCCTATCTTGACCAACCAATAAAATAGCACATAAACTTAGGTAGGTCATACTAGCGAAGGTATTCCGTCTCTCCCTCCTAGTACTATTCTAACATCTTATCCAGGATCATATCCTAAGCTCGATACCAATTGTGACGCCCCAAAATTAGGTATACATCACCCATCTTGGGTCGCCACTTACATGGTATGTAATTTAAATACAACTTATTAACATAAGCTGCCGTGTACAATACGACATAAAGCGTGAGTTTAAATACAAATATCGTCTACTAGATATTATACAAACTCAAAAAAGTCCTCATTATAATTATTATCACACTATTTCACGAGAATAGTGAGGACTACTAATGCTATCTTCAGGACCATCACTCGTTTCCAGGCTCGTCTCGGCTATATTCTCATTTCAAGAGAAACGGTGAAAGAAAGGGTGAGCTCAACTAGCCCAGTAAGAAATATTATGACTAAGATAATGCAGAATAAATTATCAATATGATACTGTTTTGTAGAGTAAAATTCAAGAATGATCAGAAGAATATTTTCATGAAAAGATACTGGATGAAACGCAAATATCAAGGATATTCCACTAATTTCATGGAGTATAGAAGTCAAAGTTTTAACGAACTGGGTATAATAAAGAATAGAATAACAAAAGAAATCACCATGCATGCGATAGACCGCACAGATAGGTTATTCCAACAGAATAATAAATAACGAAACCAGGTCAGGTGAAATTCACACCGACAGGATGTTCCAACAGAATAATAAAGATGGAACCAGATCCGGTGTAAAACACATGAGATAGGATATTCCAATGAGAATAATAAAGAGCGGAACCCGGTCCGATTGTAAAACACATGCATGGATGTTCCAGCAGAAATAATAAAAGCGGAACCAGTCCGGTGTAAAAACACATGAGCGGATGTTCCAACAAAATAATAAAGAGCGGAACCCGGTCTGTGTGTAAAACACACACAGATGGATGTTCCAATGAGAATCATAGAAGAATGTCACCAAGTATAGGTAAACCGGCGTATACAGGTTATTCCAACAGAATAATAAGCAATAGAATAACAACAGTTCTCTTCATGAATAAGAAAGAATAACACCCCTTACATTTGGTAGGAGATTGAATACTGCAGCAGTGTAGTAACAAAATACTCTTCTTCTTTCTCTCTTATTCTCTCTATACTTTCTCTCTTTATAGCTTGAATGAATTCGTGAAAAATAATGAAGCCCTAGGCCTCTATTTATAGAAGATTTCTAGCTTAGCTTTTCTTAGTGTGAAAAGGCAAGTGGCTTGACGTAATTGGTTTGGCGCTTTGTAATGTGAAACGACAAGTGGTTCGGCCTTTGTAATGTGAACGACAAGTGGTTCGGCCTTTTGTAATGTGAAACGACAAGTGGTTCGGACGTCGGTAAAGGTAATTACTATTAACGAAGGTAAATACTATTGACGAAGGTAAATACTATTCACAAGGGTAATTACTATTGACGAAGGTAATTACTATTGACGAAGGTAAATACTATTCACAAGGGTAATTACTATTGACGAAGGTAATTACTATTATTGAAGAGACTCTTAGATGATAACATATGAGCCCCCCATAAAATAATCAAACTTACCACAAATCATTTTTTTTTATCAACACATATTTAATCTTTCAACAATTATTAATCATTTATAACTTGTCGTCTCAATTATTGATTTAATACTATAACATATTATATGAGATGATGATTGTGACAATAATTGAATCAATAATATAAGAGATATGATCGTGAATTCTTTAATAATAATTGAGCATAGGTGAGTGACTTCTCACGTAAGCATCAATAATCAATCTGCAAGTGTGCTACTATGCAACTCACGCGTATTATTTGTACTTTTACCAAGGGTAGTTCAAGCAGTTTTAACGGTAACACCTCCGTAGTTATTTTTATAAAATATTTTTGTCGTTTTTCAATCAATCCGACAATAATTACATTGTAGGGTCCACCAATGATTGAGCCATTATACGAATATTCCCTAACAAAAAAAAGAATATTCCCAGACCAAACGAATATTTTATAACAACTTGCATACTTTGCAAAATTTATAAACATTACCCACAACTATAACATTATATCAAATTTATTCCATAATATTCAAAAATAATATTTATAAAAAATTCATCTTTATTTATAAAAGCTGGGGTCTTACACATACCAACCTACCTAAGGTGTAAAAAATATTATGACTAAGATAATGCAGAATAAATTATCGTTAGCCTTCAACATTATATCAACTGATAAAATACAATAGACAACAAGTTTTAGATCAACAACTATAGCGGAATAAGCAATCCATTAGAAGAGTCAAGTAGAGCATGATATCTACTATCTTCTATGATTTAAAAGTATGTCATCAATTTTATTGCTGAGACTCAGCTTATTAAATAATCCACATCACTAAATTATCTATGCACTACGGGCCAAGGATATTCATTAGTATCACGACCACGAATTATCCATGCACTACGGGCCAAGGATATTTGTATTTTCACCAATGGTCATGATCATGCCAAACAACAATTCATCTTTGCACCCTTGACCGAAAAGAACGCATGGTTAAGATCATACCAACATCTGTCCATCAATACACTATGGGCCAATGAGGACTTTTACTACATCATTAGTAACATTACGGTCATGATTATATCGAATAATCCTTGGTCATAATCATACCAATCAACAGTCTATGCACGTAAGCCATAGATGACTTTCATCACAATATAAGTATGAAGATGATGACAATGATATAAGAATTCAATTAAATGAAAGCAAGGATAAATTTTAAAGATTTATAATTTAATTTATTCAAAATTCAATAATATCCAAATTGTCAACATGATACTTGTAAGACCCCAATTTTTATGAATAAAGATGAATTTTTCTATAAATATCATTTTTGAATATTATGGAGTGAATTTGATATAATGTTATAGTTGTGGGTAATATTTATAAATTTTGCAAAGTAAGAAAGTTGTTATATAATATTCGATTGGTCGGGAAATATTCGTTTGAATAGGGAATATTTGTACGACGACACAATCATTTGTGGACACCAAAACGGAAGTATTGTCAGAGTTAGAAAACGACAGAAATATCTTTTTATGAAAATAACGGTGGAAGTTTTACCGTTAACTATTGAAATAACCGGTGTTAAAAGTATAGTAATACGTGTGGTTTCATAGTAGCACACAGTATTGATTATTGATGCTTATGTGAGAAGTCACTCAGTTATACTCAATTATTGCTACAGTAATTGCTGCATCATATCTCTCATATTATTGATTCAATTATTGTCACAGTATCATCTGCATAATATTTTATATTATTAAATCAATAATCGAGACGACAAAGTTATTAATATTATTATTTACAAAATTGACGATGTCTAGAAGTTCTGTCAAGGAGAGGTTTGTTCACCTAATTGCGCGCCAATAGGGAGAAATCATTATTGGAAAGCCCCCTCTTTCCTTGGAACGACCTGGTTGTTAAATATTGCGAATTATAATAATGATGATAAATGTTGTTAAAAATATTGAGTTGATTTTTATGAAGTATTTGTTGTAAATTGGCTTATTATTTGGACCCTCCAATTACCCATTTTCAAAATAATCGATAAAAAATTATTCAGTATATATATATATATATATATATATATATATAAAGATGTGCAGGTATGTGCATGTTCTTTTTCACTAACATTCTATTATACTATTTCACTCTCTTTCAACTTAGAAAACTAATACTTTTGTGGAATAATATGAAATATTGGACTATAGTGTATATGGTGGACATCCTCCACCACTTGACAATTAGTCATTTAATAATTGCATGTGGTGATTTTTACTTAAGTGTTTTTGCTATTATTTTAGGCTAATGATTTAGAATTGGCCCAGACTTGTAGTAATCCTGCTATTTTTGATTTTGGATTTTTTAGAGCTTTTATTTTGGTGGGGGTACTGATGTTATATATATATATATATATATATATATATATATATATATGCTAAATGTTTTGGTGGGGGGGGGGGGATTCACGGGACAAAGAAAAAGAAATGGATGGCTTGGAAAGTTGCGTCCGTGATTTCTAACAATTGTGCAGTCCGTGAAAAATTCTAAATAGTATCCTTTCTATTCTCCTATAAATAGGATGCTTAGTTAGAATTGAAAATCATACCAGAATCAGAGAATTCTTCTTCAATAATCTTTAGCGTATTTCTTTAGAGTTTTAGAAAGCTTTAAGCGTAGAAAGCAATGAAAGTTTTCTTCAAGAATATCCCCGCTATACCAGTTGGAATACTCTTCTTTTCAAGGTAAGGGATGTTATTTTTGTTCAATATTCGCTTGAAATAATATTTTCTTCCATACTCTATAGTATGTAAGTAATATTATTTTGTTTCAGATTTCGAATTCTATACTTGTTTTGTTAAAGTTTTGGCTTCTACACTCCATGAAATTAGTAGAATATCCTTGATATTTGCGCTTCATCCAGTATATTTTCATGGAAATATTATTCTGAGCATTCTTGATAAGTTTAACTTTTTCATGGAGTACTATTCACGGGTTACTATTCTGAAGTACTATTCGGGGTATTATTCACGAAAGTACAATTCACGGTACTATTCATGATAAAAATTGATTCGCTTTTCGGTCAAATTATTTTTGGTACAATATTATTCTTGAATTTTACTCCACAAAGCGAAGATCATGTTGACAATTTGGGCGTTATTGATTTACGGATAAATTAAATTATAAATATTTAAAAATTTATCCTTGAACTTGTTTTATTGAATTCTTATATCATTGTCATCATCCTCATGTTTATATTATGTTGAAAGTCATATGTGGCCTGTAGTGCATAGATAGACTTGGTATGATTATGACCAGGGATTATTCGGTATAATCATGATCGTAATGTTACAAATGATGTGGTAAAAGTCCTCATTGGCCCGTAGTGCATTGATGGACAGTTGTTGGCATGATCATGACCATTGATGAATACACGAATATCCTTGGCCCGTAGTGCATGAATAATTTATGGTCGTGATACTAAAGAATATCCTTGGTCGTAGTGCATGGGTGATTCGATGATGTGGATTATTTATTAAGCTGAGTCTCAGCAATAAAAGTGATGAAAAACCTTTTAAATCATAGAAGATAGTTGATATCATGCTTTACTTGACTCTTCTAATGGATTGCTTGTTCCGCTGCAGTTAAACTTGATGTTTATTATATTCTATCAGTTTAACACTGTTGAAAGCTAACGATAATTTATTCTACATTATCTTAGTCATAATATTTCTTACTGGGCTAGTTGAGGTCACCCTTTGCTTTCATTGTTCTCTTCAGGAATTGAGTATATAAATTTGGGACTAGTCGAGGGAGAGTGGCGGTCGGATGATAGCATTAGTAGTCCTCACTATTCTATGAAATAGTGTGATAATAAATGTATTGAGGACTCCATTTGAGTTTGAATACTGTCTAGAAGACAATATTCGTATTAGAACTCTCAGTTTATGTTTTGTCATATTTTACACGATCATTGTATTATTAAGTTGTATTTGAATTTTGTACCATGTATTTGGCGACTCAAGATGGGTGATGTATACCTATTTTGGGGGCGTCACAGTTGGTATCAAAGCTTAGGGATATGATCAATGGCTGAGATGTGAGACAGGAACTAGGAGGGGAGAGACGGGGAATTCCTTCGCTAGTATTGTGACGCCCCAAAATTCGGGTATCTTCCAACCCAACAGATGGTGCTACACGGTACTCATAACTGTACATTCATTCTATTGAAACGACATCAAAATGTGAGAATCAACGACATTCTTATTACATTAATAATATTACATCCCGTTCCCAAGTTCTAAAACCATTACATTCTTTGTTCATCATTCTATAATATATACAACTTACTAGTTTATTACAAGGTAAACTAATCATTCAGCTTCGTCTTGCCTCTATCATCGTCAAATCCCTCGGTTCGTTCGGTCCTAGCTGCATTCATATGGTTCAAGCAAGAGTGAGCATAACAAACTCAACAAGTACAACAATTTCTTTTGAACAACATGCTTGAAACATAGGAATCGTATATCTTCAATAACTGGATAATAGCTATGAAGTACTATCAATAATTCAAAATAGCATTTCTTTTCCTTTAAAATATTTTACAATAACAATATTCAGTAAAACATCAACTCTGACTCAAGACCATGAGCATTTCATATTTTCTTTGAAAAGTACAACCTGGCACTAAGTTCGTAAGTCCAGCATATCTTATGAGCACTACGGGTGATCATTTACAAGTAATCTATGTTGATCAACACTACATCCATTAAGCGATATATACGTTTAAGTTTTGGCAACCTCGCGTCTTTGTTGATTGATCGATTTCGCAATCAATGAATACGTGCAAGTATACACGGTCAACAAGTAATAAAGTGAAAGTAGAATATCGTTCCCACGAGGAATTATTTAATAAAAATTACCAAATACTAACTCTTAACCAAATCAATTTTATTTAAACAATTGCAAATTGTGAATTTTCTAATTAAGAAAACTAAATTAAACAATTAAAAGAGATTAGTCTAAAAGAAAGCAAATAAACAAAACTAAGATTTGATTGAATTTAGGTAAATAAGGATTAAGACTCCAATATCCCCAATTATGAATTATAAATCAATTATTCAACTATTCCAATTATTATGTCTACTGAATTGTTAACAGGAATTCTCAAATGCCAAAAGCCCTTTCTCAAGTGATCCTTTGCCTTCCATTTAATCCAAGTTAATTTTGCTATATCCCTATGCAAAACAATTGAATTAAACTCACTACAATCCCAATTCATTGTGTGTTACATGTGACAAATAGATATTCTCATTCTATTCACAAACCTAATTATTCACTGTGCAAATAACTAAGTCACATGTCACCATGCCCAGTTCTAACCCTAGAATTCCTTTCCCAAATCCTTCTAGAGTAACAAGGTAATTACTGATCAGATAATTAATCAATAAGCACAAAGCAAGATGAATAATTCACTTCAACATAAATAATTGGAATAAATTAAATAACTAATTTATAGCCATAAAAGGTTCAATTGAAATCTTAATAAAAGAGTTAGTTCAAAATTAATGAATTAAAACCAAGAATCCACAACTGAATAGACATTAAAAGATAAAAGTATGATAAGAGAAGAGAATATAATCTGTTGTCAGTAAATCTGATGCTCCCCTCTTGCTCTTGCTCTTGATCTTCAGTGTTCTTCAATTTGCTTCAATCTTCAATGGCTAATTAAGAACTAGGGTTTAGATTCTAATTTAATGGAGTATTTAATCTAGTCTAATCTATGTATTCTCCCTTTATTTTATGCCTTACATCATGTATTTATAGGCTACAAGTCCAATTTTTAGCTTAGGAACAAACCCAATCCAATTTGGAGTCAAAAAGGTGTCAAAATTCGCCCAAAAACTCATTCAAGCCATGACCAAGCCCTTCCCCAGTGCCCCAGCGCTGGGCTTAACTCTGCAACCCTGCCCCCAATGCCCCGGCGCTGGGCATAAGCCTATTTTGGGCGTCCCGACGCTAGCACTTTTTCTGACATTTGCTACTCCGACGTCCTTTGGGAAAATGGTCATAACTTCTTCGTCCGAACTCCAATTTTGATGATTCAAGATGATCCGAAAAGAGGAGAAGTAGATCTACAACTTTCATTCTTTAAGTTTTTCTAAATAAGGTCCGTAGTAATACTCAAGTTGGCTTTGAAGTGACTACTATGTAAATGACAAGCCGAAAACCCGATTCTAGCCACCCCGAACGTCGATTCAAGAAACTTTTGTCCCAATTCCTACAAAACAACATAAAACATGCATGAATAGACACAAACACTTAAAAAATATTCTAAAAGACTTGAGAACAACAATAAATTAAGCCCGAATGTATCCAATTCATGTGTATAAAACTCACTCATCACGTGCCCATCGAATAATCGATGAAAAATACATTTGTTTATTCATACTCAGGCTTACCTTGAATCCGTACCAAACAATTGGCGTAGGATAGCGTTAGCAATTCTATATTGAAAGACTTGTAAATAAATCAATTAACTCTTTAAGATTAGTCTAGCCGAGATAAAACTGGCATCGACCCTTTAGTAAAACACTTCATGCATCTCATAACATGAATCAAAGAAAACTTGGCTAACACGAAGGTTAAACAAGCGTTTAAGAAAAACTTGCCTTCAGCGTCTACTACAGTAAAAATAACTTTTCCTTTCAGTCTTTACGATCTCTACAATACATAACCACATAACATACTACATTAGGTCATGAATGAACATACATGGTTCCTAATGAATCTTACCCTTCTTCTCAATCTAATCATACATTAGATTTGTTACTATAGGTTCCGGCTTGCCATTATCTTTACATCATTCTTACCAACTTCTTTCTCTTCTATGTCTTACGTGGATTTACTTCATTAATAGAACTCGTTTCGAGTTAATCATCCTTCCTAACGGCTTACTAACATTCTTACGTTATTAATCGAAACTTGATCGTCGTTAGTTAAGTACACTTTATTTCATACCGTTTACGTTTACGTATTACTTAACAACTTTTAGCTGTAACCCTTAACGTTATAGTCCTTATCATTATTGAATATTGTTCACGTTTTTTATACTTTACGTTCGTCGTTTAACTACACATTAAACAACATTAAATTCCTAAAGTCATTACTATAACAGTGATTTAGGAAAGGTCTTATCATGTTCATTAAGTAATTACATAACCCATACTGGTATTGCAAACCATTGGATTCATAATCAACTTGGTTAACAAATTTCTACAGCCAGCTTAGCGCATTGCGTTGTTCTTATTACGTTCATCTTCAATTGATTATTAACCTTTAATCATCATACATTAAGTGTCTAAAAATTCTTTAACAATGTTATATTTACACCTTAGTTCATTACTAATAAGTTATCTTTCATTCTATACTTGTAAATATTCTTGTATGTTGAAACCCTAGGACTGGCGCCGCGGCACCACACATAGCTCTCCTTCTCGCGCCGCGGCACAAGGTTGCAGTAGGCAATGACACTATGCCAGGTGCTGCAACGCCACCATTTGGCCTTGGGTTGGTGCCGCGACGCCAACTCTGTGCCTTAGAAAAATTTACAGCTTTTGAAATTTTGTGAAACTCCCGGACGCATAACTTCTTCGTTATAAGTCCGAATTGGCTCGTTCAAAAGCCTACGGTTCACAAATTACATACTCTACACGTTCATGTAAGAATTTTATCTATTTGAATTTGTTTGCTAAAAATTCACCTATTAGTCCATTTTAACAAAAACGATAAACGTTCGTGAACGTTCAACGCTCATTTCTTCGTTCTAAGTCAGAATTCGTTCATTTTCGAGTTCGCAACTCTATAATGCCAAATATGACTTGTCTCTATTGAAAACCAATGTTTCCAATCTCAATAACTTCAATTCTGAGAATTTCACGAATTCGAAGATTATCGTCGCAACTCGTAAATTTGTCCTTAACTTCATTTCTTATGATTTGTTCATCGTTTCAAATGGATTCAATCCATCATACTAACATCTTGACATACATACTTCATTAACTTATAAACATGATAAGTTATTACTTGTTCTTTGTGATTTTATAACTTATAAAAGTATAAACTACTTATGACTTCCTTTCTCATGACTTATTATAGATTAAGTCTTTTACCCACCATTCTTACTTCTTATTATAATACAATCTTATTAAAGTAAACATATGAGTAGTTCATCTAGATTCCTCATGAGTTCATAACTTATTTAGATTTGAATTACTTATTCATAACTTACACGGCTTAAGTCCATTGATTAATCATTTTTATCATTCCTTAGCATACATATTCTACCACTGCCCACTTCTTTAACAATTTGAAGAGAAAGAGAATTATGGTTTAAGTTCTTACCTATGAAGATCACTTGGTTAATCTTTAATCTCCTTCTTGCTACTTGAATTCTGAAAGACTAACTTGTTCTAGCTTTTGTAGCTTTTTCTCTCTAACCAATAATCTATAAGTTATTGGAAGAAAATCTAACAACTAACAAATGAACTAGCAAGATTCCTATTTATAGAAAATTCTAATTTAGGGCTTAATGGTCATTAAGCCATTCCACCTCCTTACTAAACCTCAATACTATTCATTAATTAAACCCTAAGTTTACTTGCTCACCAAATATGTTACTTGGCCATCACAACACTTAGCCATTAAGTTAACTTGGTTACCACACATAAGCACTTTACTTGCTCATCACACATAAGCACTTTAATTGCTTATCACACATAAGCACTTTACTTAGCCTTTAAGTTACTTAACTTTTCCATTGCTTAACAGTTAAGTCTACTTGCTCAACACACTTAATTCTTGGTCACTAATTCACCCATGGGTTGCCCCATGGATCAAACTTTACCCATTGGATTAATATTTTGGGCTTAAGGTTTAATTAATCTAACTTATACATTGGGCTTGCAATTAATCAACTACTTGGGCTTGTTCATTAAATTACATTGGACTTAACCATTACTATATTTGGGCTTTAACATTAATTCGTATTGGGCTTTATTATTATCCCAATTGGTCATTACAATTTCCTACATAATTCAACAAATCCATTACATATGGCTTAAAGCCTTATAACGTATAATTTATGTATTAATCTTGTATTCTAACCCGTATACTTATTTAATTTACGACATTCCATCATTCATACATACTCGTATAATACCTCGTTTTATACTCGTATTCATTACCTCATACAATACCTACGTATTATACAATCATAGCTTTAATTCATTATACGCATTTAAATTCCTTCTCGGAACTCACTTTCCCTAACCGTTAGGTTTTAAGTCCGCAGGCAAAAAACTGCATTTGCCATAACTGAAATATTATTGGATATTCTATCTCACCTCGATATTCTATCATTACGTATTTCTCAAAAATTTAAAAATAATTCCCGAACAGAAATACGTGAATAGTGTTTTTCAGAAAATTTCTCAGAAAGCTTTTATTTTCGTCTTGAAAATTCAAACACTTTAATTCTACCACGTAGCCAAAATACTACGACATTCCAATATGTCTAGGTCATAGAACGACCTTCAAATAGCTTACTCCCATAATTAATTAATTAAATTCATCTAATCCACATAATCAAATAAAAATTTAATTCTCAAAAATCTAATTTTTCTGGGGCATTACATTCTTCCCCCCTTATAAGGATTCTGTCCCCAGAATCTCACTAATAATACATACACCATTGAGGAAACATTTTCCTTTATCTTAATCTCAAGTTCCCACAATGCTTCTTCGACATTGTGGTTCTTTCATTTTACCTTTAACAAAGGTGTTATCTTAATTCGCATGACTTGTCACTTCCTATCAATAATCTGAGTTGGAATTTTAAATACTTATTAACATATTATGTTATCTTCCTTTGATTAATTCTTCTTTTAACTTTAAAATTATTTGAAACTCAAATTCCTCCTTCAAAATAAGATTATACTTGATCTTCTCTTCATCTTGCATCCTCTTCTTCATTCGCTTGCATTCCTCATTACCTAGTTATACTTAATTAACGCGTTCCTTTATCGTGGATTGAGTCTACATTGTGGATAACATTTCTACCACTTCATTCCATAATTTAACTTCTAACTTCATTCTTACCATTTCCGTTATTAACTCATTCTGAGTTGTTAACATCGATAGCTTTTCCCTACCCTTCCTACTTAACACGTCAGCTTCTACGTTAACTTTCCCGGATTGATATAACATATCAACGTCGAAATCTCTTATCCATTCTAATTACCTTCTCTACCTCATATTCAACTCCTTTTGTATGAGGATATATTTCAGACTCCTAGAGTCCGTGTATATCTCACACTTTTCCCCGCATAAATACTATCCTCAAATTTTTATTTCAAATTAAAAACTATAGCTGCCAATTATAGATCATAAGTAGGATAGACCTTCTCATAATTCATTAACTGGCGTGATGCATACCTAATGACTTTGCCATGCTACATAAGCACGCAATCTCGTCATCTATGCGAAACATCGAGTTACACTACAGAATTCCCCATATCATCTGATAGAGAGAATACAGGTACCTCACTTAACTTCCCTTTTTAGTTCCTGAAAACTATTTTTCTCACTTCCCATTTTGACAATACCAACCTGTGATGCTAAAGGTACTTTTAATTATAGCACCTCATAAGGGTACTTGCCTAGCGCCTCTTACAAAAAAATTTAGCTTTCGTACATTAGTCCACCCAATTGACATAACCAGAAACTTGTCATAACTATAACGAGTTATGAATGTCATCTTAGGTACCTCCTCCTTCTTCCTTACTTTTAACCGACTATACCCCGTACGCAAATCTATCTTAGAAAAATTCTTTGCCCTCTTCAACTGATCAAATAGACCATCGATCATGGGCCATGGGTATTCATTCTTAACCGCTAACTTACTCCTATTAAGATAGTCGATACGAAACCATAACGACTCATCCTCTTCCTTAACATCCTCCTAACTTGCTTCATCATTAGACCACAAGAGCGTCACGGTATTTTATTACCATAAAATACTACCTTGGGTTACTTAGAAAACCGAAGATTCAAACTTTTATTCTAACAATTTATTAAAGTTCTATGATTAATCATCCATTCATACCGAGAATTACTTAAAATTCTCTCAACATTATCGAGTGCTTATCTATCAACACTTGCTTACCATTATTATCCATGAAATCATTTCCACGAATATAACTAACGAAAGTTATTTCCCCAATCTCTACCGTAATGTTTAAAGATACTTATAATCCCTTTCAGACAGACTCCTAGATGAGTCTTTCCACATGTCTTACACACTTTGATCTTACACTTAGGATCCCTTTGTCCCACTCCAGTATTCCCGGAGTTAAAATTCTTTCTTTTTGGCTTACTATCACTACCATTGGAACTCTCTGCCTTGGTTCCTCCCTTTCCCTTGCTCTTATTCTCCCTCTCTTTGTGATATTGAGTAAACGCCTCATTACCACCCTCGGCTATAATCACCTTTTCCAAAATGGTCCCACAGGAAACACTCTAGAACACAGAAATCCTACTATAGAGCCAGGGTTTTAGGCCCTGCTCAAACCTACGAGCCTTCCTCTCCTCAGTGTCCACACCAGCAAAACTTACCAATTCATTGAATCTGGCCGCGTACTGGGGAACCGTCATGTCCCTTTGCTTAAGTTCTATGAAATTAATCTCCTTCCTCCCCTGCATACTTGTAGGGAAATAATTCTCGAAGAAAACCTTCTTGAATTGTTCCCACATTACCGCATCTATTCTAGCCCCACCCTGGTGAGCCTCCCATCATGTAAGCCACAAAAGAAGTCTTCTGCGCCTTACCTACGTTTGTACTAACAAACGCCTTCTCTATTTCCTTTACCCATGTCTGGGCGTCTAATGGGTACATTGTTCCTTTGAACTCCGGCGAACCTACACTTTTAAATTCTTTAAAGGTAGTCGTTCTCGCTAACCTAGGTTCCACAGGTACTCTACCCCCGGTTTAGTTAAATGCAGCTGTTAATAAATATACGAACTCTTGTATAGGGTTAATTTAACCCCCCCCCCCCCCTTGATTATCATTACTTGATTCCACTTCCAGATTACGTTGTCTTCTCCTCGACGGCATTTTCTGATTAAATAGAATTTCATTATTATCTATTTACTTATTTTGTTATTATTCGCCATATAACAACTCATACCATAACAAAGCTTATTAAATGAAAACTTCATTATATTCATATGCTTCTTCATAGTTTGAAACTATTTACACTCTGCTATTACATTTCTATCCCGTAATTGAACTTCTCAAAAGTTGGGATTTACAAAAAGACTACCCTTTTATACAAAAGAGGGTTTTACGTCACTACACACATATTTATAACTCTAGATTTCTAATAATGCATAACAGCGTCCTCGTGTTTCTCATTCGCAATCTTCGCTACAGTATCCCGACTAATAGTATGTCGAGTTTTCCCTGACTCCATGGGATGACAAGTAACTTTCAGCTTGAAATCCATATAAGCACTCTTATGGATGTAAGAAATCCGTGCTATCTTCCGGTCTCTCTTAGCTTCTTACAAAACTTATAGGCCTCCTTCTTATAGTCCCTAGCCTGCTTTGTCATAAGCATCTGCCTATCGTGCTCTGACTGAAAATCTGCTTCTGCAGACACCTTAGCTTCATGGAGATAATTAATCTCTTCACTCTCGATTACGCACAACTTGTACTTTCGGATTGCACATTCCTGTCAATCACTGCTAGATACAATGCTCTCATTGCATCTGGAGGTATTGACTCTAGTGTAGGTACCACCGTATTAACTGATGTTACCTCCATTTCCTCCTCCTCATTGACCATCATATTAAGATATGACGCTATATCCATATCTCCCTCGGAGTAGTCCTCCTCAGAAAAGTACTCCATTGTCTCCGACTCCTCTAGAATCACTAATGGTACCTCCGCCACTGGCATAGGTACAGGCTCTACTCTGTTCACAAGTTCTTCGCTCACTGTGTGTATATCTCTATACATCAAGCTATCGATCGACATCCTACAATAACACATATGTTGATTAGTACATAACACATAATAGTATAAGCACAAATCATATTTAATTTATTTAGGGTTACTTTCCATCTTTTAAATCTTTCGGTACTGAGTTTACTCAATACCTTATTGACTCATTCAACTTAAGTAAAGCTCGAGTTTACTTCCTCGGACTTTTCTTCCTTAACGAGGTTATTAGCCTAAGGTTCTTCCCCCCCTTAAGTTTTATAACCTAATGCTTTGATACCAACCTATGACGCCCCCAAATCCGGGTATCTTCCAACCCGACAGATGGTGCTACACGGTACTCATAACTGTACATTCATTCTATTGAAACGACATCAAAATGTGTATCAACGACATTCTTATTACATTAATAATATTACATCCCGTTCCCAAGTTCTAAAACCATTACATTCTTTGTTCATCATTCTATAATATATACAACTTACTAGTTTATTACAAGGTAAACTAATCATTCAGCTTTGTCTTGCCTCTATCCTTGTCAGATCCCTCGGTTCGTTCAGTCCTAGCTGCATTCATATGGTTCAAGTAAGAGTGATCATAACAAGCTCAGCAAGTACAACAATTTCTTTTAAACAACATGCTTGAAACATAGGAATCGTATATCTTCAATAACTGGATAATAGCTATGAAGTACTATCAATAATTCAAAATAGCATTTCTTTTCCTTTAAAATGTTTTACAATAACAATATTAAGTAAACACATCAACTCTGGCTCAAGACCATGAGCATTTCATATTTTCTTTCAAAAGGACAACCCGGCACTAAGTCCGTAAGTCCGGCATATCTTACGAGCACTTCTGGGTGATCAGCCCATAGTACTCTATGTTGATCAACACTACATCTTGTTAAACGTATGTACGTTTAAGTTTTGGCAACCTCGCGTGCCCATCGAATAATCGATGAAAAATACATTTGTTTATTCATACTCAGGCTTACATTGAATCTGTACCAAATAATTGGCGTAGGATAGCGTTAGCAATTCTATATTGAAAGACTTATAAATAAATCAATCAACTCTTCAAGATTAGTCTAGCCGAGATAAAACTGGCATCGACCCTTTAGTAAAACACTTCATGCATCTCATAACATGAATCACAGAAAACTTGGCTAACACCAAGGTTAGACAAGCGTTTAAGAAAAACTTGCCTTCAGCGTCTGCTACAGTAAAAATAACATTTCCTTTCAGTCTTTACGGTCTCTACAATACATAACCACATAACATACTACATTAGGTCATGAATGAACATACATGGTTCCTAATGAATCTTACCCTTCTTCTCAATCTAATCATACATTAGATTTGTTACTATAGGTTCCGGCTTGCCATTATCTTTACATCATTCTTACCAACTTCTTTCCCTTCTATGTCTTACGTGGATTTACTTCATTAATAGAACTCGTTATGAGTTAATCATCCTTCCTAACGGCTTACTAACAATCTTACGTTATTAATCAAAACTCGATCGTCGTTAGTTAAGTACACTTTATTGCATACCATTTACGTTTACGTATTACTTAACAACTTTTTGTTGTAACTTTTAACCTTATAGTCCTTATCATTATTCAATACGGTTCATGTTCTTTATACATTACGTTCATCGTTTAACTACTCATTAAACAACATTAAATTCCTAAAGTCATTACTATAACAGTGATTTAGGAAAGGTCTTATCATGTTCATTAAGTAATTACATAACCCATACTGGTATTGCAAACCATTGGATTCATAATCAACTTGGTCAACAAATTTCTACAGTCGGCTTAGCACATTACGTTGTTCTTATTACGTTCATCTTCAATTGATTATTAACCTTTAATCATCATACATTAAGTGTCTAACAATGCTTTAACAATGTTATATTTACACCTTAATTCATTACTAATGAGTTATCATTCATTCTATACTTGTAAACATTCTCGTCTGTCAAAACCCTAGGACTGGCGTCGCGGCGCCACACATAGCTCTCCTTCTCGCTCCGCGGAGCAAGTTTGCAGTAGGCAATGACACTGTGCCTGACGCTGTAGCGCCACCATAAGGCATTGGGTTGTCTCCGCGGCGCCAACTCTGTGAAACTCCCGGACACATAACTTCTTCGTTATAAGTCCGAATTGGCTCGTTCAAAAGCCTACGGTTCATAAATTACATACTCTACACGTTCATGAAAGAATTTAATCTATTTGACTTCGTTTGCTAAAAAATCACCTATTAGTACATTTTAACGAAAACGATAAACGTTCGTGAACGTTCAACGCTCGTTTCTTCGTTCTAAGTCGGAATTCGGTCATTTTCGAGTTCATAACTCTATAATGCCAAATATGACTTGTCTCCATTGAAAACCAATTTTTCCAAGCTCAATATCAAAATTTGACTTCCATTCCAAGAATTTCACAAATTCGACGATTATCGTCCCAACTCGTAAATTTCGCCTTAACTTCATTTCTTATGATTTGTTCATCGCTTCAAATGGATTCAATCCATCATACTAACATCTTGACATACATACTTCATTAACTTATAAACATGATAAGTTATTACTTGTTCTTTGTGATTTTATAACTTATAAAAGTATAAACTACTTATGACTTCCTTTCTCATGACTTATTATAGATTAAGTCTTTTACCCACCATTCTTACTTCTTATTATAATACAATCTTATTAAAGTAAACATATAAGTAGTTCATCTAGATTCCTCATGAGTTCATAACTTATTTAGATTTGAATTACTTATTCATAACTTACACGGCTTAAGTCCATTGATTAATCATTTTTATCATTCCTTAGCATACATATTCTACCACTGCCCACTTCTTTAACAATTTGAAGAGAAAGAGAATTATGGTTTAAGTTCTTACCTATGAAGATCACTTGGTTAATCTTTAATCTCCTTCTTGCTACTTGAATTCTGAAAGACTAACTTGTTCTAGCTTTTGTAGCTTTTTCTCTCTAACCAATAATCTATAAGTTATTGGAAGAAAATCTAACAACTAACAAATGAACTAGCAAGATTCCTATTTATAGAAAATTCTAATTTAGGGCTTAATGGTCATTAAGCCATTCCACCTCCTTACTAAACCTCAATACTATTCATTACTTAAACCCTAAGTTTACTTGCTCACCAAATAAGTTACTTGGCCATCACAACACTTAGCCATTAAGTTAACTTGGTTACCACACATAAGCATTTTACTTGCTCATCACACATAAGCACTTTAATTGCTTATCACGCATAAGCACTTTACTTAGCCTTTAAGTTACTTAACTTTTCCTTTGCTTAACACTTAAGTCTACTTGCTCAACACACTTAATTCTTGGTCACCAATTCACCCATGGGTTGCCCCATGGATCAAACTTTACCCATTGGATTAATATTTTGGGCTTAAGGTTTAATTAACCTAACTTATACATTGGGCTTGCAATTAATCAACTACTTGGGCTTGTTCATTAAATTACATTGGACTTAACCACTACTATATTTGGGCTTTAACATTAATTCGTATTGGGCTTTATTATTATCCCAATTGGTCATTACAATTTCCTACATAATTCAACAAATCCATTACATATGGCTTAAAGCCTTATAACGTATAATTTACGTATTAATCTTGTATTCTAACCCGTATACTTATTTAATATACGACATTCCATCATTCATACATACTCATATAATACCTCATATTATACTCATATTCATTACCTCATACAATACCTACGTATTATACAATCATAACTTTAATTCATTATACGCATTTAAATTCTTTCTCGGAACTCACTTTCCCTAACCGTTAGGTTTTAAGTCCGCAGGCGAAAAATTGTATTTGTCATAACTGAAATATTATTAGATATTCTATCTCACCTCGATATTCTATCATTACGTATTTCTCAAAAATTCAAAAATAATTCCCGAGCAGAAATGCGTGAATAGTATTTTTTGAAAAATTTCTTGGAAAGCTTTTATTTTCGTCTTGGAAATTCAAACACTTTAATTCTACCACGTAGCCAAAATACTACGACATTCCGATATGTCTAGGTCACAGAACGACCTTCAAATAGCTTACTCCCATAATTAATTAATTAAATTCATCTAATCCACATAATCAAATAAAAATTTAATTCTCAAAAATCCAATTTTTCTGGGGCGTTAAAAGTATGACCTACCTAAGTTTATTTGGTATTTAATTGGTCGGTCAGAGTATAGGGATAATATGTGACATGTCAATTAACCCTTGTTTTGTGGCAGTATGTAAAAATGACATTTGAGAATGTTGAGAATAGCAATGGAGCACAGGAGACCGTTGATTCACCACAGATCAATAATCAGGATAATGTGCATCAGGAAGGCAACAATCCTCATGCGAACAACAACACCGATCAAATGATGAACGATGGAATGTTCAGAGGCTTTATGCAATTCATGCAACATCAGGCGAGAGCGGCTCCTATCCAAAATGCAGGTGGAAACACTGGCAACTCTCGGACGGTCACCGCTAAGCATTCAAGGAGCTGGGACCCACGGAGTTTTTGGAGAGCCAAAACCACTTAAGGCGGAGACGTGGATAAAGTAGATCAACAAGATATTTAATGTCTTGGGATGCTCTGAGGAGCAAAAGGTTCCCTTTGCCACCTTCATGTTGCGAGCAGAGGCAAATTACTGGTGGGAATCTATAAAGCGTACTCAACCTGCCACACTGAAGATGTCTTGGGAGAAGTTACAAGAACTGTTCAACGATAAGTATTTTCCCAAAAGTATTCGTCACATGAAAGAGGTAGAGTTTATTAAACTGGAGCAAAACAACATGACCGTGTCGCAGTACGAAGCCAAGTTTGCCGAGTTGTCCCGGTTTGCGTCCCACTTAGTTGATAATGAGGAGAGAATGACGCGGATGTTTCTAAGAGGTATGAAACCTGAGATACATCAATACCTTATCTCTCACAAACTGTGTTTGTATTCAGATGTTGTAAATAGGACTCAATTATTGGAGCGCGATAATGAGTCAACCCAACCAAGAGAGAGCAGCCGACAAGTTAATACCAGTGGTAGCAGTCATTGAAGCGGTGACAACAAACGTGGAGGGAATCAACATGCCAGAAATGGTAACCACTTCGGTGGTAATCATGGCCAAGACAATAAAAGTGGATATTTCAAGAAAAGGAGATTCAACAATGATGTAAAGACGTCAGCACCAGCACTCGTTGTTAAGGAAGGAGAACGATCACCTATCATATGCTTCAAATGCGGAGGGGAGGGATATATCAGTCCAAACTGTGCGCAACAGTCCGAAACGTGTTACAATTATGGAAGAGAAGGTCACCTAGCTCAATTTTGTTGTATAGAGAAGCCAAGTCCAGCTGGGATGGAGGCACCAAAGGTCGTTCCAAAAAGTCAAAACCAGTAGTTCAAGGGAGAGCGTTTGTCGTAACCTCCCAGAAAGCAAGGAACCCGAACGAGGTCATCACGGGTAAGTTTATCATAAACTCTAGCGAAGTCTATACCTTATTTGATACCGGTTCTACCCATTCTTTTATTTCTCATACTTGCGCTCAACGTTTAAATTTGACTCCGGAGAAATTAGACTTTGACTTATCTGTTGAAACTCCGTTGGGAGAAACCTTCATTACATCCACTATTTATAGCTCTTGTTTGGTTCAAATCGGTACCCTCACACTACCTGTCGATCTTATTTCATTGAAAATACTTGCATTTGACGTAATTCTAGGGATTGATTGGTTAACTACTCATCATGCAAAAATTGATTATTTTCGTAAGGTTGTTAGCTTTCATATTCTTAACCAACCTATTATGCGAATTCAAGCAACCAAAGCTTTAAAATCAATCACTGTAATCTCAAGCCATAAAGCTATTCATTTATTGAAAAATAGATGTCAAGCTTTCTTAGCTCATGTCACGGATTTAAACAAAAATACGTCAGTTTTGGATGATATTTCTATTGTTAATAAATTTCCTGACGTATTCCCTGAAGAACTTCCTGGCCTACCCCCAGAGCGTGAAATTAAATTTTGTATCGACCTTGAACCTGGTACAAAACCCATTTCTAAAGCCCCATATCGAAAGGCTCCTATTGAACTTCAGGAGTTAAAGACCCAATTGCAGGAATTGTTAGACATCGGTTTCATTCATCCTAGTACTTCTCCTTGGGGTGCTACTGTTCTATTCGTGAAGAAGAAAGATGGGAGTATGCGACGTTATATTGATTATCGAGAGTTGAACTATGTCACCATAAAAAATAGGTACCCGTTGCCTCGTATTGATGACCTATTTGACCAGTTGCAAGGCGCCAAATTCTTTTCAAAGATTGATCTTCATTCCGGATATCATCAGTTAAAGATTAAAACCGATGACATTCCAAAGACGGCTTTCAGAACTCGGTACGGGCATTATGAATTATGTAATAACCTGATATTTTCTATATAAATAAATCATAAATTTTGCATATAAATTTTTTTATTATTATTTTATTCAAATAAATATGGGGAATATGTAAAAGTAAAGTATGTGTATTTATGTGATAAATAAATATAAACTTATTACATGAATAATTACAAATAATTTTATTTTAGAATTATTGATCAATATAAATTATATTTTTATAATAATTAATTTTATTGTAGAAATGTTTTTATTATTTATTTTTTAAAGAAAATATGATATTATATTATTTAAATAATATATGGAATGATTATTAGAATTATTATAATTTATTTATGTGAATTTTAGCTCAGATTATTAAGTTAAGTATTTTGACTTAATTAATAAAGCTGTTTATGCATGGTAAATCAGATATGGAATCCAAACCCTAATTCTGGTTTTGGAACAAGGAATGATAATAATAATAATATAATAATAATTATATATTGATTTTTTAATCTTTATAAATATGTCTTTATGTATGTATGTGGACCGATAATGGTTGGTCAATTATGGTGTATTATGTCAAACCCTGGTATTACTATGTGAAACCCTAATTTAGAATACAAATTAGAGTTCAAGATTGTTGGGTAATCGTGATAATGTGATTAATGACTGATATTATAAATATAAATGCTAATTAGGTAAACCCTAACTATTGACTCGAAACCCTAATTGTGAAATTAAAACCCTAATCGATATTTAGGAACCCTAACTATCAAATTGGGAAACCCTAATTGCTAATTTAGGATGTTAATGCTAATTAGCAGATTTTAAACCCTAATGATCATGAATAATGTAATTAGAAACCCTAATTACAAATTGTTAACCCTAATTATTAAATTATTAATCCTAATTAGTAAATTATTAACCTTAATTATCAAATTGGTGCCCTAATTGATAAATTAGTCATCTTAATTATAATTAGTATATCCTTAAACTTAATTTATAAGTTTATGTAATTAGGAAACATAAACTAATTTAGTAATCCTAATTTGTGAATTTTAGAAACTAAAATTTCCATTTTTAGCCTTTTTAAGAAATCCTTAATGCTAATACACAAAACCTTAGGGTTAAACCCTAAGGGTCAAACCCTAAGGGTTTGCTAAGTTACTATCATGCCATTAAAATTTCAAGGCTATTGACTATTATGCCCTTATTGCATTATTGAGGTTTACTTGTAGAACTTGGTCTAGTAGGAGTGGTTGGCCAACCCTAGGGTAGCCATGTGACTAAAATTAAAACATCTCAGTCATTTAGCTAGCAAAATTCATGGTATACAAGTAGTATATATGGATCAAAGAGAGAGAAAAATTCATTTGTTAACTCATTTGACACAAGTACTCAACCTAGACTCTCTCTCTCTCTCTCTCTCTCTCTTAAACCAACGAAATCATAAGACAAATCTGTCCCAAATCAAAGCCCCACCACTTCCATACATCTATATCAAATCAGAAGCTTAGAATCAAAAGTTTGTTCATAAAGGTATAAAACCTAACTCAAGAATCTGATCTTGATCGATGTATTAAATGTTGTGTTTTAGTGTTAAAACATGTTATATATAGTATATATTGATGATCTGGGTTGATAGATGTTAGATCCATAACATCTATAAGCTCAGATTTGAAGTTTTTCATTATCTGGAAAATCTTTAAAAAGTTGTCTGACAATGAATGTCACACCCCATAGATTTCATTATGTGTAATGATTTGGTGTTTTGAAAGTTTGTACTTGCAGTATGTAATGTTATCTTCATTCTGGACTTGAAATCATGCATATGTCAGATCTAGATTGCAAGATATGGGTGGTCAAAACCCGTTGACTGACCATGACTGAACAAGTTCTGGGTAACCCAGAACTTGCCCAGATTGGTCTGACAAGAAATTTGAAGGCTTGGATCTTACAGTGTGTTGATTGTTTGTATTTTTCTTTAGATCTAAGTTGTAATATGTTGTTTATACTACATGGTTATGCCTTAAAATCTCCTATATATCAAATAGGTGAATCGTAGTTTATGGTCAAACCAAGCCGGACGAGTATGAAAGCTGTTTTCTCGGTAACCCAGAAAACGCTTGAACATGTCGTCTGACATGGGTTGACCAACATAGATCTGCTAAATCAGTTGTTGTTATTTTGCTTTTATGTAATGGATCTCTTCATGTACATGTTGGTTACATACTGCAAAGTTTAGATCACAAAAACATCACATAAATCACAAGTTGTGGAAGCCCAAAGTAGGGCAGTCGAACTGTTCTTCATTTCTAGGTAACACATAAATGAAGAACAGCCTCTGACAGCCACTTTGATGGCTTAGATCTCGTTGGCTTCATGCTTGTTGGCCATGTTTGTTGTTGGGTCTTGTAGTGTTGCATTTGTACTACACAATCTGACCAAAAACATGCACAAAAACACATTACACAGTTCATGATTAATGGTCAAAGTAGTTATCTCGAAGCTGGCTATGAATGTTCTTGAGGGCTCAAGAACACAATAGACTACACTTTCTCTCGCTAAAGGCCTATAGCGACGGTTTTATTAATTTTAATTAATTAAATTTTCAAAAATTATTTAAAAAATAAAAATAAATTATTAAAAATTCCAAAAATTATTTTAAATATTATTTTAAGTTAAAAAAATTATCTTTTAATAATTTAGAATATTTTCCATAAATATTATTATTTATTTAAATATTATTTATATTTAATTTATTTATTAAATTCATTAAATAAATTAATTAAAAATGATTTTTTATAATAAAATCATTTTAAATAATAATAAGGTATTTAAAGATATTTTAAGTTATAAAATATAACTTTCAATATTTAAAGGTAAATTTTATTAATTAATTATTCTTGATGATATTAAAGTTATTTAATAATTATATTAAATAATTTAGTTTAAAAATGATTTTAATATTATAAAAATCATTTTAAATGAAAATAAAGTGTTTAAAGATATTTTAAGTTATAAAATATAACTTTTAATATTTAAAGGATAATTTCTTTAATAATTTAATATTAATGATATTAATTTAATATTAATGATATTAAATTTATTTAATAATTATATTAAATAAATAGTTTAAAAATGGTTTTATTAATTTAAAAATCATTTAAAATGGATATAAATGAATTAAAAATATTTTAAGTTATAATTAATGACTTTTAATATTTTGATAAATAATACATTAATATTTTAATATTAATGGTAATTATTTAAAATGATTTTAATTGTTTTAAAAATCTTTTAAAGGTAATATAAATGTTTGAAAAATATTATAAGTTATTTTAAATAACTTAATATTTTGGCAATGGTTTCATTAATAGTTTAATATTAATTAAATGATAATGATAATGAAATTACTTAATAATTAAATCATTTAATAATGATTCCGGTGTTTTAATAATCATGATAAATTGTAACAATTATTTTAAAATTATTATAAGGTCATGAAAAATAATACGACTTTTTTTAAGTTATCTAAATGAATATTGAACTGCTGTATAGAGTCTTAGACTCGATAAATACCCGATAAAGTTGTCGGTAACCGACATATTTCAAAAATTGATCTGGACTTAGATAGGTTGACTTGATAAATGTTTATTTGTGATTCAATGGTTGTTAAACTTACATGACAATGTGATTAGGTTATGTGCTGACTGCAAATAGCAGTACAATATGATATGATATGTTATTCTAATCAAACGAATGATCTATTTAATGATAGGGCTTGATATAAAAGATAAATCTAAGTTGTGTAAGCAGCAGACAAGGCAAGTATCTAACCCTTTGCATTTACTTTATGCAATGGACATGCGTAAGATAATATCTGAACTATTCTTTTCAATTGTTCAAATATTTCAACCTTTGTATATACTTATGCAATGATTCTGTATAAGTAAGTTATTAAATTATAATTGTTGTACAAGTTCCTTTATTCTATTATTATAGATCAAGATATATATTCTGTTCGTTAATTTCTAAACATGGTTATACAAGTGTCCTCACTTGGATAATCATTATATTTTATCACATGTTGATACATACTTATCAGTGTCCAGTATGTATACGTTGAATTAAAAGTCGTCTAAGCTATTTGATCCGGCTAGACATAAATTTAAAATTATTGTTGAACAAGATAAAACTTTATTATTATCCAAATAAGAATTGTTTTGGTTTGGATTCAAGATCATATGAACATCCCAAATATGGGAAATTTTTATGCGCTAAGGTGGACAAAGGATGAACAATAATATCGTTCTTGTAATGTAGTATTGATCAATACAGGGCATAATGGGCTGATCACCCCCGTGCCCATAAGTTATGACGGTTTACAGATGAAGTTATGTTTAACCTTTTTGAAAATAGAAAATAATGTCCATAGTCTGTCAACTGATCCTCATTTATAGTCAGTACATAGTTTCAAAAATTTGAAATCAAAATGATATGTTGTTTAATATTGGTTGATTTACTTCACAATTTGTTGATTCATTTGTAGAAATATCGTTCAAAGAAAATATTTAATCCTTTCAGCTAATTGTTATTAATTACTATTACTTGTTGGGCACTCAAATGCTCATCCTTGCTTAATTTAAATGTTTTCAGCTAAATGTGAACAACCTGAAGGCTCTGCCAAGAACAAGGGAAAAGGGAAGGTCGTTGAATGAACGTTTAAGCTATCCTATGTAATAGTTCGACTTTATGATAAGAATGATATATATTAATTATCATGTAATGTAATGAATGTTTAAAGGTTTCGTACTTGGGAATTAAACTCTGATAATATGTAAATTAAATTTGATAATCTATATTATTGTTATTATTATTAGTATTATTTCGCTCATAGAAATGGTATCGTGAAGCACTGAGTTCGGGTTTCATGTACCTGAATTTGGGGGCGTCACATCATGGTATTAGAGCTATAGGGTTAGAAACCTTAGGTGGGATAGATCTTAGGCTATAACCTTAGGACAGAAGGAAACGTTGAAAATATAAACAACTCATATAGAGTTTAAAAAGAGATGAATCGGATAAATTCATCGTCAAACCAAATAAAAGATAACCTATACAAAATTATTGTTTGTTATGTGTATATATTATGTGTTAACCAGGATAATTTTTGTGTATAGATGTCAGGTGAAAAAGGATTAGGATACCCTCTAATTGTAAAGAATGAGCCGATATCAAAGCTAATAGCTGAAATAGAGGCTCAGAGTGAAAGCAACCTCGATGAGGTGGTTATTGTGGAAAATGTCATACCAGATCCAGAAATGGTCGAACTGACAGATAGTGATTCGGACACTAAAGTTGGAGCTGATCAAGCATCAACCGAAGTGCAGAATCTACGGGACGAGGTTTCCTCTTTGGAAAAGCTGTGAGAAATAGAAAAACTATTAAATAGCCAACTACGGAAAGCATTAATTGAAACAATGGAAGAACAAGATAAGCTTAAAATCCAAATTGATCAAATGGGAGCTAAAAGTAACAAGTTATGTGCAGCTCCGAACAAGTAGGGGAAAAGAAAAATGAAAGACCGCGATATAGGAAATCCTGATAACAACCAAGGAAAAATTAACCGAATAGAAAGGTGTGAAAATTGTGACAAGAAACATGAAGGCGTATGCAGGAAAGGGGAGAATGTTTGCTACAATTGCAGACGTGAGGGACATTTTTCTCCTCATTGTCCCAATCCAAATCAATGTGTCTGTTTTATTTGTGGGATAGAAGGTCATCAGGCGAAGGGTTTTCCAAGATCAAGAAAAAGGCGTAGTGAATAGGTAGTATAGGTTTTGTGGTATGTGTGATAAGTATGTTCGTGTAATGTAATATTCTCAACTTTTGTATGAGTTAAAGTCGTAAATACCAACTTTTTTGGTCACAAAGGGATAGCAGTATGGGCTATGTTATGTAATTTACTTTGAATTAATAAAAATGAATTTATGTTTGAGTAATGAAACAAGTTTAATATATTAAACTTATGTGATAAGGTTTAGAATGTAAGTTAAATTATGTTTTATTTAATCAGATAATGTCGCCAAGATGACAAACTAAAAATTAAAGGGTAGAAGAATCTGTCAATAACGTTGGGGGACAACAACCAGATCCAATGCAGTAATTTACAAACATGGTAGCTCAAGCAATGCAACAAGGAATGCCAGCCGCAGGAAACCAGCCAGACAACCGCTTGGCAAACTTCAAAGACTTCAAGGCTATAGGACCGCCTGAATTCAAAGGGACAACTGACCGTGTAGAGGCGCAAACTTGGGTTAAGGAGATTGAGAAGGCATTCATAATAGCTAGGATAGCTGAGGGCCAAAAGATCGCTTTTTCCACCTACATGATGAAGGGTGAGGCAAATTTTTGGTGGGAAGCGAATCAGGCGAGGGCAGGAAAAGGTGTAGTTGCTTGGGATAGGTTTAAAACTCTATTTTTTGAAAATTATTTTTCGTCTAGTATGCAGGCTAGAATGGAGGTAAAATTTCTGGAGTTGAAGAAGGAAAATATGACTATTGCGGAGTATGTAATAAAATTTAATGAGTTGGCTAGGTTCGTCCCACATCAAGTTGATACAGAGGCTAGAAAAGCAAGAGGGTTTGAGCTGGGATTAAAATCCTGGCTCTACAACAAGGTGGTAGTGTTGTAGATCCTTACATTTACAGCACTCATGGAAAAAGAAATTATAGCTGAGGAGAGGAGTGAGGCCATGAGCCTTTACAACAAGGAAAGAAGGAACAAGGGTAAGGTTGAGGGAGCTAGGAAGGTGGAAACAAACAGTGGGAATAGGGGTGAAAAGAGGAAGGGGAACAACTTTGGGGGTGTGCAGGTAAAGCGGGAAGGTGTAAAGAAGAAGCAGGTGGTGCAATGTGGGAACTGTGGGAAGAACCATTTGGGGGAATGTCTGAAAGGTAAATTTGCATGTTTTAAGTGCGGACAAGAGGGTCATATCTCTCCCAACTGCCCCAATCCTAGAATAATTAGTGGGTGTTTTCTGTGCGGATCGAAGGAGCATAAGGTGAAGGACTGTCCGAAAAGGAGAACGGAGGCAGAAAGCGTGAACATGGGGAAAAGCGGCGGAACTTTGGCGATCCCAGGACCAACTTCATCCAGTAAGCCGACAAAATCTACTGTAAGGGTCTTCAACATGACAGTCCAGGATTCGGTGGCAGCTGGCAATGGAACTCCAGGTATTTTTCGTATAACTTTTATTTTCTTATATATAATTTTCCTCTATATAGTAAATTATTTTATAAATAAATTTTGAAGGAGGAATTTGAGTTCTTTTAGAAATCAAATTTATGTTTAATTAGATAGACAAGCTTTATGTGAATAGTTAAAGATCAGTTCGATCAAATTTGATCAAGATCTACCTGTAATGATTGTGTATGATATGTACCCTGGTATGTATTGGTTTTAAAACAGTGATTCCGAGGACGGAATCTTTATAAGGGAGGGTGAATGTAATAACCCGATATTTTCTATATAAATAAATCATAAATTTTGCATATAAATTTTTTTTTTTATTTTATTCGAATAAATATGGGGAATATGTATAAGTAAAGTATGTGTATTTATGTGATAAATAAATATATATTTATTACATGAATAATTACAAATAATTTTATTTTAGAGTTATTGATCATTATAAATTATATTTTTATAATAATTAATTTTATTGTAGAAATATTTTTTTATTTATTATTTTTAAAGAAAATATGATATTATATTATTTAAATAATATATGGAATGATTATTATAATTATTATAATTTATTTATGTGAATTTTAGATCAGATTATTAAGTTAAATATTTTGACTTAATTAATAAAGCTATTTATGCAAGGTAAATCAGATATGGAATCCAAACCCTAATTCTGGTTTTGGAACAAGGAATGATAATAATAATATAATAATAATTATATTTTGATTTTTTAGTGCTATAAATATGTACTGTATATATGTGGACCGATAATGGTTGGTCAATTATGGTGTATTATGTCAAACCCTGGTATTACTGTGTGAAACCCTAATTTAAAATACAAATTAGAGTTCAAGATTGTTGGGTAATCGTGATAATGTGATTAATGACTGATATTATAAATATAAACGCTAATTAGGTAAACCCTAATTATTGACTCGAAGCCCTAATTATGAAATTAAAACCCTAACCGATATTTAGGAACCCTAACTGTCAAATTGGGAAACCCTAATTGCTAATTTAGGATGTTAATGCTAATTAGCGGATTTTAAACCCAAATGATCATGAATAATGTAATTAGAAACCCTAATTACAAATTGTTAACCCTAATTATTAAATTATTAATCCTAATTAGTAAATTATTAATCTTAATTATCAAATCGGTGCCCTAATTGATAAATTAGTGATCTTAATTATAATTAGTAAATACTTAAACTTAATTTATAAGTTTATATAATTAGAACACCTAAACTAATTTAGTAATCCTTATTTGAGAATTTTAGAAACTAAAATTTCCATTTTTAACCTTTTTAAGAAATCGTTAATGCTAATACACAAAACCATAGGGTTAAACCCTAAGGGTTTGCTAAGTTACTATCATGCCATTAAAATTTCAAGGCTATTAACTATTATGCCCTTATGCATTATTGAGGTTTACTTGTAGAACTTGGTCTAGAAGGAGTGGTTGGCCAACCCTAGGGTAGCCATGTGACTAGAATTAAAACATCTCAGCCATTTAGCTAGCCAAATTTATGGTATACAAGTAGTATATATGGATCAAAGAGAGAGAAAAATTCATTTGTTAACTCATTTGACACAAGTACTCAACCTAGACTCTCTCTCTCTTAAACCAACGAAATCATAAGACAAATCTGTCCCAAATCAAAGCCCCACTAATATTTATATCAAATCAGAAGCTTAGAATAAAAAGTTTGTTCATAAAAGTAAAAAACCTAACTCAAGAATCTGATCTCGATAGATGTGTTAAATGTTGTGTTTTAGTGTTAAAACATGTTATATATAGTATATATTGATGATCTGGGTTGATAGATGTTTGATCCATAACATCTATAGGCTCAGATTTAAAGTTTTTCATTATCTGGAAAATATTTAAAAAGTTGTCTGACAATGAATGTCAGACCCCATAGATTTCATTATGTGTAATGATTTGGTGTTTTGAAAGTTTTTACTTGCAATATGTAATGTTATCTTCAATCTGGACTTGAAATCATGCATATGTCAGAACTAGATTGCAAGATATGGGTGGTCAAAACCCGTTGACTGACCATGACTGAACAAGTTCTGGGTAACCCAGAACTTGCCCAGATTGGTCTGACAAGAAATTTGAAGGCTTGGATCTGACAGTGTATTGATTGTTTGTGTTTTTCTTTAGATCTAAGTTGTAATATGTTGTTTATACTACATGGTTATGCCTTAAAATCTCCTATATATCAAACAGGTGAATCGTAGTTTATGGTCAAACCAAGCCAGACGAGTATGAAAGCTGTTTTCTGGGTAACCCAGAAAACGCTTGAACACGTCCTCTAACATGGGTTGACCAACATAAATCTGCTAAATCAGTTGTTGTTATGTTGCTTTTATGTAATGGATCTCTTCATGTACATGTTGGTTACATACTGCAAAGTATAGATCACAAAAACATCACATAAATCACAAGTTGTGGAAGCCCAAAGTAGGGCAGTCGAACTGTTCTTCATTTTCGGGTAACCCAGAAATGAAGAACAGCCTCTGACAGCCACTTTAATGGCGTAGATCTCGTTGGCTTCATGCTTTTTGGCCATGCTTGTTGTTGGGTCTTGTAGTGTTGCATTTGTACTACACAATCTGACCAAAAACATGCACAGAAACGTATTATACAGTTCATGATTAATGGTCAAAGTAGCTATCTCAAAGCTGGCTATGAATGTTCTTAAGGTCTCAAGAACACAATAGACTACACTTTCTGTCGCTAAAGGCCTATAGCGACAGTTTTATTAATTTTATTTAATTAAATTTTCAAAAATTATTTAAAAAATAGAAATAAATTGTAAAAAATTCCAAAAATTATTTTAAAAATTATTTTAAGTTATAAAAATTAACTTTTAATAATTTAGAATATTTTCTATAAATATTAGTATTTATTTAAATATTATTGATATTTAATTTATTTAATAAAATCATTAAATAAATTAATTAAAAATGATTTTATTATATTAAAATTCATTTTAAATAATAATAATAAGGTATTTAAAGATATTTTAATTTATAAAATATAACTTTCAATATTTAAAGGTAAATTCCATTAATTAATTATTATTGATGATATTAAAGTTATTTAATAATTATATTAAATAATTTAGTTTAAAAATAATTTTAATATTATAAAAATCATTTTAAATGAAAATAAAGTGTTTAAAGTTATTTTAAGTTATAAAATATAACTTTTAATATTTAAAGGATAATTTCTTTAATAATTTAATATTAATTATATTAATTTAACATTAATGATATTAAATTTATTTAATAATTATATTAGATAAATAGTTTTAAAATGGTTTTATTAATTAAATAATCATTTAAAAGGGATATAAATGAATTAAAAAAAATTAAGTTATAATTAATGACTTTTAATATTTGGATAAATAATACATTAATATTTTAATATTAATGGTAATTATTTAAAATGATCTTAATTATTTTAAAAATCTTTTAAAGGTAATATAAATGTTTGAAAAATATTATAAGTTATTTTAAATAACTTAATATTTTTGCAATGGTTTCATTAATAGTTTAATATTAATTAAATGATAATGATAATGAAATTTCTTAATAATTAAATCATTTAATAATGATTAGGTGTTTCAATAATCATGATAAATTGTAACAATTATTTTAAAATTATTATAAGGTCATAAAAAAATAATACATTTGATTTTTAAGTTATCTAAATGAATATTGAGCTAGCATTGTATAGAGTCTTAGACTCGATAAATACGAGATAAAGTTGTCGATTTTAGACAAGCACATATTTCGAAATTGATCCGGACTTTAGATAGGTTGACTTGATAAATGTTTATTTGTGATTCAATGGTTGTTAAACTTACATGACAATGTGATTAGGTTATGTGTTGACTGCAAATAGTAGTACAATATGATATGATATTTTATTCTAATTGAACGAATGATCTATTTAATGATAGGGCTTGATATAAAAGATAAATCTAAGTTTTGTAAGCAGCAGACAAGGCAAGTATCTAACCCTTTGCATTTACTTTATGCAATGGACATGCGTAAGATAATATCTGAACTATTCTTTTTAATTGTTCAAATATTTCAACCTTTGTATATACTTATGCAGTGATTCTATATAAGTAAGTTATTAAATTATAATTGTTGTATAAGTTCCTTTATTCTATTATTGTAGATCAAGATATATATTCTGATCATTAATTTCTAAACATGGTTATACAAGTGTCCTCACTTGGATAATCATTATATTTTATCACATGTTGATACATACTTATCGGTGTCCAGTATGTATACGTTGAATTAAAAGCCGTCTAAGCTATTTGATCCGGCTAGACATAAATTTAAAATTATTGTTGAACAAGATAAAACTTTATTATTATCCAACCGAATTGTTTTGGTTTTGATTCAAGACTGTTATGAACATCCCAAATATGGGAAATTTTTATGCGCTAAGGTGGACAAAGGATGAACAATAATATCGTTCTTGTAATGTAGTATTGATCAATACAGGGCATAATGGGCTGATCACCCCCGTGCCCATAAGTTATGACGGTTTACAGATGAAGTTATGTTTAACTTTTTTAAAAATAAAAAACAATGTTAATAGTTTGTCAACTGATCCTCATTTATAGTCAGTACGTAGTTTCAAATATTTGAAATCAAAATGATATGTTGTTTAATATTGGTTCAGCTTACTTAACAACTGTTGATTCGTTGTAGAAGTATCGTTCAAAGAAAACATTTAATCATTTCAGCTAATTGTTATTAATTGCTATTACTTGATGGGCACTCAAATGCTCATCCTTGCTTAATTTAAATATTTTCAGCTAAATGTGAACAACTGAAGGCTCTGCCAAGAACAAGGGAAAAGGGAAGGTCGTTGAATGAATGTTTAAGCTATCCTATGTAATAGTTTGACTTTATGATAGGAATGATATATATTAATTATCATGTAAGGTAATGAATGTTTAAAGGTTTCGTACTTGGGAATTAAACTCTGATAATATGTAAATTAAATTTGATAATCTATATTATTGTTATTATTATTAGTATTATTCCACTTATAGAAATGGTATCGTGAAGCACTGAGTTCGGGTTTCAAGTACCTGAATTTGGGGGCATTACCAATAAGGAGAAATCCTTATAAGAAAGCCTCCTCTTTCTTGAGAACGACCTGGTTGTTAAATATTATGAGTTATAATATTAATGATGAATAAGTTTGTGTTGATTAAAGATGAAATTGATAGTTCCATTGTGTTGGAATTATTAATGTTAGTGGAAATTGACATTTATTTCGATATTAATTGATGTCTGGAAGTTATATTGACCAATCGGGTAATTAATTGAATAAATGAGAAATTAATTGCTATTAATTCACACGATTATAACTATTTGTTCACATGTGTGTACTATTGATTCACATTCTTGTACTATTAGGGGAGTTGGTGCAAGATTGATAATACTTGCATGACTAAGTTAAAAATAGAGGTATAGATGGAGGTACTATATTGTATTTCATATTTTCACATGATTATAACTATTGATTCACATGATTATAACTATTGATTGACATTATTTACTATTAGGGGAGGTGGTGCAAGTTTGATAATACTCGCAGGACAAAATTAAAAATGAAAGAAAACTTGAAGGTATTGTACTGTAATATTTTGAGCCCCAAAACGTGCAATTATTGAAACTATATTTTCTTATAAATAGAAGCTCATGAAGAGGTATTATTTCTTTCGTATTCATGAAGAGAGCTTCTGTTATTCCATTCTTTATTATTATGTTGGAATAACCTGTCTATGCGAAGTACCGCATACATGGTGAAATTCTTCTGTTATTCCATTCTTTATTATTATGTTGAAATATCCTGTCTGTGCGTATTACGCATGACCTGGTTCCACTATTTCTTATTCTATTGGAATAACCTGTCTATGTGAAGTACCGCATACATGGTGAAATTCTTCTGTTATTCCATTCTTTATTATTTTGTTGGAATATCATGTCTGTGCGTATTACGCATGACCTGGTTCCATTATTTATTATTCTGTTGGAATAACATGTTTGTGCGGTCTATCGCATGCCTGGTGAATTCTGTTGTTATTCCATTCTTTATTATTACATTGGAATATCTTATGCATGACTGATTACGCATGACTGGTTCCATTCTTTATTATTACATTGGGAATAAATGTACATGCGATCCTCATCGCATGCATGGTGAATTCTTCTCTTATTCCATTCTTTATTATTCTGTTGGAATAACCTGTCTAATTGGACTACTTCATGCATGGTGAATGATCCTTCGTATTCATTCCTTATTAAATTATGGAAATGAACTGTCTACGTGGATTACCGCATGACGGGTAAAAATCTATTTGCAGTTTCGTAATTTTTCTGACCCTCAAAAATTCTGGAAAAATTTGAAATGATAATTTGATGAGTTTTCTATATTGTGTCCAAAGATGGCGATTTTTGGATGTATATATTAAGAGTTATGGATTTTATGGGAAAAGACTTTTTTAAAAGGAAACCCTTATAACTCCTTGTGGTTAACTCCAAAATTGGTGAAATTTTTATTGGGAGTACATGTATATAACATGAGTATACCCTGTAAATTTTGGAATTTTTGGACAAAAGTATAATTTATGATAAATGTCTAAATATTCGACATTTTTGGCCATATGAAAAATAGTAAATAAATTTTAAAAATTTCAAGAAAAATATATGTTCAATATGGGACTATATTATGTTAAATCCCAGAAAAGAAATATTTTTGGGACTGGCTTGGTATTTTTCATGAAAATGAACTAGTTATGAGTGAATGAATTAAATATGTTATGTGAAGTAACAAAATTGGAAAATAGGATTTTATGGCTTGGAAATCCTATATAGGGTATATGCAGATTTTTGATGAGGGATTTGATCATTGGTGATGAAATCTTAGGAGTATGGCAATTTTGAATGATTAAATGCATTATTTGGTAAAGTGTAAACAATTGAAATAAATTATTTATAAGTTTAAGAAGTGATTAAAATATTATTATAATATTAATAATATTAGATTATGAGTTTATTAAGTGATTGATAATATTTGGATAAATTTAGAGTCTTTAATATTTATCCTTGTTTTCGTTTGATTAATGCTTATATCATTGTCATCGTCCTCATGCTTATTTTATGATGAAAGTCATCTTTGGCTTACGTGCAAAGATGGACTATTGATTATTGGTTTTACAGTTATATATCTTTGGCTTACGTGCAAAGATGGACTGTTGATTATTGGTTTTACAGTTGTATATCTTTGGCTTACGTGCAAAGATGAACTATTGATTGATGAGTATCTTTGGCTTATGTGCATAGATGAACTATTTATTGGTATGATTATGACAAGGGATCATTCGGTATAATCATGACCCGTAATGTTATAGATGATGTGGTAAAAGTCCTCATTGGCCGTGTAGTGCATTCATGGACGTTATTGGTATGATTATAACCGTGGATTATTCGGTATAATCATGTCCATTGATGATTACATGAATATCCTCGTCAGAAGTAGTGTGAGGATGATTCGATGATGTGGATTATTTATTGTCGAGTCTCAAATGATAAAATATTAATTATACACTTTTAATTCATAAAAGATAATAGATATCATGCTCTACTTGACTCTTCTAAAATACAGTTGTATGTCTTTGGCCTATAGTACAAAGAATAAATTTTTAATGAATATCTTTGACCGTGGTGCAAAGATGAATTTATTAGTATGATTATGAGCAGGAATTGTGATTTTGTATAACCATGATTTTTGATGTTTCAGGTGAAGATAGGTGATGAAAATTATCTTCGTCCTAGTTGCGAAGAGGAATTTAGAATCACAATTATGATTATGAGTTATTCATATGATTGTGGACAGGAATTGTTGATTGATGTTACAGGGATAAAACATTATTGGTGGACTTTTAACATGGAGAAGATAATAGACCTGATGGTCTATTTGACTCTTCTAATGGATTGTTCATTCTACTGCAACTATGGTTAAAAAGTTTTATCATCTACCATATGTTCTAAATCTCTGATTTATTATTGACGAAGGCTATTGATAATTTAATTATCTTTAGTCATGATATTCTTTACTGGGCTATTTGTGCTCACCCTTTGCTTCAAAATTCCTTTCAGGTAATAAGAGTGTAGCTGGGTCGATTGGGGATAACAGGAAAATAGCGTGATGGTCCGAGACTGTCGAAGTTTCTCAATACATTATAAAACGGCATGACATGCAACAGATAATTGTATTGAGGACCTAAGATGTGTGTGTCGTATTTTATACGTCACTTAATAATTGATTTTGACGAACAACAATAGGGTGATGAGAACCCGACTTTGAAAGCGTCAAAAGTGCACCTCATTAGAATGAATATGATAGTAATCTTCTCGTTTTTCTTTGGGGTCTTAAAATATTTCATGCTGTATTTTATATGGCATTGTAACAATTGTAGTTTGGATACTGTCTACGAGATAATATTGTATTTTAAACTCACAGCTTATCTATTGTCGTATCGCATTTATACGATTCAACAACAGATATAAATGAAGTTTGTATTTGATTTTTATAGAGTGATATCTGGCAACTCAGAATGGGTCGTGTGGACCTATTTTGGGGGTGTCACAAATGGTATCAGAGCTTAAGGATATGGTCTCTGGCGGAGATATGAGTCTAGAACTAGGAGGGGAGAGACGAGTAATATACTTCGCTAGTATGTGACTTACCTAAGCCAAAATTTTTACTTGATAAGTTGACAATTTGTGATATGTCAATTGACCTTTTTTTTGAAGATATATTCTAGAATAATATCTGAAATACAGGAGATGAGCAATGGAAAAATCATGATATAGAGGATATAACCGAGAAGGTACAATCCAAAAATAAAGCAAGGTATTTTTATCTCTTCGAACTACCAAGTACGTAAATTTTGAGGGAAAAATTTCATAAGGAGGGGAGATTCTGAGATCCCGAATTTTGTGAAATAAAAGTATTCAATTTTTCTATTTTGGTAAATAGTTAAATTGATAAAAGTTTAAAGTTAAGGGTGATATGTAAAAAAAATTCAAAGTAAGCAGGTTGTCATAAAATAACCGGTAGTAAAAGTACACTAATACGCGTGGTTGCATAGTAGCACACGGTATTGATTATTTATGCTTATGTGAGATGTCACTCAGATAAACTCAATTATTGCTACAATAATTGCTGCATCATATCTCTCATATTATTGATTCAATTATTGTCATAGTATCATCTGTATAATATGTTATATTATTAAATCAATAATTGAGACGACAAAGTTATGCATATTATTAAATTACAATATTTATAATGTTTTGAAGTTCTGTCAATGAGGATTTGGTCATCTAATTGCGCGCTAATAAGGAGAAATCCTTATCGGAGAGCCCCCTCTTTCCTGGGAACGACCTGGTTGTTAAATATTATGAGTTATAATATTAATGATAAATAAGTTCGTATTGATAGTTCCATTGTGATGGAATTATTAGTGTTAGTGGAAATCGACATTTATTTCGATATTAATTGATTCTGGAAGTTATACTAACCAATCGGGTAATTCATCGAATAAATGAGCAATTAATTGTTATTAATTCACATGATTATAACTATTTGTTCACATGTGTGTACTATTGATTCACATTCTTGTACCATTAGGGGAGTTGGTGCAAGATTGATAATACTTGTATGACTAAGTTAAAAATGGAGGTATAGATGGAGGTACTATACTATAATTTGTATTTTTACATGATTATAACTATTGATTCACATGATTGAACTATTGATTGACATTATTTACTATTAGGGGAGGTGGTGCAAGTTTGATAATACTTGCAGGTCTAAATTAAAAATGAAAGAAAAGTTGAAGGTATTGTACTGTAATATTTTGAGCCCCAAAACGTGCAATTATCGAAACTATATTTTCTTATAAATAGAAACTCATTCTTCCTTCATTTCTCACCAATTCACTAAAGCTTTAGAGCAATTAATATAGAGAGAAATTATAGAGAGAAAGAAGAAGAGAAGTCTGCTACCTCACTACTCCAGTATCCAGTTTTCTTCTAAGGTAAGGGGTATTATTTCTTTCATATTCATGAAGAGAGCTTCTGTTATTCCATTCTTTATTATTATGTTGGAATAACCTGTCTATGCGAAGTAAAGCATATATAGTGAAATTCTTCTGTTATTCCATTCTTTATTATTACATTGAATATCCTATCATGTAAGCAGACATGCATGACACAGTTCCACTATTTATTATTACATTTGAATAACCCGATACATGCAAGTACCGCATACATGGTGAAATTCTTCTTCGTTATTCCATTCTTTATTATTCTTGGAATATCCCGCCTCATGCGTACACGCATGACACGGTTCCATTATTTATTATTCTATTGGAATAACCTATTTGTGCGGTTTATCGCATGCCTGGTGAATTCTATTGTTATTCCATTCTTTATTATTACGTTGGAATATCCTATCTGTGCGTGATTACGCATGACTGGTTGGTTCCATTCATTATTGTTCGTTGAATATCCGCATGTGCATTACGCATTTAATTCGGTTCCATTCTTTATTATTCTGTTGGGAATAAACTGTCTGTGCGGTCTAACGCATGCATGGTGAATTCTTCCGTTATTTCATTCTTTATTATTTTGTTAGAATAACTTGTCTATATGGACTACTGCATGCATGGTGAATGATCCTTCGTATTCATTCCTTATTAAATTGTGGAAATGATCTGTCTACGTGGATTACCGCATGGCGGGTCAAAATCCATTTGCAGTTTCGTAATTTTTCTGACCCTCAAAAATTCTGGAAAAATTTGAAATGATAAATTGATGAGTTTTCTATATTGTGTCCAAAGATGGAGATTTTTGGATGTATAGATTAAGAGTTATGGATTTTATGGTAAAAGACTATTTTAAAAGGAAACCCTTATAACTCCTTGTGGTTAACTCCAAAATTTGTGAAATTTTTATTGGGAGTACATGTATATAACAGGAGTATACCCTGTAAATTTCAGAATTTTTGGACAAAAGTACAATTTATGATAAATGTCTAAATATTCGACAGTTTTGGCCATTTGAAAAATAGTAAATGAATTTTAAAAATTCCAAGAAAAATATATGTTCAATATGGGACTATATTCTGTTAAATCCCAGAAAAGAAATATTTTTGGGACTAACTTGGCATTTTTCATGAAAATGAACTAGTTATGAGTGAATGAATTAAATATGTTATGTGAAGTAACAAAATTGAAAAATAGGATTTTATGGCTTGGGAATCCTATATAGGGTATATGCATATTTTTGATGAGGGATTTGATCATTGGTGATGAAATCTTATGAGTATAGCATTTTTGAATGATTAAATGCATTATTTGGTAAAGTGTAAACAATTGAAATAAATTATTTATAAGTTTAAGAAGTGATTAAAATATTATTATAATATTAATAATATTAGATTATGAGTTTATTAAGTGATTGATAATATTTGGATAAATTTAAAGTCTTTAATATTTATCCTTGTTTTCGTTTGATTAATGCTTATATCATTGTCATCATCCTCATGCTTATATTATGATGAAAGTCATCTTTGGCTTACGCGCAAAGTTGGACTATTGATTATTAGTTTTACAGTTGTATATCTTTGGCTTACGTGCAAAGATGGACTGTTGATTATTGGTTTTACAGTTGTATATCTTTGGCTTACATGCAAAGATAAACTATTGATTGATGAGTATCTTTGGCTTATGTGCATATATGAACTATTTATTGGTATGATTATGACCAGGGATCATTCGGTATAATCATGACCCGTAATGTTATAGATGATGTGGTAAAGTCCTCATTGGCTCAGTAGTGCATTCATGGGATGAGTTATTGTTATGATTATAACCGTGGATTATTCGGTATAATCATGACCATTAATGATTACATGAATATCTCGTGGTCAGAAAAGTGCGAGAATGATTCGATGATTTGGATTATTTGTTGTCGAGTCTCAAATGATAAAATATTGATTATACACTTTTAATTCGTAAAAGATAGTAGATATCACGCTCTACTTCACTCTTCTAAAATACAGTTGTATTTCTTTGGCCTGTAGTGCAAAGAATAAATTGTTAATGAATATCTTTGGCCGTGGTACAAAGATGAATTTATTAGTATGATTATGAGCAGGAATTGTGATTTGGTATAACCGTGATTTTTGATGTTTCAGGTGAAGATAGGTGATGAAAATTATCTTCGTCCTAGGTGCGAAGAGGAATTTAGAATCACAATTATGATTATGAGTTATTCATATGATTGTGGACAAGAATTGTTGATTGATGTTACAGGGATAAAACATTATTGGTGGACTTTTAACATGGAGAAGATAATTGACCTGATGGTCTATTTGACTCTTCTAATGGATTGTTCGTTCCGCTGCAACTATGGTTGAAAAGTTTTATCATCTACCATATGTTCTAAATCTCTGATTTATTATTAACGAAGGCCATTGATAATTTAATTATCTTTCATCATGATATTCTTTATTGGGCTATTTGTGCTCACCTTTGCTTTAAAATTCCTTTCAGGTAATAAGAGTGTAGCTGGGTCGATTGGGGATAACAGGAAAATAGCGTGATGGTCCGAGACTGTCGAAGTTTCTCAATACAATATAAAACAGCATGACATGCAATAGATAATTGTATTGAGGACCTAAGATGTGTGTGTCGTATTTTATACGTCACTTAATAATTGATTTTGGCGAACAACAATAGGGTGATGAGAACCCGACTTTGAAAGCGTCAAAAGTGCACCTCATTAGAATGAATATGATAGTAATCTTCTAGTTTTTCTTTGGGGTCTTAAAATATTTCATGCTGTATTTTATATGGCATTGTAACAATTTGAGTTTGGATACTATCTGCGAGATAATATTGTATTAAAACTCACAGCTTATCTATTGTCGTACTCTGCACGACAATTCAACAGTTGTATAAATGAAGTTTGTATTTGATTTTTATAGAGTGATATTTGGCGACTCAGAATGGGTCGTGTGGACCTATTTTGGGGATGTCATAAATGGTATCAGAGCTTAGGGATATGGTCGCTGGCGGAGATATTAGTCTAGAACTAGGAGGGGAGAGACGAGTAATACACTTCGCTAGTGTGTGACTTACCTAAGCCGAAATTTTTACTTGATAAGTTGATAATTTATGATATGTCAATTGACCTTTGTTGAATATCTTTGGCTTACGTGCAAAGATGGACTGTTGATTATTTGTTTTACAGTTGTATATCTTTTGCTTACGTGCAAAGATGGACTGTTGATAATTGATTTTATAATTGTATATCTTTGGCTTACGTGCAAAGATGAACTATTAATTGATGAGTATCTTTGGCTTATGTGCATAGATGAACTATTTATTGGTATAATTATGACTAGGGATCATTCGGTATAATCATGAACCGTAATGTTAAAGATGATGTGGTAAAAGTCTTCATTGGCATGTAGTGCATTAATGAACAGTTATTATTATGATTATAACCAGGGATTATTCGGTATAATCATGACCATTGATGATTACATTAATATCCTTGGTCGTAGTGCAGGGATGATTCGATGATGTGGATTATTTATTAAGCTGAGTCTCAGCGATAAAATATTGATTATACACTTTTAATTCGTAAAAGATAGTAGATATCATGCTCTACTTGACTCTTCTAAAATACAGTTGTATGTCTTTGGCCTGTAGTGCAAAGAATAAATTGTTAATGAATATCTTTGGCCGTAGTGCAAATATGAATTTATTAGTATGATTATGAGCAGGAATTGTGATTTGGTATAACCATGATTTTTGATGTTTCAGGTGAAGATAGGTGATGAAAATTATCTTCGTCACAGTTCATAAGAGGAATTTAGAATCACAATTATGATTATGAGTTATTCATATGATTGTGGGGATGTGAATTGTTGATTGATGTTACTGAGGATAAAACATTATTGGTGGACTTTTAACATGGAGAAGATAATAGACCTGATGGTCTATTTGACTCTTCTAATG